>CM076609.1:56218420-56772272 GCA_038502775.1 Hippodamia convergens | reverse complement strand
TTTAGATAATAGACCATGTTTTTCTTTCAACAAAACCCTCTGGTTGATGAATATAAACCTCTGATTTGACTTCGCTATTTAAGAATGCAGTTTCTACATCCATATGATGAACATACATTTCTCTCTCAACTGCTACACTCAAAAATATTCGTAAGGTGGACATTTTTGTTACCGGCGCATAGAATTCGTCAATTTCCTCGTTTTGTTCATAACCTCTCACCACCAATCGAGCTTTAAAATTTTTTTCAGACTTCTTTTTATAAACCCATTTCACCGTAAGTATTTTCTTGTTTTTCGGTTCCGGAACCAGCTCCCAGGTATTTGATTCATTTAACGAATTAAACTCTTTTATCATGGCATTTTTCCAATTTACTTGATCTACAGAGCTCATTGCTACATCAAAAGATTTTGGATTATCTAGGTCGGCTAAATTAACGGAAATTACAAAATCGTCATATCTACTCGGGATTTTTCTTTGTCTCACAGGTCTTTCAACAGCGTTTTGTCCAAAACTAGTTGTTTCAACCAAATCATCAGTATTATCTTCGTCTTCACTTATCTGAATGCAGTCAGTCCCTGGCTCGATAATTTCAACATTTCTAGCTAATTCTACCTTTCCATCAACTAAAACTCTATAACCTAAATCAAAATATCCCACTAAAATGCCTTTCTTTGCTTTGTCATCTGATGTTGTTCTTTTTTTCGTCTGGAATTATAACATAGACTTTGCTTCCATAAATTTTGAAATTTTTCACGCTAGGTTTTCTTTGAAAAAATATTTCAAAAGGGGTTTTTCCTTCAAAAGTTGAACTATTTCTTAATCTATTTAATATGTAGCATGCTGCTAAAACAAATTCTGGAAAATATTTTCGATCTAGATTTGATTCTTTTCTAAGACATCTAACCCTATCCATTATAATCCTATTATAGCGTTCCGCTACTCCATTTAACTGATGGTTATATGGAATACACGGAAAAATTCTGAAACCTTAATAAACGGTTCCAGTGAAATACAACTGGCCCCGATTTCAGATGGTAGATGAGCAACTAAATGAGTGCACTTACCTCCACTTGATGAATCGAGAATCCGTCACCCACAATTTCAGCGACAGAGAAGGGGTTATAAAGAGAGGGAAAGAAAGGAAAATCTCCTCTGAACTTGCGTCGTGGCTGCTGCTGTGGTGGAAATTCAATACCTAATTAAGGGCACTGCACTCAAGTTGCTCAACCTTTTGTATCAGAAGATTGTTTATTGGATGGTACTTCGGCGAACAGACGATAATTCTAATAAGAACTCCGAACAGTTATCACTTCTATGATCAGACGATTCGTTAGATGATGACTTGGTTTTTCGCGGCGTTAATCTCAAAACAATAACTTTCTTGCTACACTACGATCTCTCGGTGGTACGTAGAAGAATAAATGAATATCAAGATGGCAACCTTTGTTTACTTCCGGCGCGGGCCGAATCACCCCGAATGTTAGGCAACACACTTTTCCCGACTGGACACTTAATTTTTAGCCAAGTTATAGAATTCTTTATTTAAATATTCTTTTCCGTTATCACATTTAAATTCGCATAAAGGACCTTCAGCATAGTTCTTCAATATATTGAAGTATTCAACAAATTTTTCAAATACCTCAGATTTGTTTTTAATCGGATAAACTCTAGCGATTCTTGAGTAATCTTCAATGAATGTTACAAAATATCTTTCTCCGTTAAAACCTTCTACGTCTAAGTATTTAACATCAGAATGTACTCTCGCAACAATATCTAGCTCATCTACGTTCAGTTGCATATTCTTTATTTGACAATTTGCTTTCAAGACAAACTTCACATTTCATAAACTCATTTTCTTGAAAGTCTGGTAAATCATTCATATATTTATCACGACACATTATATGCAAATCTTTGAAATTGACATGACCTAGAGCACGATGTAATTTTTCTTTTGTTGTCATATTCTTATTTATATAATTTGCTGAAATCTCATTACTATTCTTTTGAACTTCACACAATAGAGGAAATAATTTATTTTTTTCTTTTGCAGAGAAGAGAAACCTATTTTGACTGTTATAAAATTCTACATATTCATTTTTAAAGATTACCGAGTTACCAGCTAATGTTATGGCACTCACGCTTAATAAGTTTCTTCCTATATCAGGGACATAATAAACGTTTCTAACATCCACCAGAACGTTACGATTACCAAATTTAAATTCGCACTATATTTCCTATCATTGAGGCTTTAATTATATTCGAATTTCCCAACTTGAATTCTACTTTATTCTTTAAAACTCTAGATGTGTAAAAATATTTGTCAGTTTTCACAATGTGATCATAGTCCAAGAGCTAGTGAACCTTTCGACTAACGGTTTGTCTGTAAGGCTAGAAATTTTTATAGCGATAGTTCCTAGCATGCTGAGGACGGAAATCATCGCCTGGCACCCCTCACCCCTGCACGTCATCAAGATCTATATCTTTGAAAGTGTTAAAAAAATTAAAAAAATAAACTTGTTCCTGTAAGCTTGAAACTTTCATACGATTTTGTTCGTTCATTGTGAAGTTCAAAAAAAAATTGACAGGCGATTTCGACGAGCACAAGTACCTGCCAGGCGACTCGAAAAAGGGTGTAAAATACGAACAAAAATGAACTTTTTCATGTAAGGCTGAAATTTATATATGTGTTCGTCTGAGGGAATGAAAAAATAAGTTTTATTATTAATCTTCATCATCATCTGATATGTTATCATTAATTTTTCATCATATAGTAGAGTCGTTTCAAGCGTAGTACACTGTGTCTTAAATTGGTTGAGACTCAAAAGGTTCACTAGCTCTCGTACTATCAGTACATCCACTATCAATTAACCATTCCAAAACATTTGAGTTCTCACCTTGTTCTACAATACCAACATTTACATCAACATTGAACAGTTCCAATCTTCTAGCAGTTTCTTGTCCATCTTGAATTTCTGAATTTCCAGCAAATCCACTTCTGTATGCCCCACGACCTCTACCATAACCATTTCTACCTCTTGTTCCATGAAATCCACGACCTCGATGAAATTCTTGATGTCCTTTGTTCTGGTAACCTCCACGACCGAGTTTTCTGGATCGTTGCCCATTCTGATAACAATTTTGGCTTATGTGACCGATCTTTCCACAGCTCCAACATGTCTTCGGTTCCTCATTATATGTCCGGTTAGATTTCCTTGCATTGGTTAATCTTGTATTGAAAGCTTGTGAGTTTGTATTTTTGATTTCTCTCGTTGATTCAGCTTGCTCTTCTGTATTTTCACATATTTCATTCCAACTCATTAGTTTCTCTTGAATGTATTCAACCGTTCGATTTTGTTCAGGCAGGGAATCGAGATCATCAACTGTTTCGTCTTTAACGAAAGTTAATAAATTTTTTTTTCTCTTACTTCAAAATATTTCTTTCAGTGCAATTCATTATTCTCATTTAAAATAATCATTTTTTTTCTTTAACATTGTTAGGTGTTTTATATTGATTGATGGAGGAAGTATTTCATTTGCGAAAATTGGTAATTAAAATCTCCTTTTTTGTTTGTACATGCAAGATATTTTTGAATACTCTGTCCTTCTTCACCATCAATTCCGATCCACAAAAAAAAAGTCATTACTACCAGATGGGAGCCATTATCAAGAAGCTCAGCTTTCTTTTTCTGGAAACATCACCACCAGCTAGTCCTAACTCATTAATTTTCTTGTTAAATTCTTGGAAGAATATTTCTATTTCATTTTTGCTGGCATTTTCTTTCAGTTTCATCAAGTTTAGTTGTCGCTCTATGAGTAATTGTTTGGCTTCATTTTTTTTCAGATATATGGAATCTAGTTTATCCATAATTTCCTTTGGCTTTTGCATATCAGCCATAATTGATGCACTCAAGGCTAATGAAAAATAGTACATTACTTTGTCTTCCTGATCCTTCCAATCGGCTTCTTTTATTGAGTCAGGACGTTCTCCATGTTGGACAACCGGCAGACATTTCTTGAATCGTAGTAAATACTTAAATATATTTCTCCAATCCTCGTAGCTAATATTCTTGTCGAATGGAATTACAAGTGTATTCTCCTTGGCCATATTTATATACTGTATATTTTTATAACACCTCTAATAAATTTGATGAACCACGCTCTGCTACCATGAAAGGAAAGTCTAGAAGATACTTAAAACAAATTATGGAATACACATCTACGAAAGAAAATATCTCGTGGCATTTTAATTCACCTTCGGCACCCCATATGGGTGGAATTTGGGAAGCCAATATCAAAAGTGCGAAATCTCATTTAGTACGAATCATTGGAGATCAGAGTCTCACTTATGAAGAATTGAATACTCTATTCATCAGAATCGAAGCGATTTTGAATTCACGCCCGCTCTGCCCCATAAGTAGCGATCCTAATGATGTAACTGCTCTCACGCCAGGGCATTTTTTGACATTAGAACCTCTAGTTGCTCTGCCTGATCCCGATTACACTAATATTAATGTCAATCGCTTAACTAGGTGGCAATTAATTTTGAGATTACATCGTGATTTCTGGAATAGGTGGAGTTGAGAATATTTACACACCCTCCATCAAAAATCTAAATGGACTACAAAGAATGTGAATTCCAAAGAAGGTTCCGTAGTTTTAATAAAAAATGAAAACTCGTCTCCATTGAATTGGCCATTGGGACGAATCATTGAATTATATCCTGGAAAGGATGGTATTGCCCGAGTGGCTTCAGTAAAGACTGCTAGTGGTCAACTTAAAAGACCATTAGTGAAACTTTGTCCTTTACCAAACCAATAAAAAAAAAAGAAAAAAAATTACTATTTGTTCAGGAAATGTTGGGCATTTCCAGCGCGGCGGGTATGTTTCGTCTTTAACGAAAGTTATAAATTTTTTTTTTCTTCTCTTACTTCAAAATATTTCTTTCAGTGCAATTCATTATTCTCATTTAAAATAATCATTTTTTTTCTTTAACATTGTTAGGTGTTTTATATTGATTGATGGAGGAAGTATTTCATTTGCGAAAATTGGTAATTAAAATCTCCTTTTTTGTTTGTACATGCAAGATATTTTTGAATACTCTGTCCTTCTTCACCATCAATTCCGATCAACAAAAAAATAGTCATTACTACCAGATGGGACGGAACTGATGCAGAGACGGCAGTAGCTGATCGCTTAGAGTCGATACGTACACGTGAAATACGCACGAACCTACGAAACTACGAAAACTACCAAAATTACAATTTACGATTTTTACCATCTTATTCCGAACGTTACAAGTTCAGAACAAAGAAATTAGTGCTCTAACCGAGGATTGGAAGTTTCATTAAGGGAGGATACAGCCGTCCCAGACTCCTTTATTTCTCCAAATTCACATTCCAGGCTCCCTTATCTACCAAGGGTAAGTCAGAATATCTTGTATTTTTACTTTCATTACATATTACGACTTTCCAATATTTACGCAGTTTTCGTAATTCAATAATCTCACATTATTGCGTTCAAACTATCGAACCAGCTTCTCAGAATAAAAATTCACAGTCCATTAACGAAACATTATTGATCCTTACGTAGCCGGATATCTTTAGAAAATAATAGTTTGAGTGCAGTATTGGGGGTTTTATTCGAATTATTTCCTCCATCATTTATTGCGTTCTTGAAAAACAGACATATTTCAATCCATCGATTTCAATTGCTATCTTTGACCATCTGTTTCAGATTTTTGTTGTTGTTGTCGCATTCTAACCTATATTCATTTCACTTTATTTATCTCCATTTATTTACGAGGTTCGAATATTGAATTGTACTGATTTGAATTCAATCTTATAAAATTAACTTAATTTAATAACGTATCTGGATCTACTGACACGATGCCCGCTGATGATGAAAAAGTTTTACGTTTACGAGCTCTTCGTGAAACAGTCATTTCGAGTGTTAATTCTCTTTATCAAGCCGAAAACGTGAGAGGCGATCCATTATTATACTCTGGATTTAAAATACGATATCGGGGTATCGAAAAGTGGAAAAATGCATTTGAAAAACATCACATTGCTTTAATTTCGGTCATATCCGGACAGGAAGGGGCTGAAGTTACATTGGCGGGTGAATTGGACATATATAGAGATTTTGAAGAGAAATGTCAATATATAGAAACTGTTTATTACGAATTATTCGAATTACCTGAAGAAGAGCAGTTTAATCGTTCATTGAAAAATATGGATAAATCTTCAAATGTCAAAAATAAACCTACTTACTTTCGAAGGAGATATTAAAAATTTCCTAGTTTCATTTCAAATTTTAATTCTCTAGTACATGAAAATCAGAGCTTGTCTAATATTGAGAAGTTTAATTATCTGACTTCTGTTTTAAAAGGTCAGCCGTTAAATCTAGTGAAAAATTTACCGTTGATAGATGAGAACTACTTTATCGCCTATGATTCGTTAATATCTAGATATCAAAATAAACGACTACTTGCTACAGCCTATTGGAAGGAAATTGATAATTTTCGTCCTATTGCAAATGATAAATCTTTACGATCTCTTCTCGACGTATTTCACGAAAATTTATCAGCTTTAAAATAATTGGGTTTTCCAGTAGATCAATGGAATTTTATACTTATGCAAATGCTGATTGACCGACTAGATTCACATACTTTGAAGGTTTTTGAGAGAGAGTACGCCTCTTCGGATCTACCGTTTTATGACACAGTACGTGATATTTTACTCAAACACTGTGTAGTGGTAGAATCGATTTCGTTGAATTCGAAAACAAAAGAGCGCCTATCTAATGAAAATAAATCTAAATTTTCTTATAATAAATCGTCATTTTTATCTACCAGCGCTAAATCCACTACAACAGCAGAATCGCGAGAGCGACTAAACTGCATACATTGTAGGGGCGATCATATTGTTTTTAAATGTCCTGATTTCTTGTCAAAAGATCCTCATGAACGATATGAAATCATAAAAAAGTTAAAGGCATGTATTAATTGCTTGGCGGATTCTCATGCAACCATGAATTGTACTTCTACTAAAAAATGTCGTACTTGCAACAAAACTCATCATTCTTTACTTCATTTCCCTCCAAAACCATCTACTTCATTTACTAGTCAAAGCATACCTTCTACCTCTGCACATTCTTCGCATGAAATTCATTCATTCAATAGTTTCATTGCGCAGCCAGAATCGGCTATACCACAGGTTTAACTCTCTACTGTTAAACTAAAAATAAAAGATAGTTTTGGATATTTTCATTTTGTGAGGGGTATTGTAGATTCGGGTTCGCAAGTGACTTTCATTACGAGAGCACAAGCCAAAAAACTCAATTTGAAACCTTTCAACGCTTCAGTAAGCGTCCAAGGTCTTGATCGTATGAGTACTAAAGCTAACTCAGCTGTTGAATGTCAAGTTACTTCTATACATAATATAGATCAATCCATCAAAATTAACACGGTGATCGTCGATAAAATTTGTGATACTATGGTTCGGTTTCATAAAACTTTAATTGTGTGATTAAAAAACCTTACGTAAATTCGAACCAATCCGATCACTCGTTTTGAAATTTCAACGAATCTTAGTGGTTCCAATTAATTTAACGGTACAAACAAAGTTTTATGAAACCGACCCTATGCCTACAGTTTCATTACCGCCGGGTACTAGAAAACAGTTTTCTAATCTACTACTCGCAGACCCAGAATATTTTGAATCTGGAACTGTCGACATATTATTAGGTGCGGATATTTTTCCATATATATTACAAAACGGTCGAATTGTTACTTCTCCTGGTGAACCTGTCGCCGTCAATACAGTATTGGGTTGGATAATTATGGGAAGAATAAATGTTCCTCGATCTAAAAACGTTAATTCTTTTTTAATTTGTTCCTCTAATGAAGAAGACACAAATCTCACCGATAATCTACGAAGATTTTGGGAGATTGAAGAAGTGCCTTCAGTTACATGTCACTAACCGGAATATACATTTTGCGAGGAATTTTACGCACAGACTACATTCAGAAATTCTACTGGACGCTATACCGTTTCCTTACCATTCAAAATTACTTGTCCAGACTTTGGTGATACTAGATATTTGGCTCTAAAACGTTTCTTTTCTTTGGAGTCTAAAATTATCAAAGATGCAGATCTTTATTCAAAGTATTCTTCTATTATACGAGATTATTTAGACAATGATCACATGGAAATCGTTCCAGTGCCAGAACTTAAAGTGAATAATAATAAAACATTCTATTTGCCTCATTCTTATGTTTTACGGAAAGAATCTTGTTCTACTCCTGTCAGGATTGTATTTGATGGAAGTAGCCGTAATCCAGAAAAAATTTCGTTAAACGATGCTTTATTCACTGGACCAAAACTACAAAATGATTTGGTTTCGATAATACTTCACTTTCGATTGAATCGATACGTTTTTTGTACAGATATCCGTCAAATGTATAGAATGATTGAAATTTCGGAAGAATACAGAAATTATCTTCGACTTTTCTGGCGATTCTCGCCTCAAGATCCATTATCGGGAATATCGGACTACAATTTAAACCAAATAGTCCCTTTTGGTTTAAATTGTAGTCCTTATTTGGCTATTCGAACTCTACAACAGTTGACTAAAGATTTTCCTGAATTTAGTTTAGCTAGGGAAATAATAGAAAACAATACCTACGTTGATGATATTTCTAGTGGGGATGATACTTTGGAAGGAGCATCTTTAAAAGTTGATCAACTTATCGCCTTGCTTAAAAAAGGTGAATTCGAGCTGAGAAAGTGGCAGAGTAATAATAGTGACCTTCTAAAGGATCTTCCACCCGCACATGTTTTAGATACTGTACGACCTTGGAATTGGACTCTAAAGATCATTTTCGAAGAATTGTAGGTTTAAATTGGGATCCATTGTCCGATTGCTTCTCTTTTTCTACATTGGATATTCCAGATTTATGTACGAAAAGGAGTATTTTGTCGTGTGTAGCTCGTATTTTTGATCCTTTGGGATATCTAACTCCCTGTACAATTCGTTTGAAACTACTTATTCAATCACTTTGGTGTCAGGGACAATCTTGGGATAGTGAGCCCGGAGACGAAATTTCTACATTATTCTCTCAGTTTAGGCAAGAGATCGGTTGCTTTTCTACTTTGAGAATTCCACGTTATTATGAATCAATTTTAAATCATAAATGCGATATACTAGGATACTGTGATTCCTCCGAGTTGGCTTATTGTGCGGTAGTTTATATACGCGTACATTATGAAACTCATTTCAAAAATTTTTTCGTGTGTGCAAAATCGAAAGTTGCGCCCCTGAAAAGTCTTTCTATACCTCGTCTAGAGTTATGCGCAGCGGTTCAGCTCACCAAGTTAATAAAATTTGTGAAATCCTCTTATGAAGGCTATATTGAATTTTCTAATATATTTGCGTTTTCTGATTCTAATGTTGCTTTAACTTGGATAAAATCCTCACCTCACAAATGGAAGTCTTTGTGTCCAATCGCACTTCTTATATTCAAGATATTGTTCCACCTGAACGATGGTTTTATACTCGTGAAATGTCGCCTTTAACATTTTTATCGTGCAAGTTGTGGTTTGATGGCCCAACATCTCAAATTAGTACGATTGATACTTCACACTCAGAATTTAAAAATAAATTTCCGGATAGTAATATTTCTGAAGATTTAAAAACGAATGCTAAGACTTGTTAAATTTCTTCTGTACCTGAAAATGATTTCATAAGTACATTACTTTCTAAATTCACGTCCCTGAGTAAAATTCTCAGAATAATTTGTTACATTGTTCGATTCCTGAATAACATGAAATCACGAAATAGTAAAATTTTATTGATAAAGTCATTACGACATCTGAAATTCATAGCGCTCTGTTGATAATTGCTAAACGAGTTCAACAAACGGAACTTAAGAATGAAATAAGTTTACTATCCTCGCCAAGCAGAATACCTAAAGTTTTAAGAAAACTCAGCCCTTTCATGGATGAAAACGGCATTCTACGAGTTGGAGGACGTTTGTCATATTCCAACTTGAATTACGATGGGAAACACCCTATATTTTTACCTAGCAAGCATATCTTTACTGAATTACTGATTTCGTACATTCATACTAATTTTCTCCATGCAGGAGTAAATACTACGTTATTTCATTTGCTTCAGATGCTCTGGATATATTCTGCCAAAAGAAGAATACGTTCTGTCATTTCAAAATGCTACAAGTGTTTCAGAACTAATCCAAAAGCTTTTGAACCCATGATGGGAAATTTGCCCAAATTCAGAGTTACCGGAATAAAACCGTTCGGAAATTCGAGAGTTGATCTGGCAGGTCCATTCATAATCAAGACTTCTCGTATTCGCGGTGCGAAAACTGCAAAATCTAATCTAGCCTTATTCATTTGTTGTGCTACTAAAGCCGTTCATCTAGAGTTGCTCTCAGATCTTACAGCTGAGTGTTTCTTGATGGGTTTTCGACGATTTATTTCTCGAAGAGGTCGTTGTTCAAATGTGTATTCGGATTGTGGTACAAATTTCATTGCTAGTTCCAAGTACTTAAAACAAATTATGGAATACACATCTACGAAAGAAAATATCTCGTGGCATTTTAATTCACCTTCGACACCCAATATGGGTGGAATTTGGGAAGCCAATATCAAAAGTGCGAAATCTCATTTAGTACGAATCATTGGAGATCAGATTCTCACTTATGAAGAATTGAATACTCTATTCATCAGAATCGAAGCGATTTTGAATTCACGCCCGCTCTGCCCCATAAGTAGCGATCCTTATCATGTAACTGCTCTCACCCAGGGCATTTTTTGACATTAGCACCTCTAGTTGCTCTGCCTGATCCCGATTACACTAATATTAATGTCAATCGCTTAACTAGGTGGCAATTAATTTTGAGATTACAACGTGATTTCTGGAATAGGTGGAGTCGAGAATATTTACACACCCTCCATCAAAAATCTAAATGGACTACAAAGAATGTGAATCCCAAAGAAGGTTCCGTAGTTTTAATAAAAGGAGGATTGGGAGTTTCATTAAGGGAGGATACAGCCGTCCCAGACTCCTTTGTTTCTCCAAATTCACATTCCAGGCTCCCTTATCTACCAAGGGTAAGTCAGAATATCTTGTATTTTTACTTTCATTACATATTACGACTTTCCAATATTTACGCAGTTTTCGTAATTCAATAATCTCACATTATTGCGTTCAAACTATCGAACCAGCTTCTCAGAATAAAAATTCACAGTCCATTAACGAAACATCAACCAAATGTCTACAGTTCTTTGGTAAAGCCATTATCAAGAAGCTCAGCTTTCTTTTTCTGGAAACATCACCACCAGCTAGTCCTAACTCATTAATTTTCTTGTTGAATTCTTGGAAGAATATTTCTATTTCATTTTTGCTGGCATTTTGTTTCAGTTTCATCAAGTTTAGTTGTCGCTCTATGAGTAATTGTTTGGCTTCACTTTTTTTCAGATATATGGAATCTAGTTTATCCATAATTTCCTTTGGCTTTTGCATATCAGCCATAATTGATGCACTCAAGGCTAATGAAAAATAGTACATTACTTTGTCTTCCTGATCCTTCCAATCGGCTTCTTTTATTGAGTCAGGACGTTCTCCATGTTGGACAACCGGCAGACATTTCTTGAATCGTAGTAAATACATAAATATATTTCTCCAATCCTCGTAGCTAATATTCTTGTCGAATGGAATTACAAGTGTATTCTCCTTGGCCATATTTATATACTGTATATTTTTATAACACCTCTAATAAATTTGATGAACCACGCTCTGCTACCATGAAAGGAAATTCTAGAAGATTCTCTTTATTTTTTAAACATACACAATACACACTGTCGTCTTGAACATATTCTTTCTACCTCTAAGACACAGAACACTTCCTGTCATAGACCCTAATATAAATTCACTAACTTAACTACTTGCATATTGAACTACTGAACATGACGGTGTCGTATCTGCAGTGCCCTCTGTATACAAGTAAACAAAATTGTACAACTAGGCATCTGCATTAACACACTTATTGGTTAGCTGTTCACAATTTGACTCAAGACATTTGATGATCTCAAAAGTAACTCAGTTTCGTTTCTGTAAAATTACTAAATCATGCATTTGTGTCTTTGTCATTTGTAATTGAGATTTGTAATGGAAGAAATAAAATTCATCCAATTGATGGGTTTAATGTTTCAAACATTCTACTCACATACATGGTGATTCTTATTAAACGTTTCAAAAGTTTTTTCGATAGCAATTTTACAATATACCAATATGGATAAAAGCTCAACAGTTCACGAGTTTCTGAGATTATCATAGGGAATGAGGAGACCTGGGCCTCGAAGTTTCTTGAACATTTCTGCAGAAATTTTTTTTTTAGAATAATTCTTCTTCATTTTCTGTACAACCGATAGGGAGTATAGACGGTTTGCAGTTTGGGCGAAAAATGTGTAGGGAGTTTGTGAGAATCCAAAAGTTTCTAATCACAAGATAGATTTTTAATTCTTCAAATACTTATGAAAAGAAGGGCGGTAACTCCAGCAAAGCATATAACTGAAATACCTTGATTTCGTTCATAAGTTTTGAATTATCCTTTTTCGTTGAATTTTCATTTGAAGATTCATTAGAATCTGAGTAAAATCATCAAAGTAAACTATTTCCTAACATCATCTATATAAGTATGTGTGTGTATACGGATACGACGTGCAAAAATCTGCTCATGAAACCCCATTCCAATGGAATCGACGTCGAAAACGCTGATATCGTACGGATAATATACAATAGAAGAATAAGTCGAATTTTCTCATTCGAGATCTTTATGAGTATCTGGACATCCTCCACTTTTTTTAATTTTTCTTAGTTCTTATTTTTATTTTAAATAGATGTCCGTGATTCCATATTTGACATCTTCTCGATAAATTGCAATAACTTCATGTATATTTAAAGAATAATGGTAATTTTACTCTTTCTAGTGCTAGTTTGATAATTTGATGGATTATTTTTTGATGAATAATGCCGTTCTCCATTTATATAAATTCATCGGAGAAAAACAAGAAACCTGAACAAATGAGATAAATTCGCCTATTGGGTGACCTTCTCAATTCCCTTCCATGCAGTTAATTCCGTTTTCGAGAAATTATTGAGAATATTCAACATAGAGAGAACGCAAGAATTTTATATTTTACCATGAGTTTAGTTAAAAAACGTATATTTTTCGTGAATATTCATCAAAGAATCATCATGAACATGAAAAATGCTTCTGATATCTACTCGGGATAAATTCATTCCTGATTGCCCAGTGAAAAAAAGTGACGATCTGAAATTTGTTCATTTTCGGACCAATTGATGTTAATTTGTCAAATTATTGGCATGTAAGGAATTGTCGATATGGAAATTCGTGATTTATCAAATAAGTTTATTGAATTTCAAAATTTATTCCGAAATATTAAACATACATAGTACCTTTAGCTGTTCTCTTTTGAGATTATACTTCAATAAGCCTTTATTCAGGTATTTTTTGGCACATTTCTGGGAGCCCTATTGCTTGAACACAATGATTGCTTGTAGATTATTTTTTGTAAGGACAACTGAAAATGAAATTTTATAAGGTAAAATTAAAATGAGAGATAATCCAATTGGAATAATTTTCGGGGAATTTATATCATGAAGCCAAATCAAACTCTTAGTAGAATGTCAATTGAAAATTTAATAAAATGACTTTCTCAAACTTCATCTAAAATCTGACGATCTCCTCCGGAATCACACTCTATATTTATTGGATTGTCATTGGCTCCTTTATTGTGTCTGAATTTCTTTTCTACGAATCAAGTGAATCAACTAATAATATGTACCTTCTTCTTCTTGAAAATGTAGGTATTTGGGAATAATGGATTCTCTTATTATTCATGACAGATGTAGGGTAGTTGTATAAAGAGGGCGTTAAAGTTGAATTTTTTTTTGTTAATAATTTCACTGTATATTTTTTCATCCGTTTTTAATGAAAACAATATTGAACAGTTCAGAGTATCGGAAGGGGTTTTCAAATATTATTTCATTTATGAAATGTGTTCTTTAGAATGTCACATAATTGTTGCTGTCAAATGACATTTCTCATCAGTGAATATTTTTTTCGCGAGTTTATAGTTGACTGTTGTATTTTTTTTTAAATTATATAATTTTTCGATTGAAATGCCCCGTCACATTCATTTTACGAATGAAGAAATGCGGGATATGATTTGTGTATACGAAAAAGAACATTTCTGCAGGCGCTCTGCAGCCAGAAAGTATGAATTCTTATATCCAGTCAGAAGTCAACCAAACCACAAAACTTTTTCAAATGTATTTCAACGTCGTGGTGAAATTGGGTCATTACACAATAAAAATCAAGGTGGTCGTCCGAAACATTTCACCTGTTGATGAAATTTTGGTTCGAATAGAAGAAAATCCTACAGTAACTTCACGTTATTTGTCATTAGCAACGGGCGTGAGTCAGTCGTCTATTATTAGAATTCTAAAAAAAAAGTTTCACCCTTATCACATCACTCCTTTTCAAGAGATCTCTCACGACGGTTACAGTTCTGCCAACGAATTCTCAACAAGCATAATGAGGACCGAAATCTTATTAAGAATATTATGCCCACCGATGGAGCGACTTTTAGCCGACGAGGGGTGTTTTATTGGCGAAACAGCCATTATTGGAAAGAAGAAAATCCGCATGCTCTGAAAGAAAGACATTTCCAGCTTAAGTTTAAATTGAATATTTGGTGTGGCATTATAGGCGACCAACTACTAGGGCCATATGTTCTGCTCCCGAATTTAAATGGAGATTATTATTCGTTTTTTTTGCAAAATACTATAATATCGCGAAAAATTTCGTGACCCCCCAAATCCTGGTTTTTTCCATGTATATTAAAAATATTGATATGTATAAGTTGTAAATTCGCAAAAAATCCTTGGAGACTCGACTGTTTCAACTCATTTCCATTTGTGAAGAAACGAGTATGGGTTTACTTGATCGAAATTTGCTTTTCCATAGAGATGTAAAGTGGTTTTCAAGAGGCTGACTAGACTAATGGAACTTCGCGCTGAACTTTTAGTAAAAACACAAAAACAAACAATAGTATATTCTAAAACAAGTTGCAGAATAAGCTCCTATTCCAACACGAATGCGAAGTTCGAAAACGAGCGACGAAGGAGCGAGTTTTCGATAACATGAGTGTTGGAATTGCCTTCTGCAACGAGTATTAGACGGTATTTTTTCTATTTCAGTCAATTTTTGTGAAATATTCTCGAAATTCAAATGAAAATTCAGATTAGTGACTTTTGTTTTGTATCTTGGCAGTTGGCGTGACATACGAAATTTGACAGTTCACGGAATTTGAACTGTTTTGATTCGAAACTTGATTCGATCGGAGATCAGTGGCCCCATTCTGCAATTTTCGTTATCATAGCGAACGAAGTCGAAGACGAAACTAATCGAAATTTACGCAGTATTCTGTAACCGGCATTCGCGTTATCGTTTCGTCATCGTTACGCTCTTGATTTCGTTTTCGGAGTTTACCGAGTACGTACGAAGAAACATCGACAACGTTGCATATCAGTAGTCATTTGAACTATTGGGATGTTTTGAAGGTTTCTTAATAACATTTTCTGTAGTTTACATTGTTGATCATAGACAACTTTTGACACTTTATTTGTTCGTACCTCATATTTATTTTGGTTTAATTTCAAGAAAGTATCTAAAATTCAACATGTTTTCGATGCTTTTGATTATCGATAATGAAATCGAAAGGAGAGCTCGTCTAACTCTAACAAGAGAGGAGAATAGATTTCTTCGGGATAGAAGTGATCCATTTGGCTTGACCAATGAAAGGTTCAAAGACTTATTTCGTTTATCGAAACAATTAGTGTGGATTTTATTTGATGAACTGAAACCTTTCATGGATAATGCATGTAGGAGAACCAGGCTACGATTTGAAAAAAGAATACTGATAGCTCTGAGATTTTTCGCTAGCGGCAATTACCAACGCGGTATTGGGCAAGAATATTTACTTGCAGTCAGTCAACCGATGGTCAGTCGATGTGTTAATGAAGTGACCAAATTGATAAATGAGGTATTCCAACAAAAAATTAAATTCCCTAATGATTCGGAGAAGGCTCAAAATAAGATGAAGTTTTATGATAAATGTGGGATACCAGGAATTATAGGAGCAATCGACTGTACGCACATCAAAATCTTGATGCCATCAGAAGAAGAACATTCTTTCTTGAACAGGAAAGGATATCATTCGATTAATGTGCAGTTGATCTGTGATTCCGAACTCCTAATATTGAACGCAAATGCTCGATTTCCTGGAAGTTGTCACGATTCATTTATATGGCGACAATCAGCAATCAAGACTCACCTAGAAAATCAACATCAAAGAGGGGAAATAAATAGCTGGTTATTAGGAGATTCTGGATATCCTTTGGAACCATGGTTGATGACTCCTGTACAAGGTGCTGCCCAAAATTCACCTGAAGCTCGCTTCAATCTGGCCCATGCTTCAGGACGTAATTGTATTGAAAGGACAAATGGTCTTTTGAAAACACGATTTAGGTGCCTGCTTTCTGAAAGAGGGCTCCGCATTCCCCTCAAAATGCTGTAGGAATCATATATGCATGTTGCATTTTACACAACATGTGCATCTTAGGAGGGGTGGGATTCCATGAGGAGGAATTTCGAATTGAAGATATAAATGAAGGACATAGTTTTATACCAATATCACGAGAAGGAATTCAAATTCGCAATTCTCTTATTCGTCGATATTTTCATTAGCATTTGAAATATTTATTTCTTGTAGTTTCTTCATTAAATAAAAAAATAAATAATGGATTTTCATCATCAGTGAAGGTACGCGCAGATCGAAACGGGACTGCGGGAGCGAGTAAGAAACTTGTGCGGAATGGAAGTCGAGCCCTAAAGCAGTAGAGATTCTTCATCCGAATAACTGTTTTTTTCACACATAATTTTGGACCCCTACAAATTATCGTGTGGTGCTACAATCGCGTTTGTGTGGATGCTATGCAAGATGTCCGTTGTCCGTTGCCGCATCTAACGCTTCGCTCCTGTTTCTTCTCCCGCAGTCCCGCATCGGTCTGCGCAATTATATATAGACTGCTGTGTGTTATACTTCAACACTATCTTAATATTTCTGAAACAAAAATCAAAGTAGACGCACTGTAACTTTGGATAATTTTTAGGTAAAACTAGAATTTTTTTTCAATTATGTACAGATTCATTCATTTGTTTTTATTTTGTAATAATTCCACAAGTCGCATATTCACTTCTGCTAGAAGTTTGGTACTCTCTGCCAGAGCTCCAATATTTCTAGAAATTTCTTTCATGCTCTCTAAAGTTTCTGCATGAATTTTTTGCAAACTGATATTTTCATAGTTCTCGTTTTCCCTCCTTCTTTTCTTGTTGCGGCATTTGATTGGCCCATCCTCTGTCAATGTTCTCTTTTCTCCAGATCCACTGGTGGAGAAAGGTATAAGTGGTGGTGGAGAATTTTTTTTTGCTAATTCTGGAGTGTCCGTCACTTCTTCAATCTACGACAAAAAGAGGTTTCGATTGAAATATTTTATAGGAGTTCTTTGCATTTTAGTGAAAATTTCTTTAGGGTTTTTTCTCCCAGTCTCTGAAACAGAAAAAAATTAGGAAAAGTTTTCCGATCGAATTAAAGAAGAGAGACCCCTGCGTAAGATCAAAAAGACAGTTCATTTGTTCATTATTTGGTATGAAACAATGACAATATATTGGAAATGAATCTAATGTCACTTGATGGAAATAAATTATTATTATTAAAAAAAAAATATTCAGATTTTTTTCACTCACAATTCCACTTTCTTCCTCTCTTATTCCTGAAAGTGGTGGTGGAGACAACGGAGCATTTTTTTCCGATGACGTAGTCGGTACATCGTTAGGAATCTATAACAAAGAAATTTAGGATTTAATATTAATGAAAGATGATAACGAAATGGATATTATAACACTTACAATATTCAGATTAATACTTTTTAACTTACAATTCCACCTTCAACCTCTGTAATTCCTTGTATCGATTTGGTGCCAATTATGGACAACAACCTCGACTCATTTTCGTTTAAAAAACAAGTTGGGCTACCTCCACCTGTCTGTGAGAGCCCCTTTCTGATGGAGGCTGCTTTAGCTTTTACTTTCGACCTCCAATCCGCTACAGCCTTGAACCAAGTTTTGGTAAATTGAACAATTATATGACCATTCATTAGAAATATGTTTACTATTTGACTTCAATATATTAAATGTAATATAGTAGTTAGTAAATATTTTATATGGAACTTGAAATAGAACTTTCAACTACCTTTTGCCATTTTTCGACCGTTTTTTTTTTTGGTATCCCATGCTATTTAATATTTTGCAAACTTCTACCCATTTTTCGTCGAACAATTTTTTTCCATTGAAGGAACTGAATTTCCTGGTCAAAATTTCTGGATTTGCTTGGGCATAATCCAAAAATGCTGACCACTGCAGCGGATTTGTCTTCGTTCTTCTGTCCGATTCCATTCTAAAATTCAAAAAATCACAACATATAACAATGATTGTAGAGTGGTACTGTTGAAGTTCACATAGAAAATATTGTTTCAAACTTACTTTCAGAGCTTTATTTGAATGTTGAACACCACGAGAAGTTTTTTCGCCACTATAAAAGTCTTCGATACAACTGACAGAGATTAATTAAATTTCTGACAGTTGAGTTTATCATGAGGTGAAAATCAACCAATAGGGATCGTCGTCAGGCCATTCGTAATTATGACGAGGCCCTTATATCGTTCGTAATTACCAGGAGTTCTCGTGCAGCTTCGGCAAACACGGCATTTGCCGAATCGCGCTACAGAATTGCAAACCGAGCAAAACTATCGTTTCGACACGTTTTCGTTTCGTTTTGCTCTTACAGAATTCCACCACAGTACTGACAACCATAAAACGAAACATATAACTCAAAACAATGCTGTAATGAGTTTCATTACAGCACTACTTTTAGTATTGTAATGAACCCATTACGATACTGAAATAGAGAATAGTATATTCTAAAACAAGTTGCAGAATGAGCTCCTATTCCAACACGAATGCGAAAACGAAAAATATAACTGAAAACAATGCTGTAATGAGTTTCATTACAGCACTACTTTTAGTACTGTAATGAACTCATTACGATACTGAAATAGAGAAAATACTTTATTTCCACAACAAGCCTAGTCAGTTAACTTGGAATTCATTTACGACATTCTCCTCTCGAAAATAGTTTTTATTTTCTGACCTGAATGTCCTCGACGAATTCAATTGTGGTCTTCGTCTTTCATTGAAGAAATGAGAAGTGAGATTACGTCAATTGACATATCGTGTGTTTCAAAAATCTGGAAAAGGTGAATTTATTTCGGGCATGGCTGAAAGATCGAAATTCTGATACTGGGGTCTCATGTAATTTCGTCCGAGGAATCAAATGGACCCATCAGATTTTGGGCTCGAAAGTGCCTTATCGAGATATGAGGCCCAACTTTGAAATTTCAAACTCACACCGAGCAGATTTGGATTCTGCGGAAAAGTTTTCTTCCGAATTCGTTGAAACCAAAAATATTTTCCTCCTTATTTGGGACGGATGCAGCGTTTTTTTGTTTAAAAATCTGCGTCGTTCATTCAGACCAGTATGCGACAATTCATATTCTAATACTAATTTTATGCGGAGAATCGATTGCGCCCATCAGATTCTGAGCCCGATGGGGCGTTATGCGAGATATGAGGTCCAACTTTGATTTTTGAACAAAAAGTGCTGCATGTGGCCCAAATATGGACGGAAAAAGATTGATTTTAAAAAATTCGGATGAAAAATTTCCCACTTTATTCGAATCTGCAATAGATAAGATGGGTTTGCATTTGAAATTTCAAAGTTGGACCTCATACCTCGTATAAGGCCCTTTTGGGCGAAATTAGGTACTGGAGACCCCAGTTTCAGAATTTTCACCTGTTGCGGAATAAAAACACCGTTTCCAGACTTCCGAACCACCAGGTAGGTATATTAGAAATGAAAATGATATCATATAATGTGAAGAAAGAATAAAGTGTCACATTACTTCGCAGTGAACAAGAACAAGCATTAAAGTACATGAAAATAAACTGGTAGGTGGTTGAATTGTTTTTTTTTTTTTGTTAATTTATTCGAATGAATGACATATCAGTATTTCTTTGATAACCATTTCTTGATATATCTATCCCTTTAGAATGTAGGTACCTAGTTCGCTCGACCACTCGCGACCCCCCAACAAAGGCTTCGCGATCAACAGGTTGAAGAACACTGCTTTAAGTGATATTCAGAATAATCTGTAAGAAGTAAAATGTGGGTCATGCAGGATGGAGCTCCACCTCATTTTCCTTTAGTTATCAGAAATCATCTCAGAGACATATTTCCTCAACGATGGATTGGCAGAGGAAGTAATTTTGACTGGTCACCACGAAGTCCTGATTATAACCCGCTTGATTTTCATATTTGGGGACATATGACGTCCTTATAGTTCATGCCAATGAAATAAACTAGAAAGACGAATTCTAGAGAGGAAATACAAAATGCGGCTAACTGGGGGAACAGAATAATATTTTTTTCGAAGTTCGGAATTCCTTTAATAAAAAAATAAGAAGAGGCATAGAAGTCGGAGGAGGCCACGTAGAACATTTAATTTGAGTTTATTCCTTTTTTTGGGTAACATCGTTTTTAATTATGTTTTATCGTCGAAATGAATAAATAAAATAAATAACTCGTTACTTCAAATCTCCTTCCGATGCTCTGAACTTATTCAATTGTGTTTTTCTTAAAAACGAATGAAAAAATATACAGTGAAATTATCAACAAAAACAAACAAAAAATTCAACTTTAACGCCCTCTATCTTTTTTCAGAGCTATATTTTATTGAGGTATATTTTGTCCTATCGCCATATTTAGGTCTGAAGCGCTTCATCCGTATTTCAGCAATGAATTTCTCCCACAAACGATTCCTCATTTTTGATCATTATATTCGATATAATATTCCCTAAAAACAATTTGTATGCAAAACGGAAAGTTGAATGAAAAAAAGGTTTACAATATCTCATAACTTGAGGCTTCATGAAGTTCGCCTCCAAGCAAGCCAGTAAATACATCCTAATATGCTTTCATTCTTGACGTTCATGAGACGAAGATATCTGTATTCACAAATGGAGGAAGCGAAAACCGAGGTCATGCAAAGAAAACAGAGTTTTTTTAGATGAACAAGTATTAGAGACGTCTAGTAATCGCACCATATAAAAATGATTATGAGACTATGTTGTCAAACCTCATGTCGTCTTATGCTCTTAATGTGAAATAGAGAAAACGTATATATCATATACGCAACTAGTGGTAGTCAGCGCCACTGTCGTGCCTTGGTTGAACTGAAATATACGGTTTTGTATAAGGTGAGAGTATCTGACGTCATCGACGAAATTTGGCATAACGACTCAGGACGTTCCATAAAGTCGAAAAACACTGAAAATTTATCGAGACAATCCGACGTCCGTATATCGGACGTCGAAATGATGGTAAATTGTCAATGTATGGCTCTCCAAAGGCGGTTCACTGTATCTATATATATATATATATATATATATATATATATATATATATATATATATATTATATATATATATATATATATATATATATAATATATATATATATTTATGAAAAAGAGACCTAAAATAATACAGTAAATGTTGAAACAAAAAGTACCTAAGCTGAGGTAAAAAAAAAGAACGGGGTATCATAACATTCTTCGTATGATACTATAGAATCATACGATACTATCATCACTAGTATCATACGATACTATAGAGCCAGGGGAAAAAACCTGTCTCCCCGTAAAAAAAATATCAGGAAAATCTTGAAAGACATCAGTGTGATCATCTTCATGTTATCCGTCGATGGGCTCGGATAAACAGATTCTTCCCAAAACGACTTGCAATTCATCATTCAAATAAATAAACAAAATGAATTCTTCTATTACTAGTTTATTTTAATGTGAAGGTTGCGCTTGTTTTCATTCACTGAGAAGTTATGAGACAATTTATTCTTTCTTCACATTGTTGACATTATCTGATACCATTTTCATTTCAAAGATACCTGATGATGGTTAAAAAGCCTGGAAACAATTATTTTATTCCGCACACAGCTGGAAAATCGGAATATTGATACTGGGGTCTTTGGTAATTTTGTCCGAGGCATCGAATAGGCCCATCAGATTTTGAACCCAAAAGGGCCTTATACAAGATATGAGGCCCACCCTTAAAATTTCGAATGCAAACCCATCTTTTTTATTGCAGATTCGGATAAATCAGGAAATTCTTTATCCGAATTGGTTGAAACTATTAAAAAAATTTTTCGTCCATAATTGGGCCTTATGCAGCTTGTTTTGTTTTAAAATTAAAGCTGGACCACATATCTCGCATGAGGCCCCAATCTGATTGACCTAATCGGTATTAGAATATGAACATTCGCATTCTGGTCTCAATGAACGCCGCAGATTTTTAAACAAAAAACGCTGCAATCGGCCCAAATAAGGACTAAAAAATTTTTGGTTTTAACGAATTCGGATAAAACAGTTTCCGCTAAATTGGAATCTGCAATGAAAAAGATTTATTTGTTTATTTGTTTGACATTAGGAACACAAACAGGTCATAGACCCATGAACAGTATCCACAAATTACAAAGGTGAAAATAAAAATCAGCGAGAATCTATACACCAAAACAAGTCAAAAATTAAACATTCACTGCATCAAAAAATGTCTCTTGAGTTGTAGTTTGACATTAGCACAATGAAATACATCGACAATTTGCAGCTCATTGCAGGCCCGGAACATTCTAATCAACTGAAGATCTTAAATTAAAATTCGGAACATTAATGAGTACTTCCTGCAATAATTCCGGTACCTGCAACTCACCACTTACAATCTTCCTCAACAAAACCACATCGCCCACACAGCGTCTATCTTCAAGTGAAATTAAATTGAAATGTTTTCTGGCCATATAATAAAAATTGAAATTATCATTTGAAACAGAGAAATTACCTTTAAAACTTAAATATCTCAGCAATTCATTTTGTATTCGTTCGATTCGTTCTATGTAAATTTTGTATTGCGGATTCCAAACGACCGAAGCGAAATTTAGTCGGCTAAAAACGTAAGCATAGTAAATACTGAGAACTGGCTTGATACCTCTAAAAACCCTACACCCCCTAAACAAGAATCCTAACATTCTACTAGCAGAATTGACAATACTGTCGATGTGAATTGAGAAAGTTAACTTTCCATCCAGAATCACGCCCAAATCCCTGATGTGATCAACTCTCTCCAATATCGCCTGATCAATACTATATTGGAAAAGAATAGGACTTTTATTGCGTGTGAATGTAATTGTTCTACATTTAGAAATGTTTAAAAATAAATTGTGCAAACGACAAAACTCCGAGAACCTCTCCAGCTCCTCTTGTATGATCTTACAGTCCTCTACAGATCTGACAGCGTAGAAAATTTTCAAATCGTCCGCATAGAGAAGTACTCTACATCTACGAAAAACGGAAATAATATTATTGATATAAATCTAGAAAAACAAAGGTCCGAGATGAGAGCCTTGTGGCACACCAGATGGACATGTGAACTCAGCCGACCTACATCCGTCTACTGAAACGAATTGCACTCTATCAGTCATATAGGATTCGCACCAGCGCAAAAGACCACCCCCGACACCGATCTCAGAAAGACGACGACTGAGAATTCTATGTGAAATTTTATCAAATGCCTTACTGAAGTCGGTGTAAACAGCGTCAACCTGCGAACGCTCATCCATTGCCCCTTCCAAAAAGGTCATAAATAACAGAAGGTTGGTCTCTATGGACTTTCCCTTCAAAAACCCGTGCTGTTCTGGAATTATCTGATTTTTCACTAAATAATATAAATGTTTATAAATAAGTTTTTCAAAGAGTTTGGAAAGGGTGCATAATTTGCTGATGGGGCGGTAATTTTCAATAATAGATTTATCACCACCCTTGAAAACTGGGACAACCGATGCAATCTTCCAGCGCTGAGGAAATCTGCCCGTGCGAAGGGATAGATTGAAAATATGCTCAAGTGGAAGGCATAAAGCAGGACAATTACGTACAAAATATGATGGAATACCGTCAGATCCGGCACCCTTACTTTGATTCAGGGACCTCATAGATTTTTCGATTTCCTCAGCAGTTATGACAATTTCTGAGAGGTATGCAGGAGAATCAGATACAGTAGAGTCTACACTGTTGGGTGAGTTCAATGGACCAACGAAAACACTACGGAAATACTGGGCAAAACTGTTACAGATGTCTACTCCGCCCGTGCTAACTTCATCTTTATATATCATCGAAGAGGGAAGTCTGCCATGTCTACTCTTGGCCGATGCAACATTGAAAAAAAGCTTGGGATTTTTGGGCAGTTCACTTTCCACAAATTTAATATAATTAGAATAATCACATTTGATCATGATCCTTGACAATGCTCTGAGACGCCGAAACTCTAGTAAATCTTTTGTATTATTATAGGTTTTCAATTTTTTATGAATTTTGTTCTTTTTTCTTACTAACCTTATAGTATGTTTAGAAAATATGAGGGAAACCTAGAATTGATGTTCTTTTTTGGAACAAAATCCTCAATAATACTATCAAGTACGCCATAAAATAAGTCGAGATCAAAGTCAACGTCTCCACTACAAAGCAAATCAGACCACGGTATAGAAGACAGTTTATTGTTTATGCTATTGTAATTGCCTTTTTTAAAATTATAGATACAAGTACTAGATTTGGAAAGATATTTGATATTTAATTTTAGCATAAACTCTAAAGAAGGATGGCGCTTGTCTTCTCCCACCAATGGACTGTTACATGGAGTAACCTGAGACAAAAGAAACTGATTACACAAGAGCAGGTCTAAAATTCTATTATTATTGTTGACAACACTATTGAACTGCATCAGCTCACATACGGAGAGAGCATCTATGAGATGAGAATATTTTGCCTCTACATTATTTGGTTCAAAAAATGAGTTGTTAGCATCTGGATTGCCAATCCATCTAATAGAGGAACAATTGAAATCTCCGCACATAACAACCACATCACGTTCTATATTATTCTTTAGACTACTTAACTTTGAAGAAAAACTAGCACTGGCACCAGAATCTCCAGGAGGCAGGTAGACACAGCACAGAAAAACTCTCGTGGATCCAATAGTTATCTTAACCCATAGATCTTCAGCATCACTCAGGAGATGGCTCTGCATTTGAAATTTCAAAGTTGGGCCTCATTCCTCATATCTCGTATGACCTTTTGGGCCCAAAACTTGATGGGCCCATTCGATTCCTCGGACAAAATTACAAAAGACCCCAGCATCAAAATTCTGATTATCCATCTGTTCGCGAAATAAATTCACCGCTTCCAGAGTTTTGCTTAGTTAAGAATATTTCGAGAACTAATGCATAAAATGAAAAAACAATTACTGTGCTGAAATCAGTATGAAAACACCTTTCAAATGAGGTATCACTCACCCCATCTTCCCTATTCAAAAATTGGGGGTGAGGGTTGTAGTAGCAAAAGTTGAAGCGCTATGCGTCCGTAACCTACATCTTAAGTTGTCCCCCTCGAAACAGAAATCGACCTGTCAGAGCATTTCTATCGAAAAAATTTATTTCGTCTGTAATCTCGTCTGTTTCGTTTTCAAATGGCCACCCTCTATATATATATATATATATATATATATATATATATATATATATATATATGGTATATATATATATATATATATATATATATAAACATCCTAGTGCTGATAGACGTCCCGTATAAATCCAGGCTTTTGGGGTCCATCAGAAATAACGGGGTTCTCGCAAATCTAATGATGTATATGATGAAACGAGTTGTTGTAGGTTCTAGTGTCGTACTCAGATTTTTTTATTCACCAATTTTTTTTCCAGTCACTTCAGTGCTATCTCCGTCCGTTCATTTTCGTAGAAGTTGACGACCGAACGTATATATTATGTATACCCCACGTTTTTTAGACGACCAACAGCGTTGCCATTTAACGTCTGCACCTATTCTCTCAAATGCATTCAGTGAGTTTATTCAATCATGAACACATGTTAATTCCTTTCATATTACGCGAACTTAACCTTCCGGAGCTGGCGCTCAGAGCTGGTACATGAGGGCTGTCGCGCGGAGTGGGAGTCCCTATGTTTATTTCCAATATCTCTTCAATATTGGATGTCATTCAAATCAGTTTTTTTCAAAAGAGAAACAAGTAAATTATCGCTCAAATTAAAAAAATAATATCAAATGAAATATTTTCGAATTTGTATTATCATATATGAAATCGAAAATTTCAAATATAAAATAAACTATCACTCAAAAAGGTCTATTTTTTCATATTATATCGAAAAATTATTGATCGTTAGCAGTATGTGAGAGTAGCTATAGATGGGCGAACATCTTTCTCAACTTGGCTCATGAATAAATTTAGTGTACCACAGGAAAGCATCCTCGGAGTATTATTATTTTTGATAATGATTAATGATATATGTGAGGATGCAGATTCGATTGAAGATGCAGAGTCGACCAATTTTGTGAATGATTCGAATTTCTTAATAGCAAAATGTGATATTAATGATCTACAACTGAAATGAGAGGAATCTAAGAATGGCTATCGCGGAAAAAATTCATTCTGAATGAAAATAACACTGATGTAGTTGTTTTTCGATCTTACGGATCAAAAGATGACCAGCCAATGATGATGAATTCAGGTGAGGATAAAGTAAGAACTTCGAAGTTTACCTGTTTTCTGGGGTTCGTTTAAGATGAGTTTCTGCAATGCTCAAATCATATAGAGGACCTTCTGAATAAATTGAACAAAGTATGTTATGGTATGAAAAGAGTCTTCCGGGCTTATTGGCCGTGGTCTATTAGGAATAATTTCACCTAACGTTTCGCCTACAACTTCGGTAGGCATCTTCAGAGGATTCTCGGTCTAAGGTTGTACCTCTAACGCTGAATTTCTGACACTGGCGCGTTCGAACCGGAAACGTCATCTGCGCGCCGGTTTATGGCGCGCGTTACTATCCCAGGCTGAACATGGAAGCCATTGAAATTTATAAACACAAAAATAACATAAATAGAAAAGAGGAGGCCCCTTTCTTGCATAGCGCCTGGTTACCGACCTTAGAAAAAACAAAGATCAAGCCGACACGAAGCGGGAGCGATGGGCCAATCAGCATCGCGCACGTAGACGCGCCACTTTTTCCCGCCATAAACCGGCGCGCAGATGACGTTTCCGGTTCGAACGCGCCAGTGTCAGAAATTCAGCGTTCGAGGTACAACCTTAGACCGAGAATCCTCTGAAGATGCCTACCGCAGTTGTAGGCGAAACGTTAGGTGAAATTATTCCTAATAGACCACGGCCAATAAGCCCGGAAGACTCTTTTCATACCAGTATATCCGGTCGTGAAAGCCTTAAACTATTCAAAGTATGTTATGCCATGAGAATAATCAATAAATACATTCAAGATGATACGAAGAGGATAATATATCTCTCATCAGATACGAAATAATTTTTTGGGGAGTGAGTCCAACACTAAAGTCGATATTTATCAGTCAGAAATAATTCTAGATTAATGCTAGGCATGAAATTTAGAGATTCGTGCAGGGGTTTCTGACGGTTTATGGATTTTACATTCATGAGTGTCTAATGTACTACTTATAGAATTTGAACAGCTGATATTAACATTCCATATCATCGATTGTCTCTATCTGAGAAAAAATCCATCTCTTATGTGTGTAAAGCTTTTCAAATAATTATTTCATAATCTCAAAATAATCAATAGTTAGAGAAAGTTCAAAATTAGAACCAAGAAACTTCTGGTAGATCTAGAGCCATATTGTTTGGAAGATTATTCAAGTCTTGTTGAATTTATTATTCGTGCTGTTTCATTTTTGTGTTTTCCTATAAGAAAATATCGATAAATATGTTTTTCAAAACTGAGGAGATGGGCATCATTTCTTGAGAAAAATTGTTCACTAAAAATTCAGATAATCCGAAATAAAGGGTTACAAATGGCTGCAACTGCTTCCCTCATAAAATCTTGATGAAAGACTTGAAACCTACTAAAAAAGAGTATTATGAACTCAGTTTACAAATGAAAAGGAAAATCTTCGTTGTTTTGTTAACCATCTCCTTTGTCAGCAAAAAGGTTCATACGCCCATAATTCCTTCATGAAATGAAAAAATATGGCCAGAAAACCGAACAGGTAACAAACTTTTTCAAGTTAGTCAGATATCCTATTTCACAGATGATTCCTAAGCGGGCATTGTTTCGATCACTTTTGACAGTTCTTGAAACAGTTGATATGATTTGATAGATCACATATAAAATTGCGATATACTAATTGTTAGCTGCTTGCTGAATACGTTAATTTTTTTTTCAATAGCAATCAGAAGATGTACCACAGACTCTAAAGAACGCTGGTAACAATTGCAGAAGTAAGCCGTGACTGCATGCATGTACTAGAAATTGAGGGAGATAATTTGAGCATTATCTTGAATTTTGTTAATTTTTTTATTCATTTTCATGTTTATTGTACGGATATGTTCATGCTAAGAGTCATTAGGAAAAATAATTCGTAATCCTACTGTCAGTGGTACATCTTCAAGAAAAATTAAGTTATTTGCATTAGCAAGCAAGTAAAGTTTGGTAATTCAATCTGTTATTCGTCAAGTGATGTCAACTATTCCGAGGATTGATCGAACCATGGCTCGATTATGAATCACGAGTGATTAAATCAAAAAGTTCGACCCATAAAGGCGATGGTGGTCGGGAGTACAATTTATGGAGATGGTGGTTCTGTAGACAACCATTCCAGCAGTTAGACTCATCTTCTAGACCTTCAAGAATCAAGAACAATGTTTTACTCATTGAGGTGAAATTACACTGGGTAACAGAAGAACTTTTCGATTTATCTCAGAAGTCGACTTATCGATGTTCGATTTATCGAGAGTTCACTGTATAATATTATCAATCTGTCCTTCCTTACCTGTACACTTGTTACTTTTTTTCTAGGAACCTTTTAATAATAATTATTATTGAAAATTTTTAAGAAAAGAACAGGTGTGCAGATAGATGGATAGTGTTCAATCTTAGACTTCACAGTGTAATTTTGGAATTATGATAAATCAGGAAGCAGATATTTTCAATTTTTCGACTTGCAGAGCTTTCTGAAAAAATCGAACTATTACATATCAAGGGCGACTCGTCAGAGTGGGCAAGGGGGGCTTAGCCTCATCATACAGCTTAGAGCCAAATTTCTATGAAATACGAATATTTCGGACTCAAGTGAACCATCATAATTTTTAGAAATTAAATTCAAATTTTAAATTAAGAAAGTTTGGTCAATGGGAAAATGTAATATTCAGTTTATTCATCCTCATCGAAAACGTGAAAATCTCGAACAACACCTGACTACCTTGGCGCTATTCTATTTCACTGTACGTGCACGAGAGAAGATTCGAAAGGCTGGGTATTCTGTAGTTCAGAACAGGGATGTTGCGGATATTCGCATCCGCATCCGCAAATGCGGAGCTTCCGCATAGATTTCTACTTCCGCATCCGCATCCGAATCCGCAAAAACCAATGCGGATTTTCATGCGGATGCGGATGTAATATAATTTGTGAGTTGTGCAGTGTCGCCATCTCAGGGCCAACAAAATATGTTAGTTTTTCATTCAGAAAATGCTAAATATATACTTTTTCAATTTTGAAAGTGTCAGAAAGATGCTAGTTTTTCACTGTTACTTCTTTCTGTAGCTATTTCTGAAACCGAAACATCTGCATCCAAGAGGGTGGAATTTCAGAAGCACCCCTCTATTCTGTTTATATTCATACTGGTAATTCTCTTTTCGAAACACTTTCCAAATACATATTTCATTATACCATCTGTTTTTTTTTCCGGTAAGTCCGAAATTCCAATCCGTCTTCTTTCTAACCACCGCCTGTGGTCCCAGTCCCAAGATTTCTTATCGCCCGTGATATAGAAATGTTATATTTTTGCGATACCCGTTGTTTCAGAAGCATTTGAAATGTTGAAGGAAAGTTCAGGGACCAAGCGCCTTTGAACATGAATTATGATTCGCGAATCGGAGGAAACATTTTCATCTGAATTGCGTATTTTTTGGTTGTTGCGGTTTTTTTTTTGATTTGACACAGATCTCCCCAAGAAAAAGAGCCAGATGTTCGTCCGATCAGTGAGAATTGTCTACGTTTGTTTACCTAAACAACCCGGGTTGTTGCAAGCTCATAAAACGTTTATAGGGGCTATAAAATTCGCCTAGTTTGACGATTTTTGGGCATCTGTTGATGATAAAGATTAAAAAAATTCATTTTTACTTTCGGAATATGGCATATTGGAAAACGTGAGAGTTTCGATAAGAAAAAATGGCCGTGTGCTCTTCGCACGAGAATTTGACCAATGGGAACGAAGAAATTGGTGAAAAAGTTCCGATGCGTTTGTTATTGTGCAATACTTATTTATCGTAAATGAACCATAACGTGTTTTTTGGCCTTGTGGTTCACTTGTCGAATAGTAAATTTTTGTGAGATTTTGAATAATATTGTGACTATTATGATACAGTTGATCATAGTGAGGAGTGTACGTGTACTCGAATTATTGTTTATTGGGAAATATTAAGGTGAATGCCATTATATTTCACCGGTAGTACGTTTCATTGTTTACGATATTATCACCGATAGCACGAAGAATTTTGTCCACTCCACCTGGCAGTGTTCCAAGCGAGCAATTCAGTAGCGCGTAGCGCGGGTTTAATTTACGAACCCCTGCGTAACCGCCTTGAAGCAGAAAAGGCGGCAAAATTACTTTTTATAAAGTATAATGCTCCAATTTTCAACTTCTCTTACTAATATAAAAATAAGTAAGTGAAGTTAAAAAAAACATGTAGGTAAATACTTACACTTGATATACTTAATACTAATTTACTTCAAAAATGTTAATAACTGCTTTATCGTTGTTTTGATTCTTTACTCGTATACTATTTTTAAATAAGATCTTAAACATCCGCATCCGCATCCGCGAGTTTTCGAAAATCCGCATCCGCATCCGCGGATGTGAAAAAATCGGCATCCGCAACATCCCTGGTTCAGAATATCCCAGTCCTAGTCTCTAGTAGAGAATATCTCAACCTTTAGAATGACATTGGAGGCTTGACTCCCCTGCTATGGTCAATCGGGTCGACTTCTGACTTCGCTTCGAATATATTTTGATCTCAAGAGGGACGAAAGGATTGAATTCACAAGCGGCTTGTGTTTGTTTTGATTCAAATTTGAATTCAACGGCAGTGATCTTGTGAACTTTGTAATTTTGTTATGAGGCATATTCGGGAATTAAATGGATAAATCAGACGAAAAAAACGAAGCGTAAATATTGTAGATTCGATATTAAGGAATGATTATGGCCAGTACAATTTCAACACGACCTAGGCCAAATTTGATTGCTTTGAAATCAATCGAAAATAGTCAAAATGGAGGTTTGAATTTTATTCGGTATGATACATTGTCCTACCTAACAATGAATAATACTCGATTTCTTGCTGGACAATCAAAAATATTCACAATTTTTATTTCATTGAAAATAATTATTAATATATGCCACTCCTTCTCATATCCAAAAAAAAAATCTATTTATTTACCGAGAAAAGTTGAATCCAAAGCTCCTAAAAATGTTAGCCTTCTTGGTTCGAATGACAATGAGCTATCACTATAAAAATAATTTTATCATAATATCCATCTAGGTATATGTATATGGACGTCGAAAAATCTGCTCATGAAAATTTGAACCTGATGGACTGGCCATCAAAATAGCTGAGTTTGTTCTAATTATACCTGTATGTATACAGGAGAAGGTAGACGGACCTCTTAGATAAGTCAATTTGTTTCATTCGTTGTCTGTACACCATTTCCCCTTTTTTTGTTGAAATATTATTTGGGGTGTGGTAGAGGTCACTTTGACTATATTTTTTCAAGTTCATGAATTGTACTCAGGAAGAAATTAGCAAGTTCATATTAGAGTATTCCGTAAACTACCGTTTGGCTTTGTCAAAATTCCGAGACTGAAGCCGAAAATTAAACTGTGGAGGATGGGTTAGGATTCCAGGAAAAGTCGTAGAACGTTTTGATAATTTATTTAACAAAAACAAATTTTGAAGTCCATTAGCAATGGATTTTGAAAGTCCCAAGGGATGGAATTTTTCAGGCTGGATCTTCTTGTTGTTTTAGCGGCTGTGAACGTTGGTTGTTCGAGAAATATTCGAGTCGCAGGTAGCCGTTGAAGAGGAATCTGTTCGAAGCGGTGAAACAGATGTTTCTGCGTTGAGAGCGGAAGTGTCGAATATATCGTCGAAGTTGCTGGGTTCGAAGTCTCGATGGAAAAGGATCTGTTTCTGTTTTCTTGCTGTATTTATGCCTGTTTGTCTTCACCTATTAGGGATGCGAATTTTTTGACCTAGAAAAGGCGTGACTTCATCGGATCTGCTCAAGTCGGATTTTAACGAATTATTGTTTTCGTTCCAGCTGGGCTTGAAGAATTTTCGGTGATTTCGTCGACTTCGTTTTAGCCGGACTTAGAGAAATTCGCCACAAAACCTTCGAAAATCCATAGCCTACTTGACGCCGCATTTTCTTGAACGCTCGTGTTATAATCAATGTTAGCAATGAATTATTATTATTATTATTATTATGCCCTTGATACAACCTATGATTTTCTAAAAAAAAATTAAAACATTTTGCACGAATATACGAATAAATAGGTATTGCAATTTTCTAGAACCTAAGACGAAAATCGAACTACCTATTAACATGAAATTTCCGTATCTCGGCTGCAATGATACTTGTTGCTGTGAAGCAATCTCGAAAGATACTGTGAGGTTTTCTTTTAAAGAAGTCATTGCGATTATTGAGTTCTTTGGAATTCATTCAATGTTTAATCCTTAGTACATCTTTGATAAGTCTCAAAGTTGTTCTTCGATGTGATATTTTTTGGTATTCCCTGCGACTCACTGTTACTTTACTGGTTGACTGGGATATGGACATACAAAAATCGGCTCATCAAAATCAATCTCAATAGCAAGGACGTCAAAAAGACGGATCCCTCGATTAGGTCGATTTCAGTGATACCAGATCTTTCGAAGTATTTGTCTGTATCAGTATTCATAAAATTTTCAATAATAATCATGATTTCCTCAGGTTTAATTATTATTCGACAGTTTGAGAAGAAAAGAAGAACAAGGTATAGAGATAGCTGCATACTTCTAGTTATAATGAAATATGTACGAATTTCTAAAAGTTATAAGGTTTGGACATACATATAATATTATAGTCAAAAATAATAATTTCAATTTTGAATTTTTTTAATACGTTTCACAATCCGTTTGTATGGTGTGAATACATAAAATTTCATTAACTATCTACATTTATTCACATTCGTGAAATGTATTCATGAAGAAATTAGCAAGTTTATAATCGAGTACCCATTTCAAAAGCTCTAGTCTGTGTGAAGCAATCAATTGAGGAAATAAATAAAAAAAATAAAATAAATAAAAATATTATTGATATGTGAATACTGTTGGATATCCCAATCGAATGATGTGCAATCATAGAATATTTCGATAGAATTTTTTTGCGTCATCGCTGCCTAAGATAGTGTGTTCTTCGGTTCATCTCAAAAAATAGTTGATACAGATTAGATCTCCCCTGCCTCACAATCACTTCGGATCTATATTTCAGGAACCAGTCTTAGGGCCGATATTATAAACGTGTCGACCGAGAATTGGAATTCAATTTCAGCTTGAAAACCAGTTTTGTGAGCTTAATCCTCAAGTAGAGGATAAATCTCAATTTTCGGTTGACATGTTTATAATAATGATAATAATAATATTAATAATAATAATAATAATTATAATATTTATTCATTTCATCACAGTTATTAATTATGTGCAATAATAATCGTCATACACAAAAAAAAAGGAAGAAACACAATTTTTAGTTATTTATATAGCAGCAGTAGTCAAAAAATACTTGAATATTATAGAGTTCGCATTGCAAAATCAGTTTTCGAGTTCTATTTTTGAAGATGATCTTATTCTGGGCACTGTGATGGTGAACTGTTTCAAAGACATAAACTCTACTTGATGCTGCGATAAAGTGAGACGACATTTGGGCAATGAATATCTATCCAATCTTCTTGTTTTCTTGCGATTCTCAAAATCTATGAAAAGTTCTTTATGTTGACGAACAAACATTTAACATTTATAAATATACAATCCAGTCATCGTAATTAAACTATGCTCCTTGAAAACATAGATTGTTCGATTTGCTCATTTTTGATCTAGAAATATTCTGTGTGATGAAGAACTGCCACCCCGAAAAATTATACCATATGATAGTTTGCTGAATATATTACCTTGAGAACTGGCGCATTCAAGTGATACCTTAAAACGTTTAGTGAGTATATCATCGAGTGCAGACGTTTACTAAGGGTGCCGCAGTGGGTTTCCCACTTCATTTCGTCATCAATATAGATTCTCATTAATTTTGTAGACGAGTATGCAACTATCTCATTGTTTCTCATATTAATTGCCATGGGAGGTGTGAGATTTGATTTCCTTATTCGGTAAAACATTGCCTCTGTTTTGTCTATATTTAATTTGATTTTATTTGCTTCACACCATTGATTTACCTTCTTCAGTTGTAATTGAGCGGTGGATATCACGTTTTCTACAGGGTGTTTCCTAAACATGCGGCAAAAATTCAGGGAGCTGTTACTTGGACTATTCTAAGAATATTTTGTCCTTTGATGTTTTTGGAAAAACCTCTTTGTTTCGAAGATACAGGGCGAACAACATTTTTCATATTTTTAAAATTGATAATAGTATAAATAAAAATGCGTACCGCACTGTGTTTACTAAGTAGGTACAATTTATTTTTAAATGTGTTTGACAACTATAAAAAACGGCCAGTTCCTATGGGGCCATCTAAAATCATTAGTTTATACCACTCCAGTAGAAAATGTGGAAGACTTGCGAAATCGGATCATTGCTGGGTGTAACTTAATAAGAAATGATCCTGGTGTTTTTGAAAGGGATCGGCAGTCAATGAGGAGAAGATTGGATGCTTGTATGCTGGCTGGAGGTGGTCATTTTCAACAGTTTTTGTAGGTTAAGTTAAATTTTCATGTAATTTTTCATAATAAAATGTTATTATCTAAAATTTTGTTTGCCCTGTATCTTCGAAACAAAGAGGTTTTTCAAAAATCATCAAAGGACAAAATATTCTTAGAATAGTCCAAGGAACAGCCCCCTGAATTTTTGCCGCATGTTAAGGAAACACCCTGTATAGTATTTCCAAAAGCAGTAAAGTTGGAATCATCTGCATATAATAAAACATAAGACTAACCCTGAGTATTGTCCTATTCTGCTTCGCAGAATAATTTGCGAAATGGTGGAAGATTATTCATGGCCAGTATTAAAAACGTGTCAACCGAGAATTGAAATTCATCCTCACTTTGAAGGCTGAAAAGTTTGAGTATACAAAAACCGGTTCTCAAGCTGAGGTGAAATTTCAATTTTTGGTGGATGAGTTTATTATACTGGCCCTGAGTATTTTCCTACGCTGTTTCATAGAATGATATTCTATATTGAGGAAAAGTTTCTCTGCATTATCTTTCCTTCATTGTTTATTTTTTTATTTACCATGGGTGACTCAGAGGGTTCCGGAATGATTTGACTAATTTTGTCTTAAAAATCAGGTTACTTACTTATTTTACATTTCCAGCAAATATTTTTATCATCGAAATGTTACTGAAAATGCTTCTATGAAAATATTTAATTGGTCGGAAATTATAATAACGAATCCATTCTGAATATATCAGATATCGAATTTTGAAATTGTGGATTTCACGAGATTTTGGTGGATGGATCAAAAACTTTCAAGTTGATTAAATAAAGCCCACAGATTCGTTGAGGTCACTAATGAGTGAACTCAATGGAGTTGATTAATTTTTGAAAACAAAAAATACAAAATAGGAGATTCTTTGAAAAAACATTATCGATGTATACTTTCAATAAATGAGACATCCGATAAGAGGAAAACCTATAACTGATTAATTTCTTTCAACTTTCTTCAAACTGAAAATTGTATTCTTTCACAGAAATATACTTCGGTAAAATAAGTCCTTTTCACAGTACCTACGATTTTGTTTGTTCATGTTTCTTATACATTTTCCAATATATTTATCGGTCATTCTAGAGATTGAGTGTTGAATGCTTTTACTTTTGTGAACATCATTTTTTTGTATCTTTCAAACAGTAGTAGATGAAAATTCCTTATATTGACAAGCAACTGCCTCTGCAATAACTTCAATATTATATTTCTCAATTCTTCATAACTGCTTTTGCTATAGACTCATTATTAAAAATTACCCATTACTCCAACGGAACATTGAAATCTTCCAATTAATCGCCCTTTGATCAGATGATGAATTTATTCAATAGGTACGTGATACATTTTCAATTATTTCTATACATTATACATCAACCAATCTGCAAAATTAATATCCATACATATTTGTATTCGACATTAGCTTCAGCTTGAAAAGGGATCACATGACGACATTTCTGGAAATCTCTGCACTCAAGCATAGGATTGAATAACAACAAATTCACTGTTAAAAAAATATGTTCAAACTGAAAATTTCATTATCCCCAAATAATGAACCCTGATAATCTGATCGATTATATTTTGATGAATAATGCCGTTCTCCATTATATATAAGTTCATGGGAGAAAAACAAGTGAATCTAAAGCAAATCATATCGAAACCTGAACAAATTAGATAACTTCACCTAATTTGGTGACCTTCTCAATTCACGCTAAAATCCGCCTCCATGCAGTTGATTCCGTTTTCAAGGAATTGTTGGGAATATATAACAAAGAGAGAACGCAAGAATTTTATGTTTATATTTTCAGCATGAGCGTATTTGAAAAATGTATATTTTTCGTGAATATTCATTAAAGAATATGCTTCTGATATCGTCTCGGAATAAATTCATTTGTAATCGCTTCCGACTAGGTTTGACGTCTGATAATGGACAAAGTTCAGTTCATTTTCGGTCCACTTGATAGTCATTTGTCAAATTATTGGCATATAAAAAATTGTCGATATTGAAATTCGTGATTTTTTGAGATTTTTATCGAATTCAAAAATTTATTCCGAAATATTAAACATAGTACCTATCAGCCTTTCCCTTTTGAGATTCTACTTCAAGTAGCCATTATTCAGCTGTTTTTTGGCACTTTACTGGGAGCCCTATTGCTTAAACACAATGAGAGAAAATCTAATCGGAAGTATTTTCGAGAAATTTCTAAGCAAAATCAAACTCTCAGTAGAATGTCAATTGGAAATTTAATCAAAATGACTCTCTCAAACTTCATCTAAAGTCTGACGATCTCCTCCGGAATCACACTGTGTATTCATTAGATTGTCATTGGCTCCTTCATCGTCTCTGAATTTCTTTTCTAAGAATTAATTGAATAAAATAATAATATGTACCTTCTTCTTCTTGAAAATGTAGGTATATGAGAATAATGGATTCTTTTATAATTTATGACAGATGATATATTAATCAAGGCTGAGATTTTAATTGTGAGACAAATACCAGTGTTTTCAAACATTGGTTTCATCCAACACAGTTCTACGCCCCTTTCTCTCGCTTATGTATAATTGAAGTTTGAAGTTGAAAACATCGAAGTGAAAAATTTGAGACTAATAATCCTCGTGTTCCAGTGGTAGTGTACAAAAGCGATCCGAAACGTTTCGACCGTATTACATAAAATATTTGGTAGATAGAAAAGTTCGTGAGCCATATTCCCTAGCAAAAATCATGAGTTATCAAAATCTTCATGAAATTTTTCCCAGTTTTAACACTGTACGATAAAAAAGTATTTTTTTATGGGAAATCAAGAATGAATATGTTGATTATGTCAAAAAATACGTGGAATTGAGATGATCAATAGTAGTGTTCTTTGTTTTTATCGACGTCTGAAGCGCTTCATCCGTATTGCAGCGATGAATGTCTCCCCACATAGGATTCCCCATTTTCGATCATTATCCAAAATATTCCCTAAAAATAATTTGTATGGCAAACCGGAAGGTTCAATGAAAAAAAAGGTTTATAATATTCCACAACTGTAGGCTTTATGAAGATCGCCACCAAGCAAGCCAGTAAATACATCCTAATAATATGCTTTCCTTCTTGACGTTCATCAGACGAAGATATCTGTATTCACAAATGGGGGAAGCGAAAACCGAGGTCATGCAAATGAAACAGAGTTTTTTCATATAAACAAGTATAAGAGACGTCTAGTAATCGCACCGTATAAAAATGATTATGAGACTATGTTGCCAAATCTCATGTCGTCTTATGCTCTTAATGTGAAATAGAAAGAACGTATATATCATATACGCAACTAGTGGTAGTCAGCGCCTCTATCGTGCCTTGGTTGAATTGAAATATACGGTTTTGTACAAGATGAGAGTATCTGACGTCATCGGCGAAATTTGGCATAACGACTCAGGACGTTCCATGACGTCGAAAAACACTGAAAATTTCTCAAGACAATCCGACGTCCGTATATCGGACGTCAGATTGCAAGCGGACGTCGAAATGATGGTAAATTGGCAATGTATGGCTATATATATACAGGGTGTATATATATATATATATATATATATATATATATATATATATATATATATATATACAGGCTGGCCATTTGAAAACGAAACAGACGAGATTACAGACGAAATAAATTTTTTCGATAGAAATGCTCGGACAGGTCGATTTCTGTTTCGAGGGGGACAACTTAAGATGTAAGTTACGGACGCATAGCGCTCCAACCCTTGCTACTACAACCCTCACCCCCAATTTTTGAATAGGGAGGATGGGGTGAGTGATACCTCATTTGAAAGGTATTTTCATACTGATTTCAGCACAGTAATTTTTTTTTCATTTTATGCATTAGTTCTCGAAATACAGGGTGGCCATTCGAAAACGAAACAGACGAGATTACAGACGAAATGAATTTTTTCGATAGAAATGCTCAGACAGGTCGATTTCTGTTTCGAGGGGGACAACTTGAGATGTAGGTTACGGACGCATAGCGCTTCAACCCTTGCTACTACAACCCTCACCCCCAATTTTTGAATAGGGAAGATGGGGTGAGTGATACCTCATTTGAAAGGTTTTTCACGAAAAAACACTACAAGTGCCATGAAAACACCACTTCATTTTCAAATGCTTAGTCAAGAATATTTCGGGAACTAATGCATAAAATGAAAAAACAATTACTGTGCTGAAATCAGTATAAAAATGCCTTTCAAATGAGGTATCACTCACCCCATCTTTTTTGGTTGAAAAACACTGATATAAATTATGTTGGTTTTCGAAAGAGGTTACGAAAGGAGAATTCTCGTATTATTATCCCTTCTGGTCAACATTCAGAGCTACATATAGTTTGGTAATACCTTTCTGATACACCTACACTAAAAGCAGAATTGTGACCTTTTGTGTTCAATTTGTTAACTTCAATGTCGTCATTTCCAATTATTTCTTTAAGGTAGCTTTTGACATCATCTTCGTGAATATCATTTCCAGATAATCTGCCTACATACACCCATTTTTCCTTGGGTGCTCCTTTAATTACTGAATTAGCAGTATTTTTAGAACCTGTGCAAATATTACGTTTAAATATATTTGAAGATTTTCGAGTGACTTTTTGCCATTCATTTTCTTTGGGGCTTTGTCATGTTTACGGCTACAATGTTTTCTTCAGCCTCAGGTGGACCTGCTTCAGGTAGTTTGTTTTTATTTGGATTCGCTTCGACATTGAACCTAGTCTCATGTTGATTTGACATATGTAAAGGATTCTGTAACGGCGCGGGCGCTGCCATATGTGGTGTAATTACAGAATTTGTGATGGTTGCGCTTCCAATTTACATCTTCTGTTAGTTCATTTTACAACAATTTTTACCTAGAATTCTAATTTCATTTCAACTTTTTCCTTTAAATTCAGTTTCATTTCCCCTTTGATTCAATTTCAAGTTCTTACTCCATTCATCTTCAATTCTTCCCCCCGTTTCCATGGTTTCTCTCTTCTGTCATCCATACACTTTCTTGATTTATCTTATCCTAATACTATACAATTTTGATAAAACGATACAATAATTTTCTGTACCTAAATCTGTCAATTTTATTTACTTACTCTGTTTCATTGAATTTTGATTAAAATTATATACTTTTGAACCATAACAGTACGTTTCATTTCTTATTTATTAGTGTTCTGTGATTTGCACCCTTCCTTCATCTACCTCCATGGTTTCAGCAAAGTATGTTTCAATCCTGTATACTGTGGTTTCAACCTTATTTCTTCCCTCATTACACTTTTTCAGTGAATCCTTTTCACATTCAGCTCGAAGTCACACATTAACATGAATAAGTAATAGCTCATTATCATTAATTTATAATTTTTTATCAGTTTGTAATCTGAGAATTAGTTTTTTAAGCTTATTGTGTCTGAATAACCAAACGATCAAAAAAATAAAATGAATGGTAGAATCAAATACTGAGGAAAAGTTTCGTCCATAGAGAATTCTTGGGGTCAATAATATTCTTATTATGGTTATAATATTTATTCAGAAGACAGGAATTATATCAACATTATATGAACAGTTAATAAATTGCTCAAAAGAATAATCCTCTAATGAATCACCCTAAAATCAATTTGAATAGTATTGTCAATATATTCAAAAGAATCAGTGGAACTGAAAGAAGAGACAATTATAAATATATTTTTATTATGAAATATTAAACTCACTTCTGGCAACAGTCCTTATAGAATGTACTAGATTTAAAATCTGTGCCTTGACTCCAGGTTGTTCACCGAAACCATGAACTCTAGGACCCTTAGAACTCCATCCAACTAAAAACAAATAAATGCTTCCAGAATAAATTAAATACACATGAAATTATCACTAAACAAGATTAATATAAATCTCGAATTTTGAAAGGGACAGTTTCTTAAATTTACCCTTGGGTCTTTGGCAAGATGAATCGTCAAATTTTTTAGGGATATTCTTGGGGTCAGTTGCAAACTTTTTCATGCCGAGTCCCCGCGTCCTTATAGTCACGGTTGTAGAATTTTATGAATGCGTAGATGTTCGCTAGTTTTTTTAAATTATCCTATAATTATTACTATTAAAAAAATTAATAATGTTTAATTCAATTGAAGATTCCAAAGCAGTGCCGGATTTACCACTTGGCCGATTAGGCCGCGACTTAGGGCCGCAGGCTAAAGGGGGCCGCAGGCTAAAGGAGGCCGCAGGCTAAAGGGGGCCGCAAACGCCAGAATTTTTTTTTAATTACACAAACAACAAGTGCAAACTTTACAAAATCCTTTTTGACCGATAATTTTATATAATGTAGGTGAAGTACTATTTGCAAACTACCTGTTACCACTACCTCGATTTTGCTTTTGTTCCGAAACTTAGTGATGAGTGTGCTATTCTCTAGTTGTAAGGTATTAAGAAGATCATTTGTTTTCTCTGGTTTAATTGCATGCGCAATGTGAATTGTAAAATACCGGACATGTGAGGGGAGTCCAGTTGGATGGTGGACAGAGAGTTGTCGAGTATTAGAAGAAATAAAGAGTTGCCTCATCACAAAGTGTTTCAATCAGTTGATAATATAAAATTATATAAAACTGTTCAAACACGTTACATGGTGTCAGGTGTGTTAATAATTAACCAGATAAGAAATGGATGCATTAAGAATTCCGCCAACGATGGATTTCAAACATGGAAATGTTGCGAAGAATTGGAACACGTGGAACCGAAAATTCGAGATATTTCTTCTGGCGTCGGGAAAAGCAGATGCAGATGAATCGGTAAAAATTGCCACATTCTTGAATTTAATTGGGGAAGACGGTGTTGAAATTTTTAATACATTCAACATAGAATTTGATAAGGCGAAGTTGGGTGATATAAAAAAAAAGTTCGACACATATTGTGAACCAAAAAAAAAAACCTGGTGTTCGAAAGATACAAGTTTCTTCAATGTAATCAGAAGGAAGATCAGACAATGGCGCAGTATATTACTGAATTGAAATCGCTGGCAGCTTCGTGCGAGTATCAAGAACGAGACAATATTATTAGAGACAAGATAGTTATGGGATTATTGGACCAAGGCCTACGAGAAAGACTTCTACAAACGGAAAAACTAACTTTGGCGAAGCCTGAGGAAATTTGCAGAGTCCATGAACAGAGCAAGCGGCAGCTGCAGGAAATGAACGACAAACCTTCAACATCCATCGATGCTGTCAGATCCCGAAGGAACAAAAAGATAAGTGATTCTTACAAAAAATTTTCAGAAAATCAGAAATATAAAAATAATAATGAAAAAAAATTTAAACTAAAAAAGTGTCATAAATGTAATAGTATTCATGACTTTGGTAAATGTCCAGCATTTGGAAAAATTTGCCTTTTATGTAAAAAGAAAAACCATTTCGAATCATGTTGTTTCAAGAAAAAAGTCAATGATAAAAATAATAATTATTCCAAGAAAAATGTTGATAATATTCAATGTTTCTCTGATTCTCATTGATAATGGAGAATTACTTTATAATTTAGACTATAACAATGATGAACGAATAGATTCACTATGTACTAATCGTAAGAAAATTGAATTAGTAGAAAATATTATTATTAATGATGAACTCGTTTCCTTCAAAGTAGACACTGGTGCAGAATACAACGTGTTACCTGTCAAAGTTTTGGAAGCTATTGATCCAATGGCATCGATCACACCTCAGAATGTAATTTTGACAGCCTATAATGGAAACAGACTTCAAGTGAAGGGGTCCACAGAGTTAGATTGTACGATTCGAGGTTACAATCACCGTCTGAAATTTTTCATTGTAAGTAATGATGGTAAGCCAATTCTGGGATTGAAATCTATATTGAAATTAAATTTACTCAAAGTGATAGATAATATTTCTTGTGAATCAGATATTCACTCTCAGAGCAACATTTTTTTTCCTTCTAAAAACAAAGTATTAGAAAAATATTTTGAGGGATTGGGATGTTTTCCTGGTAAACCATATAGTTTCGCATTGAAAGATGATATTAAACCTTGCGTTTTTCCCGCTAGAAGAATACCCAAGAGACTCTTGACCGAATTTGAAAAATGTTTAAATAGATTAGAAAGGGAAGCGGTGATTTCCAAACAAATAGAACCTACTGATTGGGTAAATAACATAGTTGTGAGAGAAAAAAGTGACAAAAGTTTAAGAATTTGCCTAGACCCAACTGTTTTAAATAAATATATTAAGAGGGAACATTTTCAAATACCCTCACCTAATGAGTTATTGGCTGACCTTAACAAAAAAAAGTATTTTTCAATATTAGACCTCAAAGACTCTTTTTATCAAATAAAATTAGATGAATTTTCTTCAAAACTCACAACTTTTGCAACACATTTAGGGAGATATCGATTTTTGAGATTGCCTTTTGGTATAAATACTGCTGCTGAGGTTTTTCAGAGACAAAATACTATTATTTTCGGTGATATTCTTGGTAATAAAATCTACATAGATGATTTGATTATATCAGGAAGTACTGAAGAGGAGCATGATGAGTTATTGAGAAAAGTATTAGTAAGAGCTAAGAAATACGGTATCACTTTCAACAAAAATAAATTTCAGTTCAAAAAGAAGGAAATTAAGGTTTTAGGATTTAAAGTTTCAGAAAAGGGTATAGAAGTTGATTCTGATAGAATAGCAACTATAACAAATTTGGAGAATCCAAAGAATAAAAAGGAACTGCTTAGATTTCTAGGTCTGGTTAAATATTTAGGCAAGTTTATACCAAATTTATCTCAAATAACAGCGCCCTTAAGGCAACTTACTTGTAATAATGTCCTTTGGAATTGGGAAAAAATTCATTCGGAAAGAGTAGAATATATTAAAAGAATTTTGACATCACCACCCTGTTTGATACATTATGATGATAAAATACCTCTTACTATACAGTGTGATGCAAGTTCAGATGGAATGGGAGCTTGCTTGTTGCAAAAAGGTCAACCAATAGCTTTTGCTAGTAGAGCTCTTACAGACTGCGAAAAAAGATATGCCTGTATTGAAAGGGAAATGGGTGCAATTCTGTTTGCAGCAGAGCATTTCAACTATTACATATATGGTCATGATAATGTGCTGGTGCAGACAGACCATAAACCCTTAGTTAATATTTTCAAAAAGGATTTGAATAAACTGTCAAGCAGGTTACAAAGAATGCGACTCAAATTACTTAAATATAATTTTGATGTTTCTTATTTGCCTGGTAAAAATATGCTTATTGCTGACATGTTGTCTAGATCACCTTTGAAATGTTCCACCCAAGAACAAACAGAAGATTTTCATATCATCAGTTCAATTAACAAGTTTTTTCCTATCAGCGAAAAATGTATACGTGATCTGAAGAGAGAATTTGAAAAGGATGAGGTTCTCACTTTAGTACGAAAATACATATCTACTGTATGGCCAAAAAATTTTAAAAGGTTACCAGATACAATCAAACGTTTTTTCCAAATTAGACATGAACTAAGTATTGATAATGATTTGATTTTTTATGGTAATAGAATAATAATACCAAAAAACTTGAGACTTCAAATGTTACAGAAATTACATGAAGGTCATTTAGGTATAAATAAATCTAGAATTAGGACAAATGAAAGCATTTATTGGCCAAATATAAGCAGGGATATAGTAGATTACGTTAACAATTGTCATATTTGTCTCAAATTCAAAAATAACAACCCTAGGTTACCAATGTTATCTCATGATATACCCAAGAGACCATGGCAAAAATTTGTGGGGATATTTGCGAATACAAAGGGAAAATATATTTGGCATTAATCGATTATTACTCAAAATGGATAGAACTAAAGAGCTTAAGGTGCAAGACAGCACAGGAAGTGTCTAGAGTTTTAATGAAAATATTTGCGTATCAAGGATTTCCTGACATTTTTATAGCTGATAATCAACCGTTTAATTCAGTTCATCTGGGAAAATTTTTTGAAGAATATAACGTAACTTTAGTAACGTCCTGTCCAAATTATCCTCGTGGAAATGGATTAGCTGAAAAATGTGTGAATATTTGCAAGAACATGTTGAAAAAATGTTGCGCTGAGGGAGGAAATCTAGATATGTATCTTCTAAAATACAGAAATACTCCGATAGCGGATATTGGCTTGTCACCAGCACAAATTCTGTTTGATAGACGTTTAAAGGACAATCTACCTACTGTGGGTACCTTACTTGAACCCAAACTAATAAACAAAAAAGACTTTCATAAAACTCTACAACTACGTCAAGAAAAACAAAAATTGTACTATGATAAACATACAAAAATTCTTCCTGAAGGAAATGTTGGTAATAAAATTTTATTCAGATTAAATGATAATTGGGAAAATGGTACTATACAGAAAACTTGTGATGCACCAAGATCTTTCATAGTTGGGGATGACTCAGGGAAATTGTATAGACGAAATAGACAGCATATAATTGTTAAAAATGACACACCTATAAGAGAACCATACTTTTTAAGAAGTACTGTTCATGATAAATGTGATTGAAATTTTGTGTGAATATATCTGAATGTACTTATTATGTAAGATAAATTGAATTGTATATAATATGTATAAAGGAGAAAATTTTGTAATCTTATAGAAGGGGATGTAAGGTATTAAGAAGATCATTTGTTTTCTCTGGTTTAATTGCATGCGCAATGTGAATTGTAAAATACCGGACATGTGAGGGGAGTCCAGTTGGATGGTGGACAGAGAGTTGTCGAGTATTAGAAGAAATAAAGAGTTGCCTCATCACAAAGTGTTTCAATCAGTTGATAATATAAAATTATATGAAACTGTTCAAACACGTTACACAGTAACTGTGTTTCAAAACTACAAACTTTCTTTCTATAGATTATATTTTCGATGAATCGCAGTTTATAGTGAAGTTATAGTCGGATTCAAAATAAAAAAATAATATCCCATGAGGGATTCGAATCCGCGCCCATCAGACTGCTTGTGGAAGAACGCTTGTTTTGACTCTCTACCTGTCCAGTGATTTGGGTACTTAGATTGAGGTTAGTACTTGAATAGAAAGATGAGTGCAGAATGAACTCAAAATAAATAATTCACGTCCAATGCGAAAATCCCCTCATGATCGAAAATTTATGAAGCCTCCCGGCCACAGAACATAAAAATGTTCTATTCAACCCAACACTCCGGTGTAGTGATAGCGGTGTAACAGTTACTGATATATAATAATAATAATAATAATATTTATTTTCATAATCGAATTCACATTGCGAAAAGAAAACACGTCAAATATGAGACAAAAAGGATAGCAAAATACAGCTATATCAACTTATATGTCTACAGCTCTATATGAGAAAATTGTGATTGAAGTAATCCATTATATTGTAAGGTTCTAAGTCTATTAAAAGTTTTCGAGTTTCTCCCTTGAATTTAATGCTGTCTGTTAACAACTGGAGCTACTTTGGAAGTTTATTAAATAGTGAGAGGCACATATATTCAACATTTTTTTGCGTCAGAGTGAGTGAGCATTTTGGAAGGTGGTATGAATGAACGCGTTTAGTCATGTTCAGGTTTCGATATTTCTCAAAGTATATTTGGTTCCTTTGAAGGAATACTAGGCATCTAAGAATATACAGTGCAGAAACCGTGAGAATACCTTTTCTTCTAAACAGACCCCGGCAAGAAGTTCTGGAGGATAAGTGAAGCATTGCCCTGAACGTTCTTTTTTGAATGATAAATATTTTGCCGACCCAGAACTATTTCCCCACACTATGATACCATATCCCATCGTTGATTGGGAATTAGAAAAGTATATAGTCCTCAGCAGCTCAGAGTTAGCTTGCTGCGCTAATATTCTAATGCTGTAAAGAACCGAATTCAGTTTTTTCTGAAGTCTGTCAATATGGTCATACCAGTTTAATTGTTGATCAATCAGAACTCCCAGAAAATTAGTACTGCCAGTCGGTTTTAAAAAATACCCATTTAGGTCGAATGTATCCGGCTTTAAGGTTTTACTGTGAGAAGTACCAAACATCACACATTCAGTTTTATTCAAATTTGGTGTAATTTGGTTAATAAGACACCAGTTGGAGACTATTGAGAATTTTTTCTGAGTAAGATCGACTACTTCAGATACTTTGGAGGCCTTATTTAGAATAGTGGTATCATCTGCATACAGTACCACGTCTACATTCATCTTATTATCGAGCTCTGTACCTTGTGTCCTCTGAATATCGTCGTTCCCTACGGTTTCCCCGAGAAGAATATTGTCAGCTAAGTCGTCGATATAAATCAAAAAGAGCAAAGGTGCGGCAATTCCACCTTGGGGGACGCCCGCACTCAGTGTCTCATCTGGTGAAGTGTAGATGTCGTAGTCTTTTTATCAACTCAGTCATATTATAATACGCCTAGGCTTTTTCAATTCGACTAGGCATATTGCAATATCACCGAAGTAATAGACGATCTCACAATTTGACTGGCCATTTAAGGCGTATTATAATACGCCTGCATGGTTATTCGGCTTATTGTCAAAACTTAAAAGCGCGCGATTTCCCCAGATTCTGACAGAGGTTATACTCGTCGTATTGTAATTCGACTGAGGCTCTCTATCTGTTGTTGTTGTGACTTACTACTCTACTAATTTGCCCACTGAAATTGTCAAAACTTGAATACTGAAGACGATCTGGAAACAGTTCTAGATAACACTATATCTGAATATGCTTGCTCTGCAGATACATAAAAAAATAAAATAAATAAATAAAAATAAATGCAATCTTAGCCAAAATGAAGAAATAGTCGAGAACCAAAGAAAAGAATATGTAGGGGGCAAGAAAAGAGTTGCAGCAAATATGCTGAACGTAAGAAATTGAAACCTCTTGAGGTTGATCAAACAGTGGCTATTGAAGTTCCTAAAGTAGATAGAAGACCTCTGGATTCCAAAAATATCACAGAAACTATAGTAAAAGTCTACAATGATGTTTACCAAATTGGTACCACTCATGGTCTGTTAAACATCTCGAGAGATGAAATTACTGATTGCCAAAGATATAAGAATATAGATATTCCAGATAATAAAGTAATTTCCCTAAGAGAAGCTTTAAGATTATTCGCAAAATTCGAAGGACAGGGATTCAAAAAATGTTCTTGCAAACTAAGAGCAAGTCACAGTATCGAAATAATGAAGGTTTATGTTTTAAATCCCATATTAAATGCACAAGTAAATGTCATAAGAGTAATCCATGTTGTAATAAATAAACCAAATCTAAAATTATCTATTTCTTTTTGTCCCTAAATCGATTTCCATAATCTGCCTGATACACTTCCAGACGTATCATAATATCCAGATACTCATAAAGATCCCGAATGAGAAAATTCGACTTATTCTTCTATTGAATATTATCCGTACGAAGTCAGCGTTTTCGACGTCCATTCCATTAGGATGGGGTTGCATAAGCAGATTTTTGGACGCCCGTATCCGTAAACACCCCATACCTGGATATATGATGTAAGGAATTAGTTTACTTTGATGATTCTTTCTCAGATTTTAATGAATCTTCAAATGAGAATTCATCGAAAAAGCCTAATTCAAAACTTGACATGAACGAAATCAAGGCAATTCTTTTCATAAGTATTGAAATAATTAAAAATCTATCTTGTGATTAAAAAATTTTGGATTTTGTTGAATCTGATTTTTTCACGGTAATGATTTTCTCACAAACGCTCCACACATTTTTCGACCGAATCGCAAACCGTCTATACTTCGTATCGGTTATATAGAAAATGAAGAAGATTTATTCGAAAAAAGTTTTTCTGCAGAAATGTTCAAGAAACTTCGAGTCCCAGGTTTCCTCATTCCCTATGATAATCTCAGAAACTCATAAACCGTTGAGCTTTAATCCAAGATATGGCATATTGTAGAAATTGCCATCGAAAGAACTTGAGAAACGTTTAATAGGCGCGGTGAATCACCATGTATGCGAGTAAAATTTTTGAAACATGAAACCCATCAATTGGAATAATTTTATTTCTTCAATTACAAATCACAAATGACAAAAACACAAATGCATGATTAAGTAATTTTACAGAAACGGAAAGGAGTCACTTTTGAGATAATCAAATGTCTTGAGTCAAATTGGGAGCATCTAACCAATAAGTGTCTCCACCCCGGATTCTTGAAAAATCAGAAAATCGTCAGTTTTTTCGCATGAAGCACTTTTTAGCGGAATCATATGTAGCGAAATCGAGGAGTCTGGAGTTTTGTACGAGGATGATTCCGTATTTATATTCATCCTTCGAAAGAGCGAGAAAAAATAAATATTAGATAACAAGTCTATTAACCTTCTGCGGCTGTCGCGCAGACTATCACTCCGCAGCTATCTTGAACACTCAGTAATTTTGAAACCGCCCTCTTGATTGTTTTTTTACATTAAATACCTTTTCAAAGTAGTAATATCCAAGTTAGGAGAAAATATCAGAAGCATTGTGACAATGGTTAGAAAGCTATAAGGAAAAGTCCGAGTTTCAGCTGGAAACATATAAAGAGAACACTCTGTATAAAGTGGATCTGAAAGCTTTGAACAATAATTTTTCGATAGAATATGAATAAACAGACTATTTAGATTATATATAACAGATTTTTGAGTAATAAATTGTTTTAGATTTGAAAATTTTGATTTCATGTATGGTAATACAAATTCGAAAATATTTCATTCGATATTATTTTTTTTATGTGAATGATAATTCACTTGTTTCTCTCTTGAAAACAATTGATTTGGATGATATGTTCAATATATTTGTGTTGTTCAATCCATCTTATATTGAACAGATATTAGAAAAAAACATGCCGACTCTCACTCCGTGCGCCAACCCTCATGTACCAGCTATGAGCGCCACATCCGGAAGGTTAAGTTCTCATAATATGAAAGGAATTAACCTGTGTTTACGTTCGAATAAACTCACTGAATACATTGAGAGAATTGGTGCAGACGCTAAATGACAGCGCTATTGGTCGTCTAAAAAACGTGGGATATACGTAATATATACTTTCGGTCGTCAACTCCTACCGACATGAACGGACGTGAGATAGCACTGAAGTGACTGAAAAAAAAATTGGAGAATAAGAAAAACTGAGTACGGCACTAAAACCTACAATGACTCGTTTCATCATATACCTGATTAGATTTTCGAGAACTCCGTTATTTCTGATGGACCCCAAAAGCCTGAATTTATACGGGACGTCTATCAGCACTAGGATGTATATATATATATATATATATATATATATATATATATATATATATATATATATATATATATATATATTGTTTGAAATTGCCAATTCTCGGAATGTTTTAGAAATTCCACATATAGATTTGATCGTTGCTGAACAATAAGTTAATTTTTGCAACAGTCAAGAGAATCACACTCAGATTGCCCGTAGTTTTATTGCACATTATTATATGGCCTGCATTCAGCACTTTTTCATTTTCAACTAGGCTCCTTGAATTATTGAGACTTCTATATATTTCAAAATATCGAATAATATTTTATTTTGATAAGAATGAAAATTATCGTACAAGAACAATCCGAACAAAAAGTTCTTAATAGATGATCTGATATATGAACTTATAAACTACTAGCTGACCCGGCAGACTTCGTACTGCCTCGAAAAAAGCAATTTTAATATTATAATAAACTATTATAGTATAATACCCTGAAAGTGGACATAAAATTGTAAGGTACAGTATGTGTTGCGCCAAACGTTGTCGTCTGGAAACAGCTGTTAAATTTTTGAATGTTGGCCAAGAACTGTTTAGAATCATTTACTATCCCAGAAACTAAAGGAGAGAAAGGGATCTGGTGGTGGAACTAATTGTGGCAATTGGCAATTAGATAAGCTAGCCGGCCCGGCAAACATTGTTCCGCCTTAGAGATGAATAAAGTTGTTTTTTTTCAAAGGAAATATATTAGGTGAAATACAAAAAAAATACAAAAGTACAAAATATGCAAAAAATTTAATTGCAATGAAATAGGTATGTACAGGGTGATTGTTTATATATTACTCAATAGCTGTCTCAGTTAATATTGGTAGTACACAAAAGTTCAAATGGGCAAATTTGCAGTATATTTTATGGGCATTCAGAATTCAGAACTAAGAATTGCATTAACGCACGTGCGTGAACCTAAAAATTCTATGTGAATTGTTGTTTTTCAAATGGCACATCCTGTATTTTATTTTCTTAATCGCTAGAGCTCTTTCTTCTGATTTCAAATATTTATATATACTTTATTGAGGTTTTTTCGACAGTTTCTGAAAATTATTGGTTGTTTTTGTCTAAATCTAAGGCAGCTGTAGAATGCCACTCGAGAATGCTGTGATTTATTTATATCGAAGTTCCATTGTATGGTCTCCTGATAGTCCCTTCTTAACATCATTGGACACTTTTTTATGGGGATATCTGAAATATAAAATGCCCGTCCGCAAAATATTGAAGAAATTAAATTCAGAATGAAAGAAGAAATTGAGAACCTCAATATATTCCATAAATGTTGAGTAAAATCTTCAAAAACTTTAAAAAAAGATATCGACTCTGTCTAGAGGTAAATAGGGGTCATTTGAATCCCTAATTGAACTTTGATTTAGAAGAAAATATCTATATTTACAGAAAACTGCCAGAGATACTCTCAATAAGGTATTTGAAATCAGAAGATCAGAAGAGAATCCGCTGTTAACCGGAGCGACATCCATTGGCTTTATTCGCAAGAAAGAAAATTATTTCCCTTTTTTTTCGATTTCATCAAATTTTTCAGGGTTTTATAGTATTTTATGTTAACCCCGCCGTAGAAGAATCCAACAAAAAATTTTTCATAAAACAGTTCATCCAATCTTGAGTTATAAATGGTGTTACCAACAATATGGCCGACTGAGTTTTATATATTAAGATATTATCTAAATATTTCATATCCGATAATAAATGCTTGTACTCCTCTACAATTTCACAAAGCTCCTCTCTGTGCTGTTTGTTAACATTTTATACTATAGCTTGTACAAGTTTCAAATTAAAATGTCTTGACTTGAACTGCTTTTTTTGGTAGGTTTTGTGAAGGTACAGCTTTCTTTCCTAGTAGCACAAGTGTTTTCATAGAGAGGGTCTCTGAAATATTTCAAAACAAATGAATCATTGCTTTCAATTGACATCAGTTTCCACTATTGCCTATTTTCATTCTATAATCTCCTGGATCCGGGTTGGGGTGAGCATACAAAAATATGCATAGATACAGGTTGTTCTATTATCAGAACATGCCCCCAGGATTTACGTCTATTAATTTCCTCTACGATTTCTAATTTGTTGGTTACGTAAACATTTTGATTCTCACCACGAAGATAGTGAAAATGGTCTCCAGGGTTCCTAGATTTGTTGGAAACGCATCCATTAACAAAACAATTAGTGTTCTCAAAGGTATTCTTCCCAGGTATAGTTTTAATAATAATAATAACACAGTCTATTGACTCAATTGTTACAAAACAAAAAACAAACAGTCAACAAATCACGAGAACAATATAGGCACTCAAAGCCCTCATTCAAGGGGCTCCACACCTTTCTAAAAATTCACCGACACTATAGGGTTCAGTATTTATTATGAATTTTTGAAGCTCTGTCGAAAGCCTCAGCGCCAATGAGGTCCCGCAGGTGCCTAGGCAGGGAGTCAGTATTTTTTTGAGTTGCTGTGAGCGAACACAGAGGATATAAAAATCTACATATATTTCTCGACCTGGTTTCCCGATTTTTAAAATTTGAGATAAGTTTTCGATGGCCACGAAGAAACATTAGACACTTATACACATAGACGCCCGACATGGTCATCAGATTTTCCCTTCTGAAGACACCCCTACATGATTTCCTACAATTCAGTCTAAACATTGATCTGAGAGCCAGTTTCTGCACCAAGAAAACACGGTTGGAATCGGTACTATTTCTCCAGAACATTATGCCAGCTCATTGTGGACTGAAACAATGCATAATATACAGATCTTAATACATGCCTATCAACCTGACTCCTTAGGATGTTCAGCCAGTTTATGACAGTTGATAGTTTATTGACAAGAATGTCCACATGTGTATCCCACTTCAGGTGCGAGTCCAAGTACACACCCAAAATCCTCACACTATTTTTCATAGTGAAACATGTATACCCATCCCGAAAAACACCAGGTGTACTCTTTCGAGAGCGGTCGGTGGAGAATAATGTTGTTTCTATGGCACCATTCCTCCGCAGATCTCAAAGCAGCAAAGAATCTTTCTTCAAGACAATTTACATCCTTATTTGCTATTTGAATAGTTGTATCGTCTGCATACAATACTGCATCAAATCCCGCTCCCGTAAGAAATTTTGAAAAATCACCTCTATATACCAAGAACAGTAAGGGGTCCAAAACACTGCCCTGTGGTACTCCCAATTTTATATACATCTTGGTGGAGGTATATCTAGTGTCATCGACATCAGTTTTCGAGATGACAGAAAACTCTTGACAAATTGGAGTTGTCCTTCACGTACACCGAGCGATTCCAGCTTCATGAGCAGGATAGATTGTTCAACAGAGTCGAACGCTTTCGACAGATCTAAAAGTATACAAAGTGGAATCTCACCATCCTCCAATGCTTGCAAAATCCTTCTCGTTACCTCAAAAATCGCGGTATCAGCGCTTCTACCCCTGACGAAACCATGTTGGCAATGAGATAAAATGTTGAATTTCTTTAAAAAATTTGTTAGTCTATTGGAAAAAAGTTTTTCAAATATCTTTGGAAATGATGGGATCAAGCTGACAGGTCTTTAATTACTAAAATCGTCCGTTGAAACCTTTTTTAATAAAGGATGAACCACTAACAACTTAAGTTCATCCGGAAAGGCGCCCAGTGTAAAAGATTCATTGATGATATAAGTCAGTGGCATTTTCTGATTAAATGCATTGGAACAGAATCAAAACCAGAGGATGATGAGATCTTTAACCGATTCACGGTACCCATAAGCTCCCCCACAGTCACCTCGAACACATGGAATGAATTTTTCAACTTCAAAATATCTGATGGTGAAACAGATGTCTGCCGTTCGAAGCCGGAAACCGCCTCGATGAAATGTTTTTTAAGTTTGTCAACTACTTCCTGTGGCGCACCAGAAGGAAAAGGCCGATCTCGTTTCGACCAGTTTGTCATACGGTTTAAAACCTGCCACGTAGTTCGAGTCCTGTTAGTAGAGTTTATTATTTTATTACCACACAATTTTTGTTTGGCCCTAGTGATAGCTAAATCATATTCCCTCTTGACACATTTATAAATAGTGATAAGTGTGGGCTCATGTTTTGACAACGTGTAAAGTAGATCTAAACAAGACTTAATTCGTGTTATATTTGGGTCGGTGAAAGAGAAGTTGTCTCTCCGGAAGCTGACAGATTTAAGAGGAAAAAACCTATCAAACCTTTTGTTTAATTAAGGGCTGGTATATTCACTTCGTTTTATAAATTCGAGTTTAATGAAATAAAAGCACTAGTTTTTGTAATGTCGTTTATTCTCTTAGCAGACTGTTTTCCATCTGTTACATTTTTCCTCTCTGACCGAGGGGACTTATAGGTACATGTGTTGATTTAATATGAAATATGCTACAGATTTCTTCGTGCAAATATGAAATATTAAAACCTGTATAAGAGATGGCATTAGTATGCTGAAAATGGAAATTAGCTAATATTTACTCTAACATTCCACCCACTTCATTTTCTCTCAGAAAATGATTCACAAGAAAACAACAAATGCAATAATTACAAAAATAATTTTATAAATGAAAACCTCCTAAATAATTACCAATCAAACTGTAGTCTCACATTTAGTTTTAGATAACAATATAAGCTTGGCTATCGGTCGGTCTATTTCATTGTTAGAAGTACGTAATCTTACAACTCTTACTTGACTGTCATTAGCAGGATATATTTTAATGACTCTGGCCAACGGCCAGTTCGCAGGAGGATTACTTTCATCAGTTATGAGGACTATATCGTTTAGTTGAAGACAAAATTGGGTAGTCCGCCATTTATTTCTAACTTGAAGAGATTGTAAGTACTCCCTTGACCATCTCTTCCACCAGTGTGCTAACATTTGCTGCATCAATCGCCATCTTTCACTAGGAGAAATTTTAATGTCTGAGTAATCAGTGTCAGGTACAATATAAGATGGTGAATTGATCAAGAAATGTGCTGGTGTCAGAGGCTGTATATCACTGACGTCATCCCCCAAAGCTATGAGCGGTCTAGAATTCAAACATGCTTCAACTTGAGTAAGCAATGTATATAGTTCCTCAAACGTAGGAGTGTGAGAAGATACAACTCTCTTCAAATGGTATTTGGCAGATTTCACTGCGGCCTCCCATATACCGCCAAAATGGGGAGCTGCTGGTGGGTTGAAGTGCCAATTCGTGCCTAAATTAGATAGACTTTCCGAAATCTCAAATACAAAAGGGGTGGACTTTTGAAATAACTGTTTTAGTTCTTTGTCAGCACCGACGAATGTTGTTCCACGGTCACTGTATAAATCAGAACAAAAACCTCGTCTGGAGGTGAATCTGCGGAACGCCGCGATGAACTCTTTTGCAGCATGGCTTGATACAAGTTGTAAATGCACAGCACGGGTACAAAGACATATAAAAACAGCTATGTAACCTTTGAAAGATTTCTGGCCACGACCTGCCGAAGCTCTTAGATTGAACGGACCAGCATAGTCAACACCCGATTTCAAAAACGGTCGACTTGGTCTTGTTCTAAATGGAGGTAAATTCGCTAGTTTTTGATACATAGTACTTCCGCGGTATCGTAAGCAGGAGTAACATAGATTTATAGAACGCTTAACCAATTGTCTTGCTCGGACAATCCAAAATTCCGATCGCAGAGTGTTGAGTGTTAAATTAATACCACCATGCAGCGTTTTCAAATGAAAAAATTTAACGAGGAGAGAAGAAAAATTACAATTGTGAGGTAGGATTAAAGGATGCATCTCTTCAAATTCGAGAAAAGAATGCTGTAAACGACCACCCACTCTGAGCAAATTGTCGTGTAAAAGGGGGTCTAATTTCAATAAGGTGCTCGATTTATGGATTGTGCGGTTTTTTCTCAAGGCATTTAATTCGTTAGGGTAAAAGTTATGTTGAATTATATAAACCCAAACTAAACGAGCTCTAGACAATTCCAGATTGCGTAACGATTTGGAATCAGTATCGATAACATTGGTATACCAGTTACAGGAGAACAAGTTTATTCTATGCTGGAAATTGCACCGTTTAATCAAAGTATTGAGGAATTTCAACATGAATGCTGTTACTCTCGTTAATTTATTAAGGTTAGAGTACCGCATTTGCAGGTCCCAAATATTGGAGTCCGTATTGTATTTCTGAGTGGTAGTTGCTGTCAGACTATTCGTGGGAATTATTGTATAATCTTTATTACCTTTCGGGATAATTTCGAATGATTTCGTTTCATCACTCAACCACTTAGGGCCTTTCCACCATAATCGGAAGTTACCTAAGTCACTTGGACTGATACCTCTCGAAAGGCAATCTGCAGGGTTATCTGCACTACGGACGTGCCTCCAGCAAGCATTAGGTACCAAGGTATGTATTTTTGAACATCTATTCGCGATAAATATTGGCCACCGAGAAGGAAGATCGTTGAGCCAAAATAGCACATTTATCGAGTCAGACCATAAATGTAAACTAATATCTTCTATATTAATAGCATTTGACAATTTATTAGAAAGCTTAGCTAACAGCAAAGCAGCACTTAGTTCCAATCGAGGTATGGTTAACTAAGGCTTGATTGGCGAAACTTTTGTCTTCGCCTGTAAAACGGTGATTACCACTTCATCCTCAAAAATTATTCGGAGATAAACAACGGCTCCGTAAGCCAACTTTGAAGCATCTGCAAATCCGTGCAGTTCGAATTTTTTAGCATGGGGTTGGTAACCCAACCACCGACTTATTTCAACGTTATTCAGGCTATTTAGTTGATGATACCATTTTAACCATTATTCAGCCAGTTCTGAATCTAACTCTTCGTCCCAAACAAGTTTCCTTATCCAGAGCTGTTGCATGAATACCTTCGCTGTGATCAGAGCTGGTGCGAGCCAACCTAAAGGATCAAACAATTTGGCTATCTTAGAGAGAATTTTTCTTTTAGTGAGAAACGTACTGAAATTGTCGGCTTCATTCTCTAATTTAAACCAAAATGAATCAGTTTCTGGGTTCCAAGTTAAACCCAATATACTGAAAGTTGCATCTTTATCAAATTCATAATCCTGAGGAATGGCGCGATCGGCTGCCGGAATGGACTTTAACAATTCAGGGTTATTTGAAAGCCACTTATGTAAAGAAAAACCGCCTTCTCTAGAAATAGCTATCAATTGGCATATTTTGTCTTGTGATTCCTCAAATGAGTGACCTCCTGAGAGATTATCATCCATGTAAGTTTCGTTCTTCAATATAGCAGCACCCAGGGGGTATCTTTCCTGTCCATCCGATGCAAGTTGATGTGTTACTCTTATAGCCAAAAAAGGGCTGGATACCATACCATACGTTACCGTCTGAAGATACCATATTTTTACAGGATCATTAGCATTGAACCTCCAAAGAATTGCTTGGAAGGGTTGATCGTCGGAATGTATTCGTATCTGTCGAAACATCTGTTTCATATCGGAAACAAACACATATTTGTATTTCCTCCAACGAAGAATTAACTCCGACAAGTCGGGAAGTAAGTTCCTTCCAACGTGAAGCGTATCATTGACTGAAAGACCATTAGTGGCCTTAGCCGACCCATTAAAAACTGTTCTCAGTTTGGTACCAGCGGAGTTTCGTTTCAATATATCATGATGAGGCAATAAATAGTGAGTGTTTGCTAAATTTTCCTCATTTATTTTGATCATGTGACCACGGTCAACATAATCCAACATGAACTCCCTATATAAGCGACCAAATTCAACATCACGCTCAAATTTGGTTTCCATTCTAATGAGCATTTTAAGAGCTATGTCATACATACTAGGAAAACTCAAATCTTGATTATTTACCTTGAAGGGCAAGCGAACCGTATATCGACCATTTTCGTCTCGTGAGAAATTATTTACAAATATACTTTCGTTATTTTTTTCTTCAGGGCTAACATAATTAGTTTCACTCGAGAATTCTTCTTGTGTGAATATGTTACCTAGCAAGTCGTTTAAAGAAATCTCATCTTCATTAATGTGTAATACTGAAGGAAGAATTCTATCGCGGGATGAAGAAGTATTGCCAGAAACTATCCAACCGAGTGCACTTTTCATGGCTATAGGTTCAGAAGTTTTTCCTCGAATGATTTGACCCTCAATAATCTTAGCGTGAATTGAAGAACCTAAAAGTAGCTCTATTTGACCTCTTTCTGCGAAATTTGGATCAGCTAGTAAAAGTGAATCTAGATAATAGTAAAGTTTATTATTGCTTTCCAATTCGGGTGCATAAGATGTTATTTTAGGAATTACAAAAGCATCTACATGACAGAAAAAATCTGAATTAAACCTAGCTTTTAAGGTAAATATGACTAATTTCCTACATGTGAAGGTTTTACGTCCTCCAACTCCCGAAATAGGGACATCAGCTGATTTTGATTTCAATTTTAGTCTCTGATACACAGACTCTGAAATGAAGGATGACTGTGACCCCTGATCTACCAGAGCCCGAGCAATAGTCACCTTTCCATCTTCGGTACAAACTTTAACTACTGCGGTGGAAAGAAGAACTTGATTCGGAGATTTGCACAAATTAGAAGAAATTTCTTCGACAGTTAATTTTTTACTTCCTGAAGGGATAGATGATTCTAAATTCTTTGTTTCAGTAACATTTGTATGTATAGATGAGTGGTGCTTACTATGGCAAATCTGACACCTTTTCTTAGAAGTGCAATTTTTCACGTTATGTAATGCAAGACAGTTAAAGCAACGCTTTTGATTAATAATAAATTCCTTTTTCTGAATAGGGCTTTTATTTTTATATGAATCGCAATGTAAGAAAAAATGAGAATCGTTGCAAAGTGGACACTTATTAGAATGACATGGAACAACATTATGCGACTTAACGGTGGGAAAATTATTTGACTTTAAATTACCATTAGAGGTAGTTCTAATAGCAGTTTTAACATTACCATCCTCTAAGGCCTCTAATACCGTTATTTGATTTTCTAAAAAACCCATTAAAACCTTGTAAGACGGGGGTTCCAGTGAACCAGAGTCATTTCCTAAATGTTTTTCCCATTGCCTGCGTGACTCAGGAGCTGAAAGAGACACTATATGAAAAACTAAAATATCGTCCCAATTAGAAACTGGACGCTTCAGCGTTTCGAGTGCCGCCTGAGGGCTGCATATGCCGGCTATTATTCTTTTAATTTCATGAGAAGACTCTTTTCTCATCGGTTCTATGGAAAATATTGCACATAAATGAGCAGATACAAGGCGACGCTTGTTCTCATACCGATCTTTCAACTTTTGCCAAGCAATAGCAAAATTTGTATCGGTTATGCTGTAGCTACATATCAATCGAGCAGCATCTCCTTCTAAACTTAGCTTCAGATAATGCAGCTTTGTGACATTTGATATATTGGATTTATTAATAACCAATGTTGTGAAAAGGTCTCTGAAGGATTCCCATTCACAAAATTCGCCCTTGAATTTAGGAAGTGTAATGGCGGGCAACCTTTCCGTGTCTTCAAAATTGTTCACCTTTTGATTTACAGTCGGTGCAGTAGGGGTAACGTTTATTGAATCGAGAAAAGTTTGAAACGCTATACGTCTGTCCAAGTAGAGTTCTTCAGTTACAGCAAATTGATCAGTCAGGAAATAATTAGATTTCCTAATTTCATCGGAATTATCTAACAAAAGCTTAGAATGATTAATTTCATAATTGTTCCAAACCTTTTCTAAATTCTCCATTCTAACTTTGCAATTACTCAATGTCATTTTAGCACTACCATCTTTTTTGAAATTGGTATAAGACCTTGATATTCGAGCCAGCAATATTTCCTGTTCAAGTAATATTTCTGACATTTTATCAGAAACTTTGAAGCATATAATGAGAGAAAGAGTTGAGACTGCAGTTTGATTGTGAAAAATACAATATTCAAATATTATCTAGCAATAATATGCAATATAAATTATGAAGGCAAAAATTTTCAAAGTTGAAAATTGAAATGAAAAGCAAGTTTATATCCAGCAAATGTTACCCAAAAATGATATAAACAAATTTTCAAACGAGAATCAGCATTCAAGAATCAAATCTAGCAAATGAACCCAACAGATTTGATACGCATAATCATTACACCTGATATAAACAATATTCAGAAAAAAGGTTATCGGAGTAATGAAAAGTCTTTCGAACGGTACCTAAATAACGTATGGTTCAAAATCATTTGAAAGTTCACACAATATTCAGATCATTCAACATAAAAATGTTGAGTTATGTTACTCGAAATTGCAACGGTAACTGAAACGCAGTTGAACTAAATCAAGAAATGATCTGAAATATGAAAACTTCAATGCAACAAACTAGTAATGAGATCCAATAGAAAGTTTTTTCACTACACTTCAGAAAATGTTGAAAAATATCCAATTGATTTCCTTTCGGAAACGAAAATTATCACCGTTCCATACGAGATGTACAGCATATGTGGATACTCACTCCGTGTTTACGTTCGTTTTTATTCTTGATATGATGAAAGAAATTCGATCGGTGAATTACTTCTAATTTGCCTCTGGATGGTTTGATATGAACCAAAATGCCTTTTGTACACCGGGAAATTCCCTCAATGAATTGGAGTTGATGGAATCAGACCTCGTCGAATCACCCACCTGAAGAACAGCCGTCTTTGCAGAGTGAATCGCTCTTGAATTCAATAATCAACGTAGATTCCAGCTACCAAAACTCGAAATTTTCGAAAATCCGGTTCGTTTGGACCACTTGTTTAATTAAGGGCTGATATATTCACTTCGTTTTATAAATTCGAGTTTAATGAAATAAAAGCACTAGTTTTTGTAATCTCGTTTATTCTCTTAGCAGACTGTTTTCCATCTGTTACATTTTTTCTCTCTGACCGAGGGGACTTATAGGTACATGTGTTGATTCAATACGAAATATGCTACAGATTTCTTCGTGCAAATATGAAATATTAAAACCTGTATAAGAGATGGCATTAGTATGCTGAAAATGGTAATTAGCTAATATTTACTCTGACACCTTTCATTAAAATGGTGTGAGAATATGTTCCACATCACATCTACATCAGGTGAATTCATTTCATAGATGCAGCTCCAGTCAAGATCACTCAGTTCAGCAACAAAACCATCAACAGCCCCCCTGGTCTTTCTAGGAGTTTTTTCAACTTGTTACTTTCATCTAGGAAGACGACATTAAAATCGCCCATGATAATAATTTTCTCTGGTTAATTTGTCCATAACGACGATGAGCCTCCCGACGAAGAATTCCAAATCAGCTGTAGGATATGTATTAGGCCTGTAAACACAAACAATAATGATCTTCGAGTTTTTTTATTTAAAAAATTCACAGGCACAACATTCAAAAGCAAATTGAACACTGAGTTCGTTTATATCATTTCTCTTTCTGTGAGCAGCACAGGAACGAACAAAAATTGCTGATCCACCATGTTCATCATCAAGTCGAGAGAAAAAGGTTGCCAACTCATAGTTTGCCAACAAAGTAGATGCCATCTGCTGTGTAACTCCTACCACATCAGGTTCGAATCTCGACAGGAGGGCTTCCAATCGATTGATAGAATTTGTTATCAATCTGCCATTCTGATGCAGACAGCAAAAGCTGTAGTCTGTCCCTCGGTCAGTTCTATCAGAACGACCACTACATGTATTGATGGGTCTACTGAAACAACAGTGGACCATCATTGTTTAATTATAACGTACTTTTCAAAATTGAACCTCTTGACCCCCACACCTGCTGGCCAAAAGTCCGGTTTGTATAATTCGTCTTTAAAATTCAGGGGAGCAGCCAGGACAAATCTCTTGGATGCAGACCTACCACCGGGTAACTCCTTAACATCAACCCTTACATTCTAGAAATCAGACTTGTTCTTAATGTACTCTGATACATAGAAGCATCTACATGCGGACAAACTCGATTTAAGTAAAGACAGACCCTCTTTTCATAGCCCACAAACCCATTCGTATGTTCTGGTCTTCCGGTTACCAGTTTTAATGCATTAAAGCGCTTCTTTAATCTTGTGTCACTTCTCCCTAATGACGCCAGTGTCGCCCGATATCCTGTTCTTAGTTGCTGTTATTTCCGCAAACATTCCTCGGGAGTTCTATCCCTGAGATGAAAAGTTCGATACTATTTCATTGGCCTCCCCCTCAATATAGACTGAGAGCCAGCGTTCGGCAGAGTTACGGTATTTTAGCAAACTTCATATGAATGTCAGGTATACTATGGCACCTACCGTAGTTGAAATGGGGATTCGCAATGCTCGGCGATGGTTCCTTGGAGCGTGGCCGGAAGTCGAAAAACGAGAGAATTGGGTTTTTCAACGTGATAGTTGCATGTCTGCCTTTTTGATATATTGTACTAAACACTCTCCTATATCAAACAATTCAATGGCAGACATTTACTCCGGTTCCAAGTGTAATTTCTAGGTTCATGAAAATCGAAAATTTCATAAAAAATAACGTTATTTTAGCAAAGCTGAAAGTTATGTATGTTATTCATATGATTATCAAATACACATATATGACGAGGCAGACAGATATATCGGTTCTAACATGCAGGCAGACCAAAAAGTTCATTCGCTGTCGTGATCATGAAAGTGTGAGATATTTACTTTTACTTTTTTACCCCACATTTCAAAGAGAACCAGTGTTTTAGCAATGATGTAATTCACACTTGGTATTCATATTATCATAATGTAGGCACAATAAAACAAAACAGACAAATATATCGGTTCTAACATGTAGGCAGACGAAAAATTCATTCACTGTCGTGTTAATGAAAGTGTAAGATTTTTCCTTTTTTACTCTTCATTTCACTGGGAACTACTGCTTCAGCAGGTCTGCAATTTAAACATAGTATTCATATTATCATAATCTATACACAATTAAACAAAACCGACAGATATATCGGTTCAAACATGCAGACAGACAACAAAATATATTCGCTGTCGTGATAATGAAAGTGTGAGATTTTAACTCTTACTTTTTTTCTCCACATTTCAATGAGAACTAGTTTTTTAGCAATGCTGTAATTCACATATGGTATTCATATTATCATTATGTATACATAATGAAACAAAACAGACAGATATATCGGTTCTAACATGCAGGCAGATAACAAAATACATTCGCTGTCGTGATAATGAAAGTGTAAGATTTTTACTTTTTTACTCTTTATTTCACTGGGAACTACTGTTTCAGCAGGTCTGCAATTTGCACATGGTATTCATATTATCATGATCTATACACAATAAAACAAAACAGACAGATATATTATTGTGAATACCAGCATTGCTAAATCACTGGTTTTTATTAAAATATGGAGTGATAAAGTAAAAATCTTACACTTTCATTAACACGACAGCGAATGAATTTTTTTGTCTGCCCACATGTTAGAACCGATATATCTAGTTGTTTTCTTTTATTGTGTATAGACAATGAAAATATGCATACCATGTGTGAATTGCAGAACTGCTGAAACAGTGTTTCCCAGTTAAATGAAGAGTAAAAAAGTAATCATCCTACACTTTAATTAACACGACAGCGAATGTATTTTGTTGTCTGCCTGCATGTTAGAACCGATATATCTGTCTGGTTTCTTTTGTTGTGTTTAAACTATGATAGTATGAATACCATGTGTGAATTACAGCATTGCTAAAACACTGGTTCTCATTGAAATGTGGAGTAAAAAAGTAAGAGTAAATTTCTCAAATTTTCATTATCACGACAGCGAATGTATTTTGTTGTCTGCCTGTATGTTTGAACCGATATATCTGTCTGTTTTGTTTAATTGTGTATATATTATGATAATATGAATACTATATTTAAATTGCAGACCTGCTGAAGCAGTAGTCTGTTTTGTTTTGTTATGTATACATAATGATAATATGAATACCGTATGTTAATTAGAGTATTGCTAAAAAACTAGTTCTCATTTAAATGTGGAGTAAAAAAGTAAAAGTAAAAACCTCACTTTTTCATCTTCACGACAGCGAATGAACTTTTTTTGTCTGCCTGCATGTTATAACCGTATATCTGTCTGTTTTGTTTTATTGTGTATAGATCACGACGAAATGAATACCATGTGTGAATTGCAGACCTGCTGAATAAGTTGTTGTCAATGAAATGGAGAGTAAAATAGTAAAAATCTAACAATTTCAGTAACACTACAGCGAATGTATTATGTGGTCTGCCTATATGTTAAAACCGTCTTTTTTATTTCAACACGTATACATTATTACAGTATGAATACCATGTGTAAATTGCAGCAGTGCTCAAACAATAGTTCATAATGAAATGAGGAGTAAAACAGAAAGAATCGTACGTTCTCATCAGCACGACACCGAAAGTATTATGTGGTCTGCCTGCACGTTAGAACCGACCTATCTGTCTGCCTCGTCATATATGTCTATTTGATAATCATATGAATAACATACATAACTTTCAGCCTTGCTGAAATAACGTTATTTTTCATGAAATTTTCGATTTTCATGAACCTAGAAATTACACTTGGAACCGGAGTAAATGTCTGCCATTGAATTGTTTGATATAGGAAAGTGTTAAGTACAATATATAAAAAGGCAGACATGCTACTATCACGTTGAAAAACCCAATTTTCTCGTTTTTCGACTTCCGGCCACGCTCCAAGAAACCATCGCCGAGCATTGCGAATCCCCATTTCACCTACGGTAGGTGCCATAGTATACCTGACATTCATATGAAGTTTGCTAAAATACCGTAAGTCTGCCGAACGCTGGCTCTTAGACTAATAGTTGACTTTTCGATGACCGAAATGTTTTTCTTTTCTATTCCATGATCATTATGTTGAACGAGAGAGACTTCAGTGGTTGGATTACTGACAATGGTGTCAGGATTGATGTCATCTTTATCACCATCTTGAACCTGTTGATATACATGTTTTTGTTTTTTTTTAATATGCTTTTTATTGGTATCTTCAAGAGAATTTATTTTGAATCTGAGTAATGAGTTCAGTTCTTCTAATAATCCGTTTTTGCTTCGTGCCTCGAATAACAATGAATTCAAGTGATCAATCTGGGATCCAAAAAAACCGCATCAGCAACATCCGCTGGTTAGGTTAGGTTCCCTCACTTGGTCAGCACTTTGACGTGCTGTGAGTGCTTGTAGTAGTGGCAATGACCTTTGTACCCCAGCATCGAGTAGGTACTTGGCAAGCGGCGAAACTAAGACTGACCACTTTTTCCACTATGACATGAACATTGTTTATCCTCCTCTCCAATATCAGAATCTTCATCAAATCTGCTGAATTAATTCCAAAAATCCAAGCCTTCCTTTCTATACGTCATCAAACTGTCCGAACTCAAGCTTGGTAATATTCAACTTACTTCTGGATTCTGATTCATTGGAGCCGATTTGTTAAAAATTGAGCCCCCTCAGACGTCATCCTCAACTACGCTTATGGTTCGAACGCATCGAAACGTCAACTCGATCTCGCAACTCGATGAACAGCTGATTGACCTCAAAACTGACCTACCTCTATGAACTAACCTGCTGACAGATTTACTCATGCTCGTTAATTGTATCAATTAATCTACCTCTTTCTGTATTCAGCTCTGACTGAAAGACGACCTTCTCTGGTGCTTCTCTTGTGAAATTAGAATTTTCTAAAAGTCACCTCGCAAATTAATTGATCATCTCGTTCATTTTTTGAAGCAATCAATTAAATAGGTGACTACTGCTCAAAATCCCTCATTATTGCATGTTTCCTGTTATTTTCCTGCTTTTTATAAAGTTTGAAAATGTGTCCACGTTTCAGATCATGAAAATCTGTAAAAATAATGGTAGTCCTCTCTCACTTTATTCTCATAAAATCTCTATTGCATTTAACTAATGTATTTGACTCCCCTAAGATATATATTTTGATATATTTTGCTGTTCTCATAGATTTTTTCAGATTTCCCTAGACTTTTCACATTGTAAGTAATTGCTTGCTTCAGAAAATGAACATTATTTGTGATAATGAATCCTGATTGATTATATTCTCATGTGCACCTCATTATCTCAATGTATTCATCTCATTTCTCAATTATTCACTTCTCATAACACTTGCTAATTATTATTCTCGAGTTTCAGATGGATGAAAGTTCTCAAACGCAAAGGTGAATCATGGAATCAGTCTTCTCTCTCAATAAAATCAAGTGAACTTCTCTGAAGTATTTGAACGATCAAGTAACTCAAATATTGAACCTGATTGACAGTCTCAGTCCCTGCTTCACCTTGGGCGGTCTCCTCAAATATTGATCAAATGATTAAACTGGTATGATCTTCTCATTATAACTAAGAAATTGTCAAGTTCACTCATCGGAAGCACTTAGCAAGTAAGATCTCAAGCCTTCAGCTTCGAACGAATCAATAGGGTTAGTGATTCTTGCACTCATACAACGTACTCTCATATCGTAATTCTCATAATTATCAATTGTAGCTTTTATTTTTCTGATGAACACTAACCCTGCTAACTAAAAGTAGTTTGTCACTGTAAATGTTGTCTCAATTGATTAATTAGCCTTCTCTTTACAGAACCACGTTATAGATCATAATTATTGATTTCTCAATCATGATATTCTCAAATTGTAATGATCTCAATGAAGACCAGACTTAGACTACTAAGCTCTCGAAACACGTATCTCCTCTAAGGCCTGATCTCACTTTTATTACAACTCAGACTCTCGCAATGAATTTCATTTGCATCATCACTGTAAACTCTGTGTTTAATTTTGAATTAATGGAACTCTCTCAGAGTCTGACGTCATCTGACATCTCATTTTGAACTTCTCTAGATTACCTCTGTTTTTAGTTGAATAAATCACTCTGAGTTTATAGATGACTTTAATATTGTATTTTTTACTTTATTAACTTCATGCGGGTGACTTATTCATTTTATGATTGTGAATGATGTCGATAAATGATTTTACAATACCATCTCTAACTCAATTATCTGGATACAGTCCTGAACAGTATTTTCCAAAATCAGAACAACCCCGATTTTGAACATTTGGTCCTTCGGGCCGGATAGTTGAGTTGGAATTTCAGTACCATTCACAATCATATTTCTCAGTACCTGATCATATTTCTCATACTTCTCAAATTTCTTCCTCATTCCCCTCGAATTTCTCACACCTCTCGAATTTCTCATACCTCTTATATTTCTTATACTCTTCAGATTTCTCGTACCTCTCAAACTCCTCATACCTCTCAAGTTTCTATTACCTCTGGAATTTCCCTACCTCTCATATTCCTCATACCTCTCGAATTTCTCATACCTCTCAAATTTCTCATACATCTCAAATTTCTTATTCTCCTCAGATTTCTCGTACCTCTCAAATTCCTCATACCTCTCAAGTTTCTCATACCTCTCAGGTTTCTCGTTTCTTTCAATTTTGTTATACTCCTCAAATTTCTCATACCTCTTGAATTTTTCAAATTTCTCCTATTTGCCAAGTAATAACATCTCATATTAAAATTGCCCATATCAAAGATAGAACAGGGAACAGGGAATACCTCAAATCAGCTCCCCTCTGAAAAGTTAAGCTATGATCAGGTACTCCCGCTCCTCCTCTGTTAATGTAGTCTCTTTTGATCTCTAATGATTCCTCAAATGTCGTCCTCTTCGTTCTCCAATCAAAATGGCGTCAAGATAAACTGAAGTTTCCTCATCCAAGCCTCTTCTTGACCACCTCCATATGACAACCTCAACAACACCTCAACAAGTTCAGCCACCTCTTCGAAGACTCCTCGAAAAGTCAGTGATGCCAAGCAGCCGCCTCCTAGAAGGCCTGAAGCCTTCAGGCAGTCGTCAAGACCCCTCCAAGAGTCAGCGCCTCCGAGAGACAGCTCATTCTCCTCGCCAAAGCTCTAGCCACCATCATCACTCCAGTGACCTCGCATACAGTAAGACTTCTCGTCGACTCTGGATCAGAACTCTCGTTCATCTCTGAAGACCTCGTTCGTCAGCTCAGCCTACCTCGAAGCCAGTCCAAACTCCCCATCGTTGGAATTGGTGGAGTCACCTCAAGATCAAGAGGATCAGTTTCAATCACGTTGAAACCTCTTCACTCTCAAAAGACCGTGAATATAACTGCTTATATTTTGTCATCTCTTTGTACTAATCTACCATCTGTTAACTGCTCTACAAGACCTTCTCTGCCTCATCTCTATAATTTGAAGCTCGCAGATCCAGACTTCCTCACTTCACGGCCAATCGACATACTACTGGGTGCTGATGTTTATGGTGCCATCATTCTTCCTCAACTCCGATCAGGGCCGAATGAGTCAACTCCAATAGCCCAGTTGTCTATATTTGGATGGTTGGTCGAAGGTCCAATATGCCCTCCTCAAGAAGCCTTCTCAAGTAAGCCACATCTATATCCAGCCACTCAAGACTCCGACCTTCACCGTCTACTCGCAAAGTTCTGGGAACAGGAAGAAGTCAAGTCCACCTCCATCGCTCACCTCACTCCTGATGAACAGGAATGTGAAGACAACTTCAAGGCAACTCATTCTCGACTTTCTTCTGACAAATACATGGTAAGACTCCCATTAAAGTCATCTCCTAATCTTTTGGGATCTTCTAGACAACTGCGGGTCGTGTTCAATGGTTCCAGTCCCACCTCAACCGGTCCTTCTCTGAACGATATAATGCATACAGGTGCGAAACTACAATTAGCCGTCATTGATGTATTATGTTGGGTACGTCGTTTTAAATTTGTCTTCTCCACAGACATCACGAAGATGTACAGACAGATCTTGGCGCATCCAGACGATTGGGATCTCCGAAGTATTCTCTGATTCGACTCAAATGATGAAATAGCGACGTACCACCTCACCACCGTCACCCATGGAACCAAGGCAGCTCCGTTTTTGGCCATTAGAGTCCTCCTCCAGCTCATCGAAGATGAAGGTCACAAGTTTCCACTCGCCATTCCTCCTCTCACCAAAGGTCGTTATGTTGATGACATTTATGGTGGAGCCGACACGAAAGAAGAACTCTCAGACATCGCTCAAGAATTGAAAAACCTCTGCATGGCGGGCGGCCTCCCTCTAGCAAAGTGGCAATCGAACGCTCCAAGTATTCTCAAGATGGTAACCGAGGAAGAAATGGTTCCCTCTCCGATTTCATTTGACGACTGTCCTACTTCGACGAAATTACTCGGCCTCCTCTGGTATCCTCAAGATGATTACTTCTCATTCAAGATACAGTCTTCCTCATCTGGGTCTGTGGTAACTAAACGTACTATGTTATCTCATATTGCTCAACTCTTTGATCCACTTGGTTTAGTATCCCCTGACACGATCAGGGCCAAAATATTGTTGCAGGAACTCTGGCTCCAGAAACTGTCATGGGACGAACCACTGTCACCCAAATATTCAGAAACATGCCGCGGAGCAGTATGCACGAGTGTGCGTCCTGCAGCGATAATTTCATAGTAAATACCAAGCAGATTGCGTGTAATTCTTGCGATAAAATTTACCATGTACATTGTGCAAACTTGAAAGATCAGTTGGTAAAATTGATAGGTGAATGTAAAAATATATTTTGGGTGTGTGATCAATGTGTTGATATTGTTAACATCAAGCTAGATTTAACTAAAAACCTGGAAAAATTGGAGCAAAAAATTGAAGAATGCAAAGAAAATAAGCAGAAAATTCTTGTAAACACCGTAGATATTTCAACAAGCAGCAGTAGTGCACAATGGTCTAGTATTGTGAAAAAGAATCCTCCGTTAATAATACGACCTAAAGATTTAAATCAAGATAGTGCTACAACAAAAAGAGTACTTGAGAAAAAAATTAAACCATCGGATTTATCGGTAGCGGTAAACAAAGTCAAACATGCGAGCAACGGATGTATTGTTGTCGAATGCGGCGACAATGAATCGCTACATAGGCTCCAAAATAAAGCAGTGGCGGAACTTTCTGCAAATTATGATGTAGAAATTCCCAAAATGTTGAATCCTAAAATCAATATTGTGGGGGTACGAGAGGAGTATATTACGGAAGAACACAACTATGTTCAAAGAATAAAAAGCCAGAATAGCCCTAAAGATGTACAAAATTTGGAAATGAGAGTACTGAAAAAATATAAACCCAGAAACTCCGCAAGATATAATGTGGTATTGGAAGTTTCCCCAGAAGTCTTCAAAGTGCATTTAAAGTGCAAAAGAGTATTTTTGGATTGGGATTCTTGTCTGGTCTATGAGCACTTGGGTTTACTTAGATGTTATAAATGTTGGAAGTATGGACATAAAGCTGCTGTGTGTCGCCGAGAAAATAGTGCGTGCCCCTTGTGTAACCAAAATCATAGAAGTGTTGACTGTAAATCGGAACATAAAGAATGTACAAACTGTAAGTATGCACATGATGTTCTGAAAATCAAAGATATTAGGTTTGATCATACTGTCCCCGACAAGGAGTGTTTATCGTATTAAAAGGCAATAGAAAAACAAAAATATAAAACGAAATATTAGCAATTAAAGAACAAAAATTCTGACATTCAAAAACCTTTAGACATTTTAATTTTACATGTTAATATACAAGGTCTTACAACACACTTTGATGAATTTTGTCAGTTTGTTGAAGATAAGGAACCCCATGTTGTTTAAGTGAAACGCATTTGACCTCCGACATCGAAGAAAATGAGTATTTCATTGAAGGGTATACTGCAATAAATTGTTTATCTAATAGTAGACATACTGGTGGAGTGGCTATTTATGTAAGAGATTATATATCTTTTTCCATAGTTCTTAATGACTCTCGGGATTACAATTTTTGGTTTCTTGTTGTAAATTTGAAGATTTCACTGGAAAATATTTCTGTTGGCGCTTGCTACAGATCTCCAAATGCAGATTCAACTATTTTCCTTCAATATTTAGAAGATAAACTGGATGATGTGATGTTTCATAGACAGCGAACAATAATGCTAGGAGATTTTAATATACATAATATTGAATGATTTCAACCTACAAGAAATTCAAAGAGATTTTCCAATACTAAGTGACCATGAAATTATTGGAACAAAAATAAAAATATTGAAACAGCCAGAAGAAAAACCACCTTTCTACAGCAGAAAGTTAAGGGACGAGAATATCACTAATGTTGTTGAGGAGCTAGTAGGAAAAACATGGAATTACACCTCCGTAAATGTTGATACAATTTATTCAGATATTATAGCTAATGTTCGGAAGGCTTTAGATAAATTTGCGCCAATAATGAAAATAAATCCTAAAAAGATTCCATGGATGAATCAGGATGTGAAACAGTTACAGCAGAAGAGAGACAGAGCTTATAAAATATTCTCAATAACCAAACAAGAAGTCGATTGGAAAAATTATAAAAAACACAGAAATGAAGTTGTATCCAAGATAAGAAAAAGCAAAACACGGTATTACGAACAGAATATTGACAAATGTAAGGGGGACAGCAAGAAAATGTGGAGAACTTTGAAGGACTTAGTCGGTACAAGAAAACAATGCACTGGACAATTTACTGGACTTAAATTCGAAAATTGTAACGATTCATTAGAGGAAAACTTCAACAACTTTTTTCTGGAGTCTTTGCATGAAATTTCGGAAAGTATAGAGTACAGAGAGTGGGAAGTGTCGGACCTGAACATTCAGTCCAGACTTTCTGAATTTGAAACAGTTAACATCTCACAATTGAAAAAAATTGTGGACTGCTTGAAAAATAAAGGCTCTAGTGATGATTGTTTGAATGTTAAACTAGTAAAGCAACTATTTGGGGTGATTGGATATCCTCTACTAAATTTGATTAATACTTCAATAGAAACAGCAAAGTTACCTCATGACTTGAAAACTAGTGTTATAATTCCAATCCCCAAAGTGAATAAACCAACTGTTCCTTCGGCAGTTAGGCCTATAAATCTCTTACCAACCGTAGATAAGATTATAGAAACTATTATTTGTGATCAACTGAGAGAATATCTGGAAAAAAATCACCTACTGTTTGAGGGACAATCAGGATTCAGAAAACAACACTCTTGTGAAACAGCAATCCAGTATGTTTGTGCAAATTGGAGAGAAAAAATGAACAACGGTGAAGTGACTATTGGTGTGTTTGTGGATCTAAAGCGTGCATTCGAGACTATTGATCGTGTGATTCTTTTGAAAAAGTTGAGACTCTATGGAATTACGGATAAGGCGTTGACTTGGATCGATAATTATCTGATAGACAGGTTTCAAAGGACAAAAATAGGACATAGATTGTCCCAAAAAAAACAAAGTTTACTGGGTGTACCCCAAGGAAGTGTCTTGGGACCCCTATCATTCATTGTTTATATAAATGACATTAATCGGATATTAAAAAACTCTTTCATACACTTGTTTGCAGACGATACCCTTATATCCGTATCTGGACAAGATTGTCAAGAAACTGTAAAATTGCTAAATAGTGAACTTGATTTATTGTATGATTGGTTGTGTCAAAATAGATTAAAACTAAATTCTTTGAAGACTAAATGTATGGTTGTGGGTTAAGCGAGAAATTGTAAATATTTTTTAGACTTGGGATTGTCTTTATTCATTAATGTTTCACCTATAGAGTATGTCAGTGAAATTAAGTATTTGGGTGTGATATTGGATCCACAGTTAAACTTTTCAAAGCATGTAAACTATTTATGCAAAAAAATAGGAAAAAAAGTAGGGTTTTTCAGTAGAATATCACATTATGTTTCTGAGTGGTCCAAAATGTTGATTTATAAAACTATAATTTTGCCTCATTTTACATATTGTAGTTCGTTATTGATATCTTGCAACACAGACGAGGCACACAGGCTGCAAATACAGCAAAATAAAATAATGCGTGTGTTGCTGCGTTGTAATAAATACATGCCGATTAAAGAGATGTTGAATTCTTTGAATTGGTTAAATGTTGAGCAAAACATAAAGAAGGCAAATCTCTCAATGTTATATAAAATTGAAAACAATTTAATGCCAGAATATCTCAATGTTTATCTAAAAAGAAGAATGCAGTTTCATAATTATAATATTCGATCTAAACATGATTTTAATATTGAGCAGGTGACTACATCAGCATTACAGAAGACTTTGTTTTACGAGGGTCTATGCCATTTCAATAGGTTGCCTGATGTGGTAAATCATGCGCCAGATGAAGTCATGTTTGGTAAAAGACTGTTTGCTTATTTACGTAATGAAAGTTAATATTTTTTCTTGTCATTTGGATGTAAGTAGCCACATGCTAAATAAAGAATTATTTCATTTCATTTCACCTCCAATTATTAATAGATGGTGCAACATCAAAGAAGATCTCAAATCATTGGCCAATGTACTAGTTCCTCGTTGGGTAGGCACCCAACAAGACACCTCTGTAGAACTTCACGGCTTCTCTGATGCTTCTCGAATTGCCATGGCTGCAGTTCTCTACCTCATAGTCCGCTCTCCGTCCACAGGATCCAAAGTCACCCTTTTCTCCTCCAAAACTAAAGTAAAGCCTTTGAAACGCCTCTCAATCCCGAGACTTGAACTCTCAGCATCTCTAATTTTGGCCAAATTAACTCAGTACGCTCTTCGTATTCTAGATACCAAGGTACACTCAACGACTTTGTGGACGGACTCAACTGTTTCTCTATCGTGGATCAAATCTCATCCATCACGCTGGAAGGACTTTGTTCGAAACCGAGTAGAGCTCATTCAAGACCTGACTCCAACTGCGCAATGGAGATACGTTCCCGGCAAAGAAAATCCAGCTGATTGTGCTTCTCGTGGACTCTCCTCATCTCAACTACTGAACAGCTCTCTATGGTGGACGGGACCACCATCTATTTCCAAGTCACCAGATTCCTGGCCAAATCGTCAGCCGGCACCGACTATTGACCCCGAATCTGAAGCAAGACCCACAAAGACCATCCTCGCAGCTGCAAAACAAGACTACTCGTGGGATCTTATATACAGGTATTCTTCTCTATATAAACTCTTAAGAATCACCTCTCTTTGTTCAAGAGTCCTCGCCCGACTCAGATGCTCCTCAAGTCCGAATATGGCATCTCCGCTCACCTCAGCTGACTTGGAAAAATCAAGGATCTATTGGATCAAGGCAACTCAAGAAGTATATTTTCCTCAAGAACTTAAGGCACTTCAAACTGGTACAACTCTGTCCTCTTCTCATGTGTTCAGTAGACTCACAGCATTCCTCGACCAAGAAGGTGTTATTCGTGTAGGCGGACGAATCCACCACTCTCTCTCAGACCCAGAAACCAAACATCCTGCAATAATTCCTCGATTTTCTCAATTGACTTCTCTAATGATTGATTCAGCTCACAGACGAACGATGCATGCAGACACGCAACTCACACTTTCTACCATCCGACAACAGTACTGGATTATTGAAGAAAGAGCCCCAGTGAAATCCCACATCCTGAAGTGTGTTACCTGTGCACGGAAAAGAGGTATTCGAGCTCAACAACTCATGGGACAACTACCAGAACCACGAGTAAGACCATCTCGTCTCTTCTCACATACTGGTGTAGACTACGCAGGCCCACTCACGATCAAAACTTGGAAAGGAAGAGGAGCAAAGACACACAAAGGTTGGGTTTGTGTTTTTGTCTGCTTCGCCACCTCAGCAGTACACCTGGAAGCTGTAAGTGACTATTCCTCTGACTCTTTTATTGCTGCGTTTCGAAGATTTACAGCTCGACGAGGCATCTGTCACTCTTTGTACTCAGACTGCGGAACCAACTTCATCGGGGCAGATGCAACCCTCAAGAATATGTTCTCGAAAGCCTCCTCAGAAAACCAGGTCATCGCCAGACTCCTCATGAATGAAGGTACAAACTGGTGTTTCAACCCTCCAGCTGCTCCTCACATGGGAGGAAAATGGGAAGCTGCAGTGAAGTCCTTCAAGTACCACCTCTCCCGAATCACCATGGAAGAACTGATGACATTTCTCGCCCAAATCGAACTTGTCATAATTATATTTGTCATATCTCGAGCTCAACATATCCATGAATTCCATTTCTGTATTCATATCTACTACTTCAGCATCTGAAGCACTCTTTCATCCAGAAAAATGATGTTACTGTGTATTTCGTGGATATCACATTTTCCTTCGGAGAAAATCTTCTTTCAAATCTTCATAGATCCTCATAAAGCTGCTCTATGTAGAGCTTAGGCTTTCTTGGTTTTTTCCCATACTTGTAAAGAAGAAGTCATGTCACGGACGCCACATGCTGAAACCGATATGACTTCAGTCTTCCTTCTTTGCAAAATGGGTCTACCTTTTAGATAAAGCAAAATCTACTTCATTAATCATCAACTTTTATTCCTAAAACGAGGCTCTCTGAGGCTAAACGCATTTACTCCATATCGTTGCCCCGTCGTGGGCATCAAATCTACCTCCCTATATTCCAGGGCACGATCCTAAGAAACCCTAGGCTAGGAGTAGCCGGAGGGTTCTCGGGGATCGAGTCAGCAAGCAAAATACTACGAGTGACAAGGCAAGGAGGAAGCGGCGTGGTCTTCCATGATCCTATTGGCTCCCCAAGTCTACAGACATGGGGTAGACCCAGAGTGCACCAAGAACACCACATGCGAGGGTGCTAACGATGGCACCCCATGCAGAGGGCAAGGTCTCTATTGGAAACCTTGAATCTTCAGATGGGACGACCCGATGAGTACTATTAGCACTCTGCTAACAGCGATCTCTCCTGCCCCTATTCTCGAACAAGTCAGGGGCGTATTTCTCCTTCCGAACTCGTGGAATGAGGGTCGAGAACATACCCAAGACCTCCCAGAGGATCTACCCACGGATCTTAGTTCCGTAACCAGAAGTGTGGGATAAACACGGAACTTGGACAGCCCTAGCGACTCGGTTCCTCCTTACTACGATAACCGAGCGCCGAGTACCTAACGCAAGCTCTGACCCCTAATCCAAACCTCCCCAGGGCAGGAGTGAGCCGAACATAAGCTGGAATCACATAGCCTGTGCGACAGCGGTCAAAAAAAGAGAAATGTCACTTGTCTGGAATCGGTGTCCTTGGGATTTCAGACCTGTGTCTGAGGAGGGGTTTTTAGTGGGTGAAAGGCTAACACTAACGCCGACACATTGCACTGGTCGTGTCGAAGCGAATCAGACTTGTCGCTAATCGAGGGCGACTCGGCACAACGCAGCGAAGCCGGGCCTGGCGGAGAATTTCGCTACGGGATCCTCTGATTGGCTTGACTCTGCTGTGCTAGACTGTCCTTGACGTGAGGCCAGCCTAGGCTGTAAGCTTTTCCCCTTCTCGTGACCACAAAAAACAAAGTTAGGTCAAGTTGGATTACTGACAATGGTGTCAGGATTGATGTCATCTTTATCACCATTTTGAACCTGTTGATATACATGTTTTTGTTTTTTTATATGCCTTTTATTGGTATCTTCAAGTGAATTTATTTTGAATCTGAGTAATAAGTTCAGTTCTTCTAATAATCCGTTTTTGCTTCGTGCCTCGAATAACAATGAATTCAAGTGATCAATCTGGGAAATCAAAAAAACCGCATCAGCAACATCATCCTGGTTCCGTTGGTTTTCATTTCCTCTTGTTTGATTTTCCTGCGAACTTTCCTCCGCACTTTGTTTTGATTGGACGATTTAGATTTTTGATCTCCTCTTCCTTCGATGCCAGTTTTTGATTCAACTCCGCTAATTCAGCATCACGTTGTAGAAGATCACATGGTGGGCAAGTCAGTGATTTACTTATCACCCTCAGGCCCAAGATTCTTAAGGCAAACGAACTGTGGTAAACTGTGCTACAAAAACTACACTTAACAAACGATTTTTCAACAAGCTTACTACAATATTTGCACTTATTCACATTGGGGTTGGAAAGAGCATCCTCACTCTTGGCCATCTTTACTATTATAAAAATTCAAAACAAAACAAATAAACATATCTTTTAGGTACAAATTGTCGGATCGAATACTCGTTTCGGGCCAAGTTCCAGCTAACGCCGCTAGGGTCACATAGAGTTCTGTTTTTATAGTTTACCCAGCGTCGGCCGTAAATGCCTGAAAAAAACCGGGTTAATTACCGACTTCTTCATGAAAACTAGATATTTTTGAATGAACCCTACATGAAAACCTTCCAAAATAAATTCTCTACATTATAGTGAAAGTTTCATCAAATACGGTCATCTGGTTACTGAGTCCATCGAGGATAAACAAACACACGGCCATTCACATTTATAATACTACTATAGATCTATAGATTATTATCTCAGTATCGTTTTCACCAAATTTGAAATATAATCAGGCAGATTAGTTATTCAAGTGTATTGCTGGCAGACTGTAGGTAGCTCTTATTTCAAACATGGTTTTTGGCACAGCCATCTTAAACACATAGCCGTGAACAAAATGTGGCAACGCCGCAAATAAAGGATACGGAAGGCCGACTGGGACTTCGGACGGCTGCAGTAAATTCGTTACAATAGGAGCGCGAGTTTCAAATATATTTCAATTAATAGTCGATATGGAATATTTTAAATTCAAATATGTACCTAGAAGCAACAATAATAAATCCTACTTGGTCAATGAATTGGTTTGATTAATCATTTTTATTATTACTGGTGGATTTCAATTCAACGAAATGATTTGATCTGTATAGAACAGAAGCACAAGAACTTAATGATTATCATGAGTGTGAAACTAGCAACGGTTCTTTCAGCAACGGATTTAGCGTTTAACCGGTGCGCCGTAACTGGTGATCCCGCGGCATTGAAACATGGTGGAATAGTATCATAGTTTGGAATAATATGTTGTGTATGTATTAACAAGGGTTAATAGTAGACTAAATCCATTTCCGTAAAAGGGTGGGCGGAGGAATAAAAAAAAAATTTAAAAATACATTAATTCCGATTATTTTAAGTTATATGAAGTCCAAGAAGGACGTTGTCGCATATGTTGACTCGAGTTTTTGTGTTGATTATGATATAAACAATCATTCCTAATCGATAAAAGTCATTGTCGGGCCGTAGGAGGAGTACAGGGGGAGTCTGAAAAATACTGTACTTCTATTATTCAAAGTTCTATAAAAACAAGAAAAAACGTTGTCGCATACGTTGACTCAAGTTTTTGTGTTAATTATGATATGAACAATCATTCCTAATCGATTGAAGTCATTGTCGGGGCGTAGGAGGAGTACGGGGGAATCTGAAAAATACTCTTATTATTCGAAGTTCTCTGAAATAGAAAAAAGACGTTATCGCATATGTTGACTTGGGTTTCTGTGTTGATTTTGATATGAACAATCATTCCTAATCGATGAAAGTCATTGTCGGGACGTAGGAGAACAGGGGGAGTCTGAAAAATACTGTACTCCTATTATTCAGGGTTCTATAAAAACCAAAAAAGGCGTTGTCGCATATGTTGACTTGAAATTTTGTGTTCATTATGATATGAACAATCATTCCTAATCGATGAAAGTCATTGTCGGGCCGTAGGAGGAGTACAGGGGGAATTTGAAAAATACTGTACTCTTATTACTCAATGTTCTATGAAAAATAAAAAAGACGTTGTCGCATAAGTTGACTTGAGTTTTTGTATTAATTATGATATGAAGAATCACTCCTGATCGATGAAAGTCATTGTCGGGATGTAGGAGGAGTACAGGGATAATCTGAAAAATATTGTACTCTTATTATTCAAAGTTCTATGGAAACCAAAAAAGACGTTGTCGCATATGTTGACTTGAGTTTTTGTGTTCATTATGATATGAACAATCATTCCTAATCGATGAAAGTCATTGTCGGGCCGTAGGAGGAGTACAGGGGGAATCTGAAAAATATTGTACTCTTATTATTCAAAGTTCTATGAAAACCGAAAAAGACGTTGTCGCATGAGTTGACTTCAGTTTTTGTGTTCATTATGATATGAACAATCATTCCTAATCGATGAAAGTCATTTTCGGGCCGTAGGAGGAGTACAGGGGGAATTTGAAAAATACTGTACTCTTATTACTCAATGTTCTATGAAAACCAAAAAAGACGTTGTCGCATGAGTTGACTTCAGTTTTTGTATTAATTATGATATGAACAATCACTCCTGATCGATGAAAGTCATTGTCGGGCCGTAAGAGGAGTACTGGGGGAATCTGAAAAATATTGTACTCTTATTATTCAAAGTTCTATAAAATAGAAAAAAGACGTTGTCGCATATGTTGACTTGGGTCTTTGTGTTGATTTTGATACGAACAATCATTCCTAATAGATGAAAGTTATTGTCGGGCCGTAGGAGGAGTACAGGGGAAGTCTGAAAAATACTGTACTTCTATTATTCGAAGTTCTATAAAATAGAAAAAAAAACGTTGTCGCATATGTCGACTTCAGTTTTCTGTTGATTATGATATAAACAATCATTCCTAATCGATGAAAGTCATTGTCGGGCCGTAGGAGGAATACAGGGGGAATCTGAAAAATTCTCTACTCTTATTATAAAAAGTTCTATGAAAACCAAAAAAGACGTTGTCGCATATGTTGACTTGAGTTTTTGTGTTGATTTGATATGAACAATCATTATTAATCGATGAAAGTCATTGTCGAGCCGTAGGAGGAGTACAGGGGGAGTCTGAAAAATACTGTACTTCTATTATTCAAATATGAATCTAGTTTCACAAAGTAGTGTTAATGATAAGGCTTTTACATGATCCTTTAAAATCGCCCACCTCTGAGTTAAGCCGGCAAACAGAGTATACAACATTTGTAGCAAACCAAAAAAAGATGTTGCTTGGACACAAGACGGTGCTGCATCTCCTAGGATGAGATTCTAGCTATGAATCCCACAAGGTAATAAGTAAGCAAGTGGATTTATTTCAAGAAAAATGGTTTTGGAAACCACTTTTTTTCACCGAGCATATTGGCTCCGTTATCATATCCTCGACCCCTGCATTTTTGCAATGATATAACCAACTGCTCTAATTCTTTTATTATAGAATCAGTTGAACTCTTAGCTGTGTTTTTTTCGACGGTTAAAAAAAATTAAATGTTCTTCAATCTCAGCTGTATTTGTATTGAATTTTCGGTTGCGAAGAGAAGATCATAAAAATTAAACTATTTATTTTTATGATCCAGATGAACCGAATAGAAAGTTCCATGGGAAATGTCACCATCTTGTATGCATATTTCCATTGGAAACAGTGGTTTCTTATAATATTTGTATCGAAAATTTCTCTGCAAAATCCACCATATATGACATTTTTTGAGATTGCCCTAGCGATAGAGGAGTCACTAATGGTCAGTTTGATTGAGGGCGTCAAGTTCCAGTTGTATCAAGCCCTGAAGCTCGGAACAGTTCGGGGTAGTGTTGTGCAACTTGGATACTTTTGAGTATTGAATACTGAAGAATTATGTATTAGATAAGTTCATTGGATAGTTGGTATCCAAATTCAAACTTACAGAAGCCATACTGAAAAGATAGGTTTCAGAAACCAGTGAATTGAATAACAAGAAAAATTTTGAATTTATTCGAGAAATGTGAATATAACCTCTATATGTGAATGAAGAACCAAAAACAATGGAAGTTTTTCATCAGAAAAAATAGAAAAATGAAAATGTCGAAAAAGTTGGATTTTCTCGGAAACTAGAAGGTTTGTCGAAAAAAGATTCAAACAAAAGTTGTAGAGCGGAAAACTCTAATACTAATGATAGCTTTTCGCATTCTCGTGGTGTTCATATGGACTAATTAGAGGTGCACTTATGTAATGGCGTTCTCAGTTGCTAACTTCATTACGTTCGGATAGCCGAAAACCGAGCAGAAACACTCGAAGAGATCTTGTGGTTTTACTAGGGGTTTTATTATTCTCGTCTCTAATCACTAGATTCGAGAAAAAAACAGATTTTGCGCTCCTCCTTCCGTAATTCTCTACAATGGAATGCATTCGTGCATAAGACGATAATTGAACGAATATTTCAAAGGACCGCCAAAGAACGGTCAACAGAGCTATAAATATTTTATGAGGTTCCAACATCTGGGATAAGTAAACATAGTACCTAAATACTTAGATAATTTTTACACTAATTGTGTTGTGTGATTCTACATTCTATTCTTCCTACTGCTCATGATCTGGTGGGTCGGACATCTGGTGCCTCAATTACATATTTGGACACATTCCGACAAGGCTCAATATTCAAAAACTACATAATAGTTCGAATAACTAGATCTTTTTGTTTATTTGAGATAACTGAATCAGAAATTTTATCTGTAGTCAAGGGACTTAAGAACAAAAACTCAACTGGCCATGATAATTTATCAGTAAAAATTATAAAACGCCATATTGAAAGTATGGTGGATCCATTATGTTTTATAATGAAATGTGCCTTCAAAAGCGGTATATTTCCTGATTCACTCAAAATTTCTCTTGTGAAACCATGTCATAAGAAAGGGGACATAAATAACTTCAATAATTATAGGCCCATTAGTCTGATAACAGCATTCGCAAAAGTTTTTGAGAAAGTACTAGCCAATAGACTCTTGAAATTCTTCACAAAGTATGAACTTTTTTCCAGGGTGCAACATGGTTTTATTCAGGGTCGAAGCAGTGAAACAGCAATATTCGAGCTGTTACAGAGAGTAACACAATGCCTGGAAACGGATGATATTCCGGCTGGTCTTTTTTTAGATTTCTCAAAGGCGTTTGATTGCGTTAGTCATGATAGATTGTTAGATAAGCTCGAAGCATATGGAATAAGGGGGACAACACTAGAACTTTTTAAAGATTATCTATCTAATAGGAAACAGATTGTTATTATGGATAGTGAAGGAAAAAGATGTAAATCCTCAGAAAATGTATTATCGGTTGGTGTACCTCAAGGTACGATATTAGGCCCAATATTATTCACAGTCTATATTGATGATCTTCCTGATATATTTCAGTACCAAACAACCGAGACAAGAACAGAGCCATATCTGTATGCTGATGATACCAACTTAATTGTATCTGGACGAGACATGCAATCTACATCACACGAACTAAAATCATCCATGAGTTTGGTTGGACATTGGTGCAATGAAAACAGCTTGAATATAAATACAGAGAAATCAAAAATAATTTTTTTCAGTCATATAAGATCCACCACAATTTTTCCGAATACGCTGATTCTTGATAATCAAGAGATACAGGTTACTAAAGATACAAAATTACTTGGGATTACATTAGACAAAAACCTCAGTTGGGAATTGCATTGTGATAGTCTGGTATCTCGATTAAATTCTATAATTTACACCCTAAAAGTCGTGAGGAATCAAATTGACCAGGATACTCTGAAAACAATTTACCATGCAAACTTTCAATCACTCTTAACATATGGCATAATTTTCTGGGGTAGTAGCTCACATGCGGATCGTGTCTTCATCATCCAGAAACTGGCGATGAGGACAATGTATCGTATGAAATTCAGGGCTACGTGTAGAGGTATTTTCAGGAGAAATAATATATTAACTCTTCCAGGTTTGTTCATCTATCGAATCTTGCTATTTCTTCGTAAGAACAATCACTATTTCAAAAAGTTTAAAAATGAAAATAATACAAGAAGAACTAACGAGTATTTTTATCCTCTTCATAAATATTCCTTAACAGAGCGTACCACATTGTATATGGGCATTAAACTGTATAATTATCTTCCAAAAGCGATTAAAAACATTGTTATATATGATAAATTTCGTAAAGCTCTACACTCAATGCTTATTATTTGTGAACCATATTCAATATCTGAGTTTAAGGTTTTTTGTGATTCATATTTGCTCAATGAGTAAGTCGAGGTTCTATAAGTGTTTTTAAATCAGAATATTGTTTGTATGAAGTATATGATTATTTGACTTGTTTTCACTTTATTGTCTGTTATTGATGATGATTCTGGAAATAAATCTACTTTATTATTATTATTATTATTATTAATGTTTTTTTCAATTTTGTTTTGAATGAATGTATTAGTTGACGAACTTTTTTAACACTCACCCTTATGTTTGAACCTTTATAAATAACTAGGGATCTAAATCAATATTAAAATTTGCTCGGGTCTTTGCGCGCGAGGCCCCACCAAGAGCGAGGCCCCGGGCGATTGCCCCGTTCGCCACCCCCTAAAGCCGCCACTGCAGGGGGGTCTGAAAAATACTGTACTCCTATTATTCAAAGTTCTATGAAAACCAAGAAAGACGTTGTCGCATATGTTGATTTGAGTTTTTGTGTTGATTATGATATGAACAATCATTCCTTATCGATGAAAGTCATTGTCGGGCCGTAGGAGGAGTACAGAGGGAGTCTGAAAAATACTGTACTCCTATTATTCAAAGTTCTATGAAAACCAACCTGTACAAACCCCTGTACTCCTCCTACGGCCCGACAATGACTTTCAGCGATTAGGAATGATTGTTTATATCATAATCAACACAAAAACTCAAGTCAACATATGCGACAACGTCTTTTTTCTATTTTATAGAACTTCGAATAATAGAAGTACCGTATTTTTCAGACTTCCCCTGTACTCCTCCTACGGCCCGACAATAACTTTCATCGATTAGGAATGATTGTTCCTATCAAAATCAACAAAAAAACTCAAGTCAACATATGCGACAACGTCTTTTTTCTATTTTATAGAACTTTGAATAATAAGAGTACAATATTTTTCAGACTCCCCCTGTACTCCCCCTACGGCCCGACAATGACTTTCATCGATCAGGAGTGATTCTTCATATCATAATTAATACAAAAACTCAAGTCAACTTATGCGACAACGTCTTTTTTATTTTTCATAGAACATTGAGTAAAAAGAGTACAGCATTTTTCAAATTCCCCCTGTACTCCTCCTACGGCCCGACAATGACTTTCATCGATTAGGAATGATTGTTCATATCATAATGAACACAAAATTTCAAGTCAACATATGCGACAACGCCTTTTTTGGTTTTTATAGAACCCTGAATAATAGGAGTACAGTATTTTCAGACTCCCCCTGTTCTCCTACGGCCCGACAATGACTTTCATCGATTAGGAATGATTGTTCATATCAAAATCAACACAGAAACCCAAGTCAACATATGCGACAACGTCTTTTTTGGTTTTCTTAGAACATTGAGTAATAAGAGTACAGTATTTTTCAGATTCCCCTTGTACTCCTCCTACGGCCCGACAATGACTTTCATCGATTAGGAATGATTGTTCATATCATAATCAACACAAAAACTCAAGTCAACATATGCGACAACGTTTCTTTTGGTTTTCATAGAACTTTGTATAATAAGAGTAGAGTATTTTTCAGATTCCCCCTGTACTCCTCCTACGGCCCGACAATGACTTTCATCGATTAGGAGTTATTGTTTATATCATAATCAACACAAAAACTCAATTCAAGATATGCGACAACGTTTTTTTTTTGGTTTTCATAGAAGGTTGAATAATAGAAGTACAGTATTTTCCAGACTCCCCCTGTACTCCTCTTACGGCCCGAAAATGACTTTTATCGATCAGGAATGATTGTGTATATCATAATCAACACAAAAACTCAAGTCAACATATGCGACAACGTCTTTTTTGGTTTTCATAGAACTTTGTATAATAAGAGTAGAGTATTTTTCAAATTCCCCCTGAACTCCTCCTACGGCCCGACAATGACTTTCATCGATCAGGAATGATTGTTCATATAAAAATCAACACAAAAACTCAAGTCAACATATGCGACAACGTCTTTTTTGGTTTTCATAGAACTTTGTATAATAAGAGTAGAGTATTTTTCAGATTCCCCCTGTACTCCTCCTACGGCCCGACAATGACTTTCATCGATTAGGAATGATTGTTCATATCATAATGAACACAAAATTTCAAGTCAACATATGCGACAACGCCTTTTTTGGTTTTTATAGAACCCTGAATAATAGGAGTACAGTATTTTCAGACTCCCCCTGTTCTCCTACGGCCCGACAATGACTTTCATCGATTAGGAATGATTGTTCATATCAAAATCAACACAGAAACCCAAGTCAACATATGCGACAACGTCTTTTTTGGTTTTCTTAGAACATTGAGTAATAAGAGTACAGTATTTTTCAGATTCCCCTTGTACTCCTCCTACGGCCCGACAATGACTTTCATCGATTAGGAATGATTGTTTATATCATAATCAACACAAAAACTCAAGTCAACATATGCGACAACGTTTCTTTTGGTTTTCATAGAACTTTGTATAATAAGAGTAGAGTATTTTTCAGATTCCCCCTGTACTCCTCCTACGGCCCGACAATGACTTTCATCGATTAGGAGTTATTGTTTATATCATAATCAACACAAAAACTCAATTCAAGATATGCGACAACGTTTTTTTTTTGGTTTTCATAGAAGGTTGAATAATAGAAGTACAGTATTTTCCAGACTCCCCCTGTACTCCTCTTACGGCCCGAAAATGACTTTTATCGATTAGGAATGATTGTGTATATCATAATCAACACAAAAACTCAAGTCAACATATGCGACAACGTCTTTTTTGGTTTTCATAGAACTTTGTATAATAAGAGTAGAGTATTTTTCAGATTCCCCCTGAACTCCTCCTACGGCCCGACAATGACTTTCATCGATCAGGAATGATTGTTCATATAAAAATCAACACAAAAACTCAAGTCAACATATGCGACAACGTCTTTGTTGGTTTTTATAGAACTTTGAATAATAGAAGTACAGTATTTTTCAGACTCCCCCTGTACTCCTCTTACGGCCCGACAATGACTTTCATCGATTAGAAATAATTGTTCATATCATAATCAACACAAAAACTCAAGTCAACATATGCGACAACGTCTTTTTTGGTTTTCATAGAACTTTGTATAATAAGAGTAGAGTATTTTTCAGATTACTCCTGTACTCCTCCTACGGCCCGACAATGACTTTCATCGATTAGGAATGATTGTTTATATCATAATCAACACAAAAACTCAAGTCAACTATTGCGACAACGTCTCCTTTGGTTTTCATAGAACTTTGTATAATGAGAGTAGAGTATTTTTCAGATTCCCTCTGTACTCCTCCTACGGCCCTACAATGACTTTCATCGATTATTATTATTATTATTATTATTTATTGAAATCAAGAGCCAAGATCAAAATCTATAGGGCTCAAAAAATAGAAATAAGGATACATACAGTGCGACATATCTCATAAAATATAAAGTGGCAATGACAATCGGTCTATATTGTTCTTAAAGGAGTTGACACTATCACTATTCACCACAACAGATGGAAGCCGATTCCAAGAGTGGAAAACACGATTTGGAAGGAAATTTTCTCTCGCCGCATGATGAAAATTTTCACGGTACAATTTGTACTCGTGACCACGAAGACGTTGGTTGGTGTTGAGATTATAGATATGAGAGAGATCCACTCCAAACATTCCTCTCAGCGCTCTGTACGTTATAATGAGATCCCCACGTAAGCGTCTATCTTCGAAGCGAGGTAGTTGCATCATGCGGAGCCGATCTTCATAACAAGGTCGCTGATAACCAAAGGCCATCCTGGTAGCTCGCCTTTGTATATTTTCCAAAGAAGTCCTGTCGCCAACCAATCTTGCATCCCAAACTGGACCGGCATACTCTATTATTGGCCGAATGTATGTTATATAGAGAGAGCGGCAGGTACTGATGTTACACTTTCCAAATACTCTTTCTAGGAGATACAGCATTCTGGAAGCCTTAGTACAGGTATTATGAATATGGTCAGACCAACTCAGATTCTCATTCACGACGACCCCCAAATCCACATGACTCGAGCAGTCAGAAATAACTGTTCCGTTAATGACGTATTTCTCTCGACGATTCCTCAGTCCCATATGTATAACTACACATTTGTCTGGATTTATTGGTAGGAGCCATAGTTCGCACCACTGCTGGATGATGGATAGGTCTTGTTGTAAGGTGCCTTTATCAGATCCATAAATCTTCGTATCATCAGCGTACATAGAAACTGAGGACGTGAGCATACGAGGTAGATCAGAAATGTAGAGGAGAAACAAAATTGGTCCTAACACTGACCCCTGGGGAACACCGCTTGTAACAGGCCTAGAGGTGGAAAAAGTACTACCGACCCGGACGTAAAATTGACGTCCAGAGAGAAAGGCCTCAATCCATGAAAGGAGTCTTCCCCGAATTCCGAGATTCTCCAGTTTGGCTAGCAGACGTCTGTGTGGGACTTTATCGAAGGCCCGTGCAAAATCGAGGTAAATAACATCGATTGGTATGCCAGAATCGATTGCTCTCGTCCAATCGTCTAAACACTTGAGGAGGTTCGTGATGACAGATCTCCCTGGTAAAAAACCATGTTGGTTTTCTGGAATAATATGATTTTCAATGGAGAACCTCAGAATCTCTGACACTATAATTCTTTCGCATACCTTGGCAATGACGGACTCCAGGCTTATCGGTCTATAATTAGATGCAGATGTTTTAGATCCCTTCTTGAAAATTGGAGTGACTGATGCGATGAGCCATTCTTCAGGTAAAGATGAAGTTTCAAAAGAACTGTTGAAAATAATTGAAAGTGGAAGAGCAACAGCAGAAGAACAATTCTTGAGGAGGTAAGGTGTTATCCCGTCAGGTCCAGGAGCCGATGACGCATCCAAATCCCTGAGGTATCTCTCAACATCATCAACAGAAAAATGTACCTCCTTGAGCTCTTCGTTAGATCTGGGTGTTAACACAGATGGAAGCAGACCAGATGGTTCCCTGGAGAAAGATGAAGCGAAAGTATCCGCTAGAATTTCGGCTGATTGCTTCTCGTTTGTACTCAAATTTCCCAAGGGATCGCAGACTATTGGGATGGAAACTTTGGTATTGAGAGTGCTGCGCACATACTTGAAAAATTTCTTTCTGCAATTTTGAGTATTCAGCAGTTTAGACTCGTAATCCTGCTCAGCCTGCTTGAGCTTCTCACTAAGATCATTGGAGAATCTTCTGTGCTTCATATAGTCTGTATCACGCCCACTACGTGTAAAACGTTGCCATAGTGTTTTCTTACAGCGAATCAATTTCTGTAGACCAGGTGTAATCCAGGGCTTTGATGGAAAAACAATGCTGTTGACAACACGAGTGTGCTCGGCCACAAGTGAATCCAGAGTCGACGAGAAGAACATCCACATATCGTTTACAGACCTATCTCGAAATGCTGCTCTCCAATCAACCTCAAGGAGATCACGATTCAGTTCGGAAAAATTGATTATGTTTTTTGATTTTAATTGTTTGGAGGTAGGACTATATGGGGTAAACTGTATTGTGGAAGTTAAAGTAACATGATCAGATAGACCGAAAGGAGGATTGTACAATAGCTCAGAAATTAGGTCTCCATCATTGACAAGAATTAGATCTAAGAGTGAAGGTCTCTGGCCACTACGATAACGAGTAGGACTATCCACCAGTTGCGTCAAATTTGAGCGCATGAGCATCGAACAAAAGCTATGAGAAGGCGAAGAGGGGTAAGGTAAACTGGAAGGAGACAATGGCCAAATAACATCCGGCAAGTTGAAGTCGCCAACGAAAATCGAAGGGACACTAGACTTCGACAAAGTCTCCATGTAATCGAAGACAGAGCTGTCGTGAGGTGAAGGGCGGGGTCGATATATGCATCCAAGATTAATCGAGAGAGATTTGTCAGAGATAGAAATAAATATATTGTCAATTCCTGGCGTTGCAAGGGAGTTAACTGCTATAGTGAAATTGGAACATATCGAGGAATGTATATAGATACAGACACCACCATGACCTACAGTGGTAACGCTGTCACATCTGAAGATCGAATACTCAGGGATAGCATATAGAGAGTCAGGTATGGTTGGCCGCAGCCAAGTCTCGGTAAGAAATACTATGAGGGGTTTTTTTGATTTTATGAAGGTCAACAACTCATTAGGAATCACTCATTAGGAATGATTTTTCATATCAAAATCAACACAAAAACCCAAGTCAACATATGCGACAACGTCTTTTTTCTATTTTATAGAACTTTGAACAATAAGAGTACAGTATTTTTCAGATTCCCCCTGTACTCCTCCTACGGCCCGACAATGACTTTCATCGATCAGAAGTGATTGCTCATATCATAATTAATACAAAAACTCAAGTCAACTTATGCGACAAGGTCTTTTTTGGTTTTTATAGAACTTTGTATAATAAGAGTAGAGTATTTTTCAGATTCCCCCTGTACTCCTCCTACAATGACTTTCATCGATCAGGAATGAATGTTCATATCAAAATCAACACAAACACCCAAGTCAACGTATGCGACAACGTCATATGCGAACTTTGAATAATAAGAGTAGAGTATTTTTCAGGTTCCCCTGTCCTCCTCCTACGGCCCGACAATGACTTTCATCGATTAGGAATAATTGTTCATATCATAATCAACACAAAAAGTATATTCAAGATATGCGACAACGTTTTTTTTGGTTTTCATAGAACTTTGAATAATAGGAGTACAGTATTTTTCAGACTCCCCCTGTACTCCTTTTACGGCCCGACAATGACTTTCATTGATTAGGAATGATTGTTTATATCATAATCAACACAAAAACTCAAGTCAACCTATGCGACAACGTCTTTTTTGGTTTTCATAGAACTTTGTATAATAAGAGTAGAGTATTTTTCAGATTACTCCTGTACTCCTCCTACGGCCCGACAATGACTTTCATCGATTAGGAATGATTGTTTATATCATAATCAACACAAAAACTCAAGTCAACTATTGCGACAACGTCTCCTTTGGTTTTCATAGAACTTTGAATAATAGGAGTACAGTATTTTTCAGACTCCCCCTGTACTCCTTTTACGGCCCGACAATGACTTTCATTGATTAGGAATGATTGTTTATATCATAATCAACACAAAAACTCAAGTCAACATATGCGACAACGTCTTTTTTGGTTTTCATAGAACTTTGTATAATAAGAGTAGAGTATTTTTCAGATTACTCCTGTACTCCTCCTACGGCCCGACAATGACTTTCATCGATTAGGAATGATTGTTTATATCATAATCAACACAAAAACTCAAGTCAACTATTGCGACAACGTCTCCTTTGGTTTTCATAGAACTTTGAATAATAGGAGTACAGTATTTTTCAGACTCCCCCTGTATTCCTCTTACGGCCCAACAATGACTTTCATTGATTGGGAATGATTGTCTATATCATAATCAACACAAAAACTCAAGTCAACATATGCGACAACGTCTTTTTTGGTTTTCATAGAACTTTGTATAATAAGAGTAGAGTATTTTTCAGATTCCCCCTGTACTCCTCCTACGGTCCGACAATGACTTCCATCGATTAGGAATGATTGTTCATATCATAATGAACACAAAAACTTAAGTCAACGTATGCGACAACGTCTTTTTTGGTTTTTATAGAACTTTGAATAATAGAAGTCCAGTATTTTTCAGACTCCCCCTGTACTCCTCCTACGGCCCGACCATGACTTTCATCGATTAGGAATGATTGTTCATATCATAATCAACACAAAAACTCAAGTCAACATATGCGACAACGTCCTTCTTGGACTTCATAGAACTTAAAATAATCGGAATTAATGTATTTTTAAAGTGCTTTTTTATTCCTCCGCCCACCCTTTTACGGAAAGGGATTTAGACTAGTATTAACCCTAGTTGATACATTAACAACATATTATTTCAAAATATGATACCATTTCACATGTTTCAATGTTTTTTAAGACGCTAAAGAGTCCAGTACACATTGGGCCATGCTGGCCCACTGCCGGCCATCACCAACAGGGGGGTGAAACTGATGGTTCTATGTTCCTGAGGAATCCTACCATATATGGCTGCCTCTTGTTTCCGGTTTAAATGACATTTCGCGATTCCACCAGAATTTTTGGTAGACTGACTAGAATTTGGTAGGAATGGTAGGATGACATTTTGAAAATCACACGTGAACTTGAGGTTCATTTAAAACAATCATCAATCCAAGTATGCAGGTGAGTTTTTTTCATTGTTTTACGTATGAAATTTAAAGTATTTTATTATTATCATTTTTGCAAATCAAAATAATATTTTACAATTCTGACAGGTTAATTCATCCATCACTCATAAAACTTTACAAACTCAAAGGACTACTGGGGAGCAGTTTTTACAGTAAAGGAAATATCCATAATTATTAACCGAATGTAGAATATTCCAGTTATTCTTATAATTAATTTGATTGGGTAAGTTCTGCCACATATGATTTATAAGTTGATAATCATACACATTGTACCTACATATTCTGAATACGTTTACAATGCAAAAAACTTCGGTGGTATCTACTGTTAAAATGTCAAAAACCAATCCTTGCAGATTTTTAGTTGTAAGAGTTCTTTTCATTCCAGTGTTTCTGTGTGTTGTAAGTAAAAACGTTCTTCTGTCCAATGGTTATTTGTAAAGCGGTAGCTTGGGAGCAAGCATAGTATCAGCTAATGCACTGGAACTATTATATTATATTAATATTATCATTTATGTAGTCATCATTTTTTACCATTTTAATATTGTAACTCAAGAGCGTCTAGCCATCTTAATCATGAAGATGTCACTAGAAGAATGATCGTTATTGTAGAAATAAATACTTTCCTTCATGTCAACACCACCTTAAGTTTTAATACTATTTTTCTTTCCAGGAACGCCCAACAAGGATAAGAGGGCCTGAAGGAAAGATGTCTGGCTGGTGCTGACTTATGAATACTGTGATTTACTCGTTGACGTTCATAACACAATTCAAATTCTTTCTGATTATAAATTTTGCAATGGAATGAATCTATCGTTGTAAGAAATATTTCTTAATTTGTTGAAAATTCATGAACAATAAATAAATTGTTTAAGTTCATCATTGTTCTCACTCTCCTTTTCTCCATTGTATTAAATTTCGATGTAATTTGTGGCAATTTATCATAAATTCTGATTACACAATCAGGATTCATGATAGAAGCCATAAATTCACATCGGAAATGAATATAAAAAACATGTATAGTGGGGTCTGCTAGTGGTAGGAAGTAAATTCAAAATTCCCGCTTAAATATGATTTGAAATTCCCGCCGTTTGATCACAATTCCTACCATATATGGCGGCCAATCTGTTGCCTTGGATTAGTAGGGAGTTTTCATTTCTTGTATATTCGTGTTCTGTGATCACCAATGTGTACAGGGGTACTTGGCGTAGGATGGCTCATGCTGGCGTATGATGGCCAGCGATTTGTGAGTAGTGGCGCGCAATGGTCATGCTGTCTACCAGCCATCGCCATTGTGTACAGGGGTACATGGCGTATGTTGGCCAGTGGAACATGGCTAGGGGCTCGCAATGGCTAGGTTGTCGGTTTTTGCGATACACATCAAAGGGATCGTGGCGTAGCCTGGCCTGTGGTGTTGGCACACTGGGATGCTGGCCCAATTCTCAGTTTGTAAACCACCGCTAGCGGGTAGGTGTACCTTGCTTGCGGAATTCACGTTTGTTTATTATTATTTTAATCGTTGAGTGAATTGATTGGAAAATCTCTAGAAATAATGAAGAAACTCTGAAGTTTCAATTTATACTATTCCGAGGGTATTAAGGACCGATAAATGAAAGACAAAAAAGCATAATTAATTTCCAAAGACCTAGTTGCCACTCATAATTCTATAGTACTAATGTGGACAGTAGAGAGCGGGCAAAAGTCGTTGGCTACTGAGGGGATCTCCAGTACCTAGAAGAAAATGGATGACACACTTTTCTCGACAAATTCAAATTTAAAAACAGAACCGTCTTATTATATCTAGATTTTGAGTTATCAACAAATTATATTTCATAAAGACAAAATTTGTACATTTGTACTGGGTGGGCAAAATTCGTCCTTCTGAGGGTATCTCGAAAACTATAACTGCAAGAAAAAAACTGATCAATCTCTAGCTCTTGTTTTCCCGAATAATGGAAATCTGTCAACAGAAACAGCCCCTCATTTCTAAATTTTGAGTTGTGAACTAAAATTCAGTGAATTCCATTTTCAATAATGCTTGATAAATAAGCAGTTATTATTACTCACTTGACTTGACTCGTAATTGGAAATTATGTTACATTCTACAAGCACTTTTCAGGAGTAATTTGAATATGATATATTTGAATTTTTGTATTCAGCCAATATCAAGATATAAAATATAGATTCCTGATTTTTTGAATGTGGATCATAATTGAAAGTTCTCTCATCTATACATTCGATGCTTCGATAAATCTATCATATGAAACTGTTGATCTGAATATTTCATGAGAAAAAAAATTAACTTTTTTCTGTATCCAATTTACCTTCTGATTAATAAGTGGGTAGGCGTTACCATAGGGACCGTTAAATATGGTTTTATTATTTATTTATTTGCTGTTCTGTCTTTTTCTATTTTCAGGTTGGAGTTTTTGTTTGGAAATCCTTCCTCAGAAGAGCCGTTTCGATAATCGTGATGTCATTCAATATAAATAATATTCAGATACAACTTTTTTTTTTTTTACGGGGAGTCAGGTTTTTTCGGCTGAGGTTTTTGCCCCTGGCTCTATTGTATCGTATGATAATAGTGATGATAGTATCGTATGATACTATAATATCATACGAAGAATGGTACCCCGTTCTTTTTTTACCTCAGCTTAGGTACTTTTTGTTTTAACATTTATTGTATTATTTTAGCTCTCTAATTAATGAGAATTCATCATCTGAACTCGACAGATAAAATCAGATTTTGTCACTGAGAAGGGGGATAGACCAGTTGGACAACATTTGGCCTCGTTAGTATCGCATATCTCTCAGAAAAGAATTATTCATAAAATCCCCCAGCCTTAAATTTACTACAGAAGGTCTTTCGAGTAATTCGATACGATAGATAACATCTAGTAGAGTCCAAAGTGAGTTCTATCTTTCCAGTTCTCAAGCTGAAAAGAACTGCTTATATACTCTTTGAAATATCAGCAATGAACATGAATCAGGGCTCTCATACAAGTTTGTCCGAGTGATGGAGACTCAAAATTTTTTGCGAGAGCACCTATGTATAGGATTTTTTGTAATTTAGAATATTTCAGGCCATTGATAATAATGAACAAATGAGTATTACTCCTCGAGAACAACAGAAAATAAATTCGCCACACATGAATTAAATCGGCAATAGGCGATTCTCATCTCAGGATATTGAGTTCACGAATAATTTGAATGCATTTTGAAGGTGGCATCTACTAACTTATTATTTAAAAGTGAAATGAAAAGGAGGTATATCATATTCGAATTACTCCTGATAAAGTGCTTGTGAAATGTAACAATCGTTTTCAACTAAGAGGGGAAACAAACGATTGAAAATGACGATTACTGTATTTTTGTTCATAACTCAAAACCATAAATGAGAGTTTTTTCATTATCTATGTGGTTGGTTTTTTACCGACGTTTCGGCACGCATTCGCCTGCCCTCTTCAGGGTGGTGGTCCTGAGAAGGACCGGTTTTCGCAAAACTTGTTCTGTCTAGACTTGTTCCATACTTCTTCAATTTCGCGATTATAGTGTGGGGATTCGAACACGAGATATCAGAGGTGCAATTTCCGAAATTCCACTCACTCTAACCACTAGTCTACCGAAGCAGGAACAAGTCCAGACATAACAAGTTTGGCAAAAACCGGTCCTTCTCAGGACCAACACCCTGAAGACGGTAGGCGAATGCGTGCCGAAACGTCGGTAAAAAACCAACCACATAGAATAGAATAGAATATAATAGAATAGAATAACTTTATTCGCTCTGAAATATATATAGTACATAATTACCCGTATAGTGGGCTTAGAGCCCGTCAAAAAATAACCTTAATAATAACACATTAGAAACCTAATCATATAACAATTATGTAAAACTTAATTGAACATGAAATTAACAGAACAATTAGAAAACTATTTCATCATCCATGAATTCATGAATAGTAAAATAGGCTTTGGAAATTAGAAATCTTTTCATTTTTTGTTTGAGCTTCTTAGCCCTATCATTCAATCAATTTTGTAGCGGTATTTTATTGAAAATGGAGATAATCTGGTACTCAACGTTTTTTTGTAAATAGGAGAAATTAATTTTTGGTGGTTTCAAATCAAGTTTACGCCTTGTGTTGTGTTCATGATCCCTTTGAAAATTAAAAAACAAATTTCTGTTATCGAGTACAAAAGAGAGCGCTTCCAATATGTATATTGAAGGAAAGGTGAGTATATTGTATCTTATGAAAAATGGTTTACATGACGTAGTTCTCTGCAGTGCAAATATGTTACGTAAACATCTCTTTTGTAGAATAAAAATGCGGTAGGCCTCTACTGAATTTCCCCAGAAAATAACACCGTATTTCATCCTGGAATACCCATACCCATAGTACACAGAGAGAGCAGTTGCCTCATCAACTAGTTGTGACAGAACTCTGGCAACATAACAACAACCTCCGAGTGATTTTGCGACTGAATCGACATTATTTCTCCCATCTAATCTGGAATCAGATAATGGAAACAGCCCAAATAATATTTCAACAAATACACCATTATCAAGAATATCTCGTTCACAACATAAATGATAGGATGGTTCTGTTCAGAGATTTCGTTTATTCTGGAAAAAACCTCGAGAATGAGTAATCAGTTTTCTTCTGTCTGCTAAGGTTCTCAGCCTCAGTAGACAACGAATTTTTCCCACCCATTACAATTTTTTTTTTCTGAAATATAATATATGCTGTTTATGGATTTCAATTCACTAGTCGGAATCAGTACTAAGTTCTTATGAATTCGGACTTCCTAAACTAAATTTGAATTAGGTTTTTTTTTCCTGAATGTAAAGTAACTATTCACAAATCCCATTTCTCTTCCCTAAATACAGTTTTGCAGAAGTATCAGGTCATTCTGATGCGGTTGTGTAATAATTCAAGGGAATGTTTCCCGAAATCTCTATGGATACTATCGCAGGGATCTTTCCCTTTCTACAATGCAATAAATTGTGAATAATTGCGCAAGTGCATCAATATTACCGATAATTTTTCATGACAACGTGCTGTCTGAAAGCTGCAGGAGTTCATATGCTTCAAGAATGAAAACAACTGAATGCAGTTTTTCGAGAACAACTCGCTGAAATGCAGAATTATCAGGTCATTTTGATGGATGAGTATAATTCGGGGGAATATTTCCCGAAATCGCTATAGATACGAACAGTGCAGGGGATCGCAGGGATCTTCCGCTTTCCACAATGCAATTACCGCTGTAATGTTTCGAAAACTGCATTCTATTATACATTTGAACTTTTTGACAGGAGGGAAATATTCGAACATAGACACTTGGTCTGTGTTTTCAACCAATATGCGTCATTCTGTCGATCGGTCAAGCTAGCCGATGGTGGCTCAGGACCAAGCATGGACCAATGTGTACTGGCACCTGTACAAATTGGCGATGGCCGGCAGTGGTCCAGCATGGCCCAATGTGTACTGGAGCCATAACAAACTCGTCTGTCGGCCGTGCCGCTAGATCACCAGTTACGGCGCACCGGTTAAACGCTAAATCCATTGTTGGGAGAACCGTTGCTAGTTTCACACTCATATGATTATCAATGTATTTTGACAATACAGCATATTTCATATCCAATTTGTTGTTCAGCAAGAACCAGAGGTCATCTCTTGCCACAAAATTGTGCATTTGAATCAATGCAATCATCACAATAGGGAAATTTGAGAAAAACTTGAGATCCAAATCATTTTCATAACTTCATGTACAAAATTTAACAACAGAACTTACATAAAATCTCCAAACTTAATAACTATAACTGAAGATATAAGCATAAATAATTGGGGGAGATTGAGAATATAGAATAAATGACAAAACTATGCGAATAAATGACAAAACTATGCTACATGATGAATATTTCGGTTTTTTACTTATAATTTGTCACATTCGATCCGCCACTATCTCCAATGTCAGAGTTTTTCAAAATTTTCATTTGCTTCCCTTTTCAAAAATGTTTCTAATAAATATAAAGATTTATTCAATTTATACAATTCAGCATCCTTCCAAATCTCCTTCATCTGCATAATATTTATTTATACAGAGAAAGTTAATTTGTAAGTTGGGACCATCTTGAAATCTTGAGATCATAAGGTAGGATCCATTTCAAATCATTAGATGATAATTCAGAATCTTTCATGACAATTTTTACCTGTAGGGTCTCACTTGTTGTTATTGAAACATTTACGGCCAGTTTCTGAAAGGCCGACCAAACCGTATGTCAACTGACAACGTTCAACTTGAGATCGATGTTAAATCAATTTGGGTGGCTGAAAGGATGTTTAGGGCAAAATTAACTAATCTCTGATCATTATGATTTGACATGAGGTTACCCTGTTTCGAGACTATCGAACCACAGAATCTGCTAAAATAGACAATATTATCTGATCGAACAGGTTAGAATTTGGAATTTCTCATTTTCATATTTTGAATTTAGTATTCAGTTTGGGATTATTTTGAGTTTGTTTTATTCAAAATGAGTTCAAGTGGCCGAAATTTTATTGAAGGAGAAAGGTGCAGTCACTCGGATCTAGTTCAGAAGTAAGTATTTGTAAAATTGTTAATAATTTCTCCATACATAGTTCAAGGCAAAAAATTACGATAAACGATAGTATAATAACATGTTCGCAAGCATGTTCGTATACATTTAATAGAGTACATATTTTTTTTTCAGTTAGAAAACAAGTCGACGAACGCAGTATATCAATTGCAGAACAAAATGAAACATGGGTAATCCTAATTACAAGAGAAATCAACAATGCCGCTGAAGTGCCAAGAACTCAAAAGAAACTTCACACTGCCCAGCTAAATTCAAAAAGGGCAAATGTTGCAAATGAAAAGGAGTACGTAAACTAGATTTGTTCAGATAACTAAAAAACATACCTTCATTCATATTATGAATTTCTAAACAATTTTAGAGTGCGTATAGTAGAAATTTTATCCATCAGAATTTCCATTAGAATCTTAATGAACGTTGCAATACTTAGGTAATTCAAAAATTTTCATAAAGCAATGCATCGAACATGACCCACCCTTCTAATACAACACAGTCAAAGGCTTCTTCACCTCATTTAATATTTAATTCCAGGTTAATAAATATCTGCAGACAGGGAAAATGGCTCAAATGACGATCCAGGAACATCACAAAAAAAAACTATTTAGATGTAAGTTCAGTGGATATTATTTTTATTGTGGTTGAAAGACTTCGGTCAATGGCCTTTTGACTCCGTCAACAAAGAAATGGTATTATTTTTATAGATTTTCTTGTTTCAGAACCTCAGACCTGCTTGAATTCATAAATATGGTGAAGGAATTGAAAAAGGACAAAAACATTGATAAGGTTTTTATGCATTAGTTAATTCTCTGGATTAAAATAGTACAATAAACCACAGTTACTACTTTTACTGATCTTAATTTTTAGGAAGATGTCCTAGCAACAGGTAGCGGTTTGTACCAACTCTGGCTGAGTACAAACAGTAGGTGCAAAAATGTTGGCTGTATCAGGGGAGCATATGTAGCCTTTGGTCAACAAGTACGACAGCTCTTTGAGCTACTATGATATTGGTATTTGCATATATTCAAACCGATTATGCTCATATTATGATCCTCATTTTATAATTTCCTAATTTCAATTGCTTTAAATCTATTTAAGATGGCATTCATGAAGACTTACAAACACGAGTGCAGTGTCGTGATAATGAAGTTATACGACATCGACCACCTTTTCTCGACAAATGGCTACAATTGAGAGAACAAAGTCCTGAAAGAAGAAATAAAAAAGCTTTATTATTGAAGGGAACTGAAGAATGCCTATACTGAGGAAGAAAACCTAACTTACAAGAAAAGTAGCTTGTTTTCAAAAAAACACATTTCAATATACATATTTAGAAATTAAAATCAAACAAAAAGAATATTATAATCTTTTCAATAAATAAATGATACAATTCATCGATGTTTGGTATATTTAAAACATGATAATGAATACCCTTGTTAAATCCTTCAAGTTACCACAATATTTCAATCTCTACTCAATCATAAATTGTTTACAAGTATGAAATTATTTAAATAGGTTTTTTTGATATTTTTCTGTGTATCAATGAAATCACTATTGAGCATTAATTTATTTCAACTTTCATCACACATCAAATAGTTAATTCACACTGCATTTCTACTTCGTTTATTGTATCATGTTTGATTTTCTTGGCTTCCGTTGGAGTCCACCACTACCTCAGTTATTAATCATTATACATACGTGTGAGTTAACACAGTGGATTTTCTCACCAATATGTTTTAATCATCTTTTACAATTTTCAAGTTCGCATCACAAATGGCCTGAACATTTGGAAAAAATTTTCCCTTCCTATTTTGAAAGCTCATCTTGTGGACGACCGAGATTATTTTAATATGTGTACAGTCTAGAGCTCCAATAACATTTGATAATGAATGAATATAATTAAGATTAATTCCTGTGTTCTGGGGAGATGATAATCTACAGCCAGATAATAAAATCACAAATTTTTTCAAAAAATAAATAAATTTCTTTTTGGAAGGAATATAATTATTGCCACTATGCCTAATTATTGTTATGCAGACCCATTAACCCATGCAATTAAGATTTCCGTGGAAACTACGATGATTAACCACGTCTCTACCGAGTTAATTCGCCGAACATCACCGATTAGTTGACCACCTCTTTGACATTAGTTTGACCACTGATTTAGCCTTAACATGCGTTTCAGAAACCCAAAAGTGCGTTTGACGTACAATTTACCTGCAATATTTGACCACTCTGTCAACTGACAGGCTGATCAAGTTCAAGTAGTTAACCATACTTTCTGCAACTCAAATGGCACTTGACCAGGGATTTGACAGCTGATTAGTTAATTTTTACGTTGATCGGCCTTTCAGAAACTGGCCGTTACTGTTATAGGCTCTCCAAAATGTAATGAAAAAGTAGATTTTGTTATCATGTTATTTTTAAGGTCATCATAATCTTTAATCAAATCTGAATTCAAAAAAACATTTATATCATTATTGTTTCAGTCAATAGTTCCATCTCTTCTAAACTGGGGATTAGTTCTTTGTTTAAGAATTTTTTCAGATAAATAAAACGATAAATTTGGAAAAAATAAAGGAACTGCTTTTTCCTTGAGTTGTGGACGTCTCATTGGTTCCATCAGCTAATAAAACTTTATACAAATTTCAAGATATTGCTTCATGGAAATGAATTTCGCAAACCGAAGTGTATTTACCGGAAACGTAATTTTCTCTTGGAATGGCCTAATTTATGCATTTTTGGGAAACGAAACAACACAAAACATAATTGTTTCCTGAAGTCTTGTAATTGCTCTTGCAGTCGGGTACACAACATTTATTTGGCATGATTCGAAATAGGTCCTACAAGCTAAAGAGTCTTGAGAAGATTCTTTCACAGGACATCAGATGAAATTTCACTTCATTCACACACACAGAATTTTTCTTTCAGGCACAATTCACTTCACAAATAATGTACCCATTTCTTTCCAACCTGGAACCAGGACAAATTCCGTCAATTCTCCAAATTCTTTTTTCTTGAAATATTCGAACTTGCTGCTGACACTGCTTGTTTGTGTTCAACTGTGGGTTTCAATGTCGCTTTCTCCATTTTTGCAATAGAAAAATGTATTTCTACATTTCGTGCACTGGTTTTATTTATTGACTAACCAGGACTTATGCCCGAAATTCAAAACTGTATTGGTAAAATCAGTACGAACAGTCACCATTAATTCACAAAAACAACAAACAACAAGGTGTCCACAAATGGCGTTATAAACTTCTCGGCCTTCCGCTGCGTTGCCACATTTCAGCTATCCGCGGCTTGTTAATTGAAGGAGGTTATGGTTTTTAGTAAGAGATCGTCTCGAAAAGTTCACTTCAGTCAGTTCTATGATTTCATGTTCAACATCAAATTCATCTCTGACATATAATAAAAGGCCATCATTCCGATTATATCATGATAAACATTGAAAACTGGAACATCAATATCGATAAAGTTACAAACACACCAACATTAAGAAAGAAAGCACTATTATATCTAGATTTTCACATTCCAAAGATTGTAAACATATCAAAAGGTTAGCAAAATTCTTTTGAACACTCCTTATGTTAAAATGTATTATATTCAGTATTCTTCCCTTCCTAAATTCCTCACAAGCCTGATCAAAATCAACGAATCAAATGGGTCGGACCATTCATTGTACGAAGAATTTCTCAGGATTATAAATAAATAACTAATGGTTTCATAAACAGATAACTGACTGATGAAATATGTGAATTAGCATTTTCACTTTTCACTGATATCAGTGACAGAATGAGGATGTATATTTATTGCCATAACATTCAGTTAAAAATCTGAAATTGAGTATTGCGGAATGAATGAATTCCTAGTCGACATCATAATTAGTACTTACTCTTCACTAAAAATCGTTCTTCATGTAAAATACAAATTGCATTCAGAACCAGTAAAGATGCTTCAAAAAGGGTCCACAAAGTGAATGCCATCTTTCACTTATAGAACACTAATTTAGATTACTACTATTAGTAGTATTCTCTAAATATTCTGCTAATTTCACAATGATAGTATTATATACAGCAAGTAGACTTGATCAGAACCATTAGATTGTAGATTGTCATTGTCTCTGAAGCTATACACAAACAAGTAATTAAAAAATGGAGAATCCTAACCTAACTAATATAACCAAAGATTATAGAGTACACTCATAGAATTTATAACTTACAATCCATGGTTAGTATATCTGTGATCAAAACAAAGTCACAGAATATCTATCCTTACCCAGAAGCGACAGCTCGAACTAATTTATTGGGGACAAAATTACGTGCGCATGTCCCAGATCTGGTGGTATATCTGTCAAACTCAGCTTCATTCCTTGTTAAATTGCAGTGTTGCCGAACCTACCTATTTTTCGTTAGATCTACCGATTTTTCGTTTTATCTACCGATTTTTCGTTATATCTACCGATTTTTCAATTCAATTCCGAACATTTATTGTTGACCTAAAAACATAAAAAAAACTGGCACCAGGGCCCACCAATTACTATAATTCAGCCTGTTCAACTAAAAATAAATTTTGTAATATTAATAAACTATATATCACAAACAAAAAGCTAAATGACAGAGGTTACGGCACATTTTTTGGTAGTATCAACTTTTACAACTTCAACAGAGACTTGATTATACGAATGAATGCTGCCGGATAGGTGAATGTAAACATTTTGTTTTTCTTGCCGAGTTTCTTCTTAGGTACTTTTTTTTCCTGCTTCATATCAATGGAAATTTCTATTTTTTGTTAGTTTTGTATTCGATTTTAGTTTTTCACTTTCTATATTGTATATAAGTTTGACTTTTGTTCAAAAAATATAATGTTCTTAATATTCATAACTTTAGTTCCTTTTTATAATTGTTCTGTTGGTGTGAGATAGGGGTACTGATATGAATATAGTCCTGACAATTTTATTCTGCATCCTTAGAAGTTTTTGTATGAGATATCCTGTAACTGCAGCCCAGCAGGAAATTAGGTATAATAGATGTGGTTTTATAAAGCTGTGATAGAGTAGTTTTCTAGTGTTATCATTGAGTTCTCGGGAACATCTTCTTTTTGCACCTGCCATTGGGAGTAATTTTATTCATTATATTTTCAATATGATTATTCCAGGTAAGATTATACTAGATGATACAAGTCCCAAATACTTATACTCAGTAACCTCTTTCAGATACCATTCAGGCTTATTCTAATATCACTCACATTTTGGGTATTTTGTTTAATTGTCATATATACAGTCTTATCGATATTTATGCTTAATATGTTAGTGTACAGCCACTTGAAATACTTTGCCAAATCATCATTTATATTCTGTTCACAAACTCTTGAGCCTGGGCCAGAGAATACAAGCGCTGTGTCATCTGAATACATAAAGTAATGACATTTCAGAATCAGAAATTTGAACATGTAATAGGTACAGTAATGGTCCAAGGACCGATCCCTGAGATACACCAGTATAGACATTCTCCATATCACTTTGTAATGTCTTCGATCACTCAAGTGTGATTTTACCAAGTTGAACCATACTCCCCTATATCCCATTTTTTCTAACTTATTCATCATTATCTCGGTGTCCACTGTATCAAAAGCCTTTTTCAAATCTATGAACTTCTTGATATATATTTGAAGATAGATCTTCCGAAGTACCCAAAGCTGAGAAATATCTATTCTCCAATCTCATAAATATAAGTTCATAATATTGAACCTTTCACCGATATCATAAGATACAATTAGATATTTCTTATAATTAATTAGATGCATAGACACGTTTTGAAATTAACAGTATAGGGAAAATTGTATCGTTGAAAGCACACTACTGTCGAATACTTTGCAAAAATATGATGAACAATCGTCAAACAAGAAATCATATATATGTAGTCATAAAACTTTTACTTTAAATTTTCAATGTTCATCTAACACATCAACATTCTATCCAACTGAAATATAAATTTGAAAAGTTCAAATGAACCATAAATGGTAATATTATAACAAAATATATTCTGGTATTACTCTAATACTTCATTCCATTCAAGAATGGTTTTTTGTTTGCAGTGTATAGCTCAGAGCTCAGTGCACACTTGCACACTTTTGTTTGGCTAGTGTTTGTGGAAGTCGTTACTCAAGGTCATTGAAAATTGACCCCTAAAAATACGTGAGCTGTCGCTTCTGGGTAAGGATCATAGAGCCCGTTCCACTTGGCGATCACAACGATCAAAATGCTCCTTTAGCCGTTCCACATAACGACCGCGGTCTTTGTGAGCGCGGCAAAATCATCGCTCACTCCAAGCTCAAATCGACCCACATATTTCGATGTTCTGTGACGACCTATCTCAATAGATGCGTGAAAGTGAAAATGGACGTTCAGAATACAGTTTAGATATATATTTATTATACTATTTCTAACTGTTGTACACTTTAATTGAATTTATTGTTTAGAATGACTTCTACTTTTTTCAATCTTGTAATTTCTTTCATGACAGCCCAAAACGCCCAATAATCCGTTCCACTTGAGTTAACATAATACGCGATTCAAGGGTAGGTTGCGCCCTTTGTAAACATTGAGTTTGCTGAAACACTTTGTGTTGTACTTTCTTGTTTATGAAGATCTTTGAGCGAGTTAATATATTATAATATAATATATTCTTAAGTACCGATAACCTTTACATCCTACAGTTTGCAGACGATACAATATTGATCTCTCATGAAAGAACTCTAAATAAATGTACTCAGAGAATCCAAGAGCTGCTTGAGTGTGTACAGAACTGGTTTAAAAATTGGAGGATGAGAATTAATGCAGACAAGTCGCAATACATAATATTCAATCATAGAATCTCACCGCTGTCACCGACATTACAGATTGATAGGAAAACTATTTACCCTCTCTCTTCAATTAAATACCTAGGTGTCCATATTGACAATAAATTGAATTTCAACCTTCACACAAATAATATCAAGAAGAAAACTGTTTCTAGAGCTAAGTACTTCTGCAAGCTGACCTGTAGGAAACAAGGAATCAACATCAAAACTGCTGCTAAGATTTATAAGACCATTTGCCGCCCACTATTAGAATACGCCCACCCACTATATGTTAACTGTAGAGAGCCAGCCCTGAAAAATTTAGAAGTGGCAGAGACTACTTCGCTGAGGATCATTACAGGAATGAGACATCCGAACAACATACTCCACAACCCCCCTAACAGTTTATTATATGCTACCACCAACATCGAGCCTATTAGATCCAGATTAAACACCTTATGCACCCGATTCGTCCAGAAACTCAGCAACCAAGTCGACATACTTATGGCCAGTTGCACCGTTCACAGAATAATCATTGTTTAACTAATCAACGTTTACTACTAATCAATGTTTATAATTCTCTCTGGTTGCACCGTTTACGAATGAGCGGCGTTTAGTTAATCAGGAGATATATTTGGCAACATTGCAAAATTTCTACGGTATCAAGAATTTCTGTCAGTTTCAGTATTCGGTTGCCATGGTTACAAGTTTTGTATGTTTACTTTCACTAAGAAATTGAGAGTTGTCTCTGCATTCACTCCACGATTTTTCTGAAGTTAAGTGACTGAGTGGTGTGTAGTGTTATAATTTTTTTTTACATACAAGAATCAACATTAAAGATGTTCCTAGAAAATATACATATACAATATTTAATACAAATATACATATATTTTATATTCTTGTGATTCAGGGAGCTAAAATAACACAATTAATACAATATATATTGAAACAAAAAGATACCTAGCTGAGGTTTGTGCAACACAAGGAAATCATAAAATACAAATATATACATATATATTAAATAATAATCTACATACAAGTTATTATAGAATTCCAATTCATGTTCTATCAACTCCAGTAAATACAGAACAGTATCTTTAGTGAGGCGAAAACGTCTGAAGAAATTATAATTATCCATCTGGTTGAAGTGTTGTATCCTCTGGTAGACTTTTTGTGGAAACCTGAATTCAATGATTTCAACAATTTCAAGATCATCATCAATTAATAGTTCGTCATCAGAAACCATATTTTATGGAGACTAGATTAAACACAAGAACTCAAAAAAAAAACACAAAACACTGTTAGGTTATCGTTAGAAATATTTATAAATATAAATACGTTGAGTTTGCGCGGATCTCTGTTTAACCTTAATCGGGTGGGTAAACGACGAAATTTGGCTGTTTAGTGTAATTGACGATTAGTCCACATAAAACGACGTTTAGCAGACGGTGCAAGAGGTATCGCAAAATAAACATCGTTTAAAATTTTAATCATCGTTTAGCTGAACGGTGCAACTGGCCATTACTCTCTACCAAGATGACGATCATACCTCAACAAGAAAACACCCGACACAGACCATTTACAACAAGTTTGGAATATAACATAGGAAATAGTGCTCTTTTTTTTTTTTGTTACTATGTACTGTTATACTCAAAATGTAAAAGATGAAGTAGGCTGAAGGACCGCTGGTAAATGGCCTTTTGCTTGTCAATAAATGACAGTTATTATTATTATTATTTATTCTTAAGTTGAATGATTCATACGAAACTAGAGTATTCCTTACTTTAAGTGAATAATTCACATATTTGGGAGCCGTTCCAAAAAGTAGGAGTTGGGTACAAATAAATTATGAAAATAGTTTTCATTTACTTAATATTATAGGAAAAGCAATCACAAAGGCTTGGGTCCCGTAAATTGCTGGTGTTATTATGGGATGTAATGGTCATAATGCAAAATAAGAAACATGTAATTGGGATTTTATATCTGTATCAAATTTCATGAAAACTTTCGTCAAGTGACTGAAGATACTAATAAATCCTTGTTAACATGAAGATGAAACAAATTTTCAAAACAAATAAACAATAAATTTATTCCCATAATTGAACAATTGCCAATGAAATAACATATGTTAAACAATTACAACCATCCAGGTTTCTATTCTGACATACCTTTATACTTTCAATTTTTTTAAAGAACTAGAAGACATTTGTATACAAGGTGAGTCAAAAATGTATTCCAAGCTTTCTGAGGGTGAAAGTATCAGAAATGTAGAAGTGTAATAAAAAAATGTATTCAGGGACATTTATACACAAAATTTTAATCTGGTGGCATTCACCGTTCAGAAGTTATGCAGAGAATTTTTTAATTTCATCAACTTTGGAAGTATATCTCCCTCAATATGCATTTTGGTCCATGAGTTTAACAAACTTTACTTATTTTTTAATGTACTATTAACCCCAGAAAGCTTGGTACACACCTTGCGCTCACTTGGTATATATAATTTGGACACTATAAAGTTAAATTTATGAACAAAGTAATCAAAAGATATTCGGACAGTACATACTGATAAGGAACTACTTTCAAAACGTATCATCTGAAAAAATCGAAGTTGACATATTCAATTCTGCAGAATTTCTTGCTTGTGTCTAGCATATGAAAAGAATTCATCCCTGTTATGCTCTTTAAGTTTTTGTCAGTTATTGTATTGTCACATATTTTCCGAATTTTCAAACTATCAACTGCAACATCTTCATACTTAACTTTTGCCAAACCACATTAAGCTTCCGCAGCCAACCGTTCGTCGGTTGTTCTGGATATTTCCTGAAAATAATTTATAAAACTTAAATATAATGACTATGAGAATATTTCAGTTCTTTACCTGTGTAGGGAGCTCTTTGTCAATTTCTGGATCTCCCATTGATCCATAATTGGTTTTCAACAGAAAATGAATTACTTTTAATTGAAGAGAACATTATGCAAATAAAAATTATTACAATTGGCTATGCAGGCTCATATTTGATTATAGTCGGTCTTTTCTGTATGGTAGCATTTAACATGGTCCTTGTTAGCACGACGTTTACATCCATAAATACAACATTAAACTCCGATTTTCGGAATATTGCTTCTTATATAATTCATTTTCAAACACAAATAAATCAACGAGAAGTAGAAAATGAACTTTGAAGCTTTCAACTCTCACCAACAACTGTAGAAAAAGTAAATACACGAACAATCACTGTGAAATCAGTACAATCTCAAAGTAAGGGATACTCACAATTAGTTTGAAATTTTTGCCGCTAGGTGGTTTCGAGATGAAGTTGAATCGCCTATTGGCGAATCCAATTACCGTTGAGGGCGCTGTAAATACTTGTTTTCTAGGTTCGAAATTTAGCCACCAGCCTGAGTGGCGCTAGGGGCTTTTTGTAAATTTTTTAATGACAACGGGATATTTATATCATTTTGTGAAATAAATGAATAGATTTTCATTTTAAGAGTTATTTAAAGGCTTTTTAAGATGGTAGTGTGTGTGAATGCATTTCTGATTGTACATTAAGTGTAGCGAATTCAGAAGAACAACTGGTTTTCACCACGAATGATGAAAAAATTTTATGCAAAGATATTTAATACTTGTAAGAACAATTATTTTGGTCAAATGAATATGTTTTACACTTGTTGGGATTACTCAAATGACGTAGAATAATATATTTGAAAGTATATCCTAGATCCATGAGGTTCTGCAGAATTCGTAAATGAATGGTACTACCTCAAAGTGATATCCAATTGAAGCAGAATCATTCGTGCTGCACATAGGTTGAAATGAATCTGTTGAATTTGGAAACATACGACTTCATTGTTTATTAAAGTTTTCACAAATCAATTTTGAAAGTGGGTGTTCCCTTTCATGAAGGTTACGAACAAAATTTGAATGAGAACATTTCATGTAACCATTTCTTCAATCATATGTTGCAAAATGAATAAACGATTCTGAAATTTTTTCCAGTCTTTATTTGTATTTTGTTTGTAATTTTAACATGTAAATTGTATATATCTTTCATCACACAATATTAAGATAACAATCAAATATAGATAAAATATTTGTTTACAATGGAAAACTCGCTAGAGATGATACCAAAAAGTCAGAAGAGATGTATGTAATTGCCAAGTCAAAGTGAAATGACTAAAACAAAATGCTGACATAAATATAGAACAAACCTTTGAAAATTTATAATTGTTTGAAAACTCATAGGGTCGGTTACACAAAACTTCGATTGCACCGTTAAATTAATTGGAGCCAATGCAATTCGTTGAAATTTCAAAACGATTGATTGGTTCGAATTTACGTAAGGTTTTTAAATCGTACAATTATTAAAGCTTTGTGAAACCCGCCCATAATCTTTCAAACCCAGTGTTTGCAAATTCAGTCAAGGAGTTCAATTGTTTCTTATTTTTAATGGCATTAGCAAAATTTCACATCAAATCACCAGTGTTCACTTGTCCCATTGTCTTCAGATACTTCCTCTGCATTTTCAAATCTCACAGATTGCATTTTGAATAGCACATGCACAGCAGATTGTTCCTCTTTACTTAAAGGAGATAATATTGAAGCATTTTTTTCTTCAATTTACACACCACTTTCAAAATTATGGAAATGAGTACACTGAGTTGTTGATTGAGAAATGATATGTTTATCCCTAAGAGTATCATTCCTGGATTCTCTCCTCAATTTATGTTGGGCCATACAAGCCCTATTCATTTCTTCTGGATATTAACTACGTTGCAAGTTTCGAGAAGTCACAGCAGTAGCTTTAAGCTCAGGAGCTTTCATTTGCTGAAATTTTGAACCTGAAAAGATACATAAATAAATATTATGAATTATTCACAAAATTTTTCACAACAGACCTATGACAAGATTATCAATCTGAAAATGATGAGAGAAAACAATCATTTTTCCCATCTTCAATCTTCTCACCCAAGCTTTTCTTTTTTCAATATATCAACGGTATTATAATTCATTCACTCATAATGAAAATATTATTTCACTGGCCAATATTATTCAAATGAATCTTTTTATTTCTGCTCAGTTTCAATATAGCTCCTAACCTGAAATTTAACACATGAATTTGAGAATAATCTTATGTTAACGTATAATTCTCGTATAAATACCTTTCGATAGTTTCTCAGCATCAATTCTACTATTCAGAAAACCTAATAATTTCATCAATCTTAGTATATTAAACGAAAATATCACTAATTTATATTAAAAACCATGTATTCTGAACGGGATTACTCCAAAGTATACTTGTTTTCTTAGGGCGATATTTCGCCGCTAGAGGGAGTTTAGATTTTTGGATTCGCCAATAGCGCTAGCAAGCAAGTGGAATGGGGAAAAGAGCGGTCGTGAGCGTGAGCGTTGTGATCGCCAAGTGGAACGCCCCCATAGGGGCCGTTCCACTTGGCGATCACAACGATCAAAATGCTCCTTTAGCCGTTCCACTTAACGACCGCGGTCTTTGTGAGCGCGGCAAAATCATCGCTCACTCCAAGCTCAACTCGACCCACATATTTCGATGTTCTGTGACGACCTATCTCAACAGATGCGTGAAAGTGAAAATGGACGTTCAGAATACAGTTTAAATATATATTTATTATGATATTTCTAACTGTTGTACACTTCAATTGAATTTATTGTTTAGAATGACTTCTACTTTTTTCAATCTTGTCATTTCTTTCATGACAGCCCAAAACGCCCAATAATCCGTTCCACTTGAGTTAACATAATAGCGCTAGCAAGCAAGTGGAATGGGGAAAAGAGCGGTCGTGAGCGTGAGCGTTGTGATCGCCAAGTGGAACGCCCCCATAGAGATAGTATATATATACTATCTCTATGGTAAGGATAGATATTCTGTGCCACAGCCATCTTAAAATTGAAGGAGGTTATGTTATTTTCATGTCATGTGGATATGACGTTCAGGTTCAAATTTGAAATATACAACTAGAAATTTGGGGGAAAATACCAATCCCAAACTGAATATTACAAAAAAAATAATGGAATTGATGATTGTGGCTGACAAAAGGGAGCATTGCCTCAGATTAACATCATTAGATGTAATTTACCTACCTAGTGTTAATATCTGATTCCCAATGTCAGCAAATCAAGATTATGTGTAAGTACATGATTTAATTTTATTTATTTCCTAAGTGAAACTTTTTTAACCTCTAAATAAATACGAACAAAATATCAGCAAGTTCTAATAGTAATATCATTCAGGAAGATACCCAAATAATATTAAATTTGTTCGCTCAGGCATATATTAGTTTGTGTGAAGTTATCCACGGATTTCCAGCAACGGTTTATGACGTGGGGACTGTCGATAGTCGGCAAGAGCGGAATACAACTGCAGCGTTGCCAGACTTCGAAATAATCCCCAGCAACGAATTCCTTTCATTTCAGTCAACTAAATCGTAACAAATGAGTGTATAATGACGTGAATCCTTAGATTCTGTAAAAATAATGGATGTATAGTAGAAATAAATCATCTAAAGTAAGAAAAGCGGTTACACTAAATTGACGTGATATACCAAGTTTTATGATATTTCTGCACTTTCAATGGCCTCTATTTTCTAAACTACTTCGTGTTCGTTGATGGATTTTTCATTGAAACGTTGGGAAATATGTGAGGATTCGAAAAAACCACATCTCGGAATTTGTACCACCGTACGAGGAGGGAGGGGGGAGTTAATATAACCAGCATGGTTTCTATGAAACACCCTCTATTTTCTAAACTACTGCGTGTTCGTTGATGAATTTTTCATTGAAACGTTGCTGAATATGTGAGGATTCGAAAAAAACAAATCTCGGAATTTGTACCACCGTAGGAGGAGGGAGGGGGGAGTTAATATAACCAGCAACGTTTCTATGAAACACCCTCTATTTTCTAAACTACTGCGTGTTCGTTGATGAATTTTTCATTGAAACGTTGCTGAATATGTGAGGATTCGAAAAAAACAAATCTCGGAATTTGTACCGCCGTAGGAGGAAGGAGGGGGGAGTTAATATAACCAGCAACGTTTCTATGAAACACCCTGTATTTTCTAAGCTACTGCGTGTTCGTTGATGGATTTTTCATTGAAACGTTGGGAAATATGTGAGGATTCGAAAAAACCACATCTCGGAATTTGTACCACCGTAGGAGGAGGGAGGGTGGAGTTAATATAACCAGCAACGTTTTTATGAAACACCCTGTATTTTCTAAACTACTGCGTGTTCGTTGATGGATTTTTCATTGAAACGTTAGGGAATATGTGAGGATTCGAAAAAACCACACCTCGGAATTTGTACCGCCGTAGGAGGAAGGAGGGGGGAGTTAATATAACCAGCAACGTTTCTATGAAACACCCTGTATTTTCTAAGCTACTGCGTGTTCGTTGATGGATTTTTCATTGAAACGTTGGGAAATATGTGAGGATTCGAAAAAATCACATCTCGGAATTTGTACCACCGTTGGAGGAGGGAGGGGGAAGTTAATATAACCAGCAACGTTTCTATGAAACACCCTGTATTTTCTAAGCTACTGCGTGTTCGTTGATGGATTTTTCATTGAAACGTTGGGAAATATGTGACGATTCGAAAAAACCACATCTCGGAATTTGTACCACCGTAGGAGGAGGGAGGGGGGAGTTAATATAACCAGCAACGTTTCTATGAAACACCCTGTATTTTCTAAACTACTGCGTGTTCGTTGATGGATTTTTCATTGAAACGTTGGGAAATATGTGAGGATTCGAAAAAACCACATCTCGGAATTTGTACCACCGTAGGAGGAGTTGGAGTAGTTTAGAAAATACAGCGTGTTTCATAAAAACGTTGCTGGTTATATTAACTCCCCCCTCCCTCCTCCTACGGTGGTACAAATTCCGAGATGTGGTTTTTTCGAATCCTCACATATTCCCCAACGTTTCAATGAAAAATCCATCAACGAACACGCAGTAGTTTAGAAAATACAGGGTGTTTCATAAAAACGTTGCTGGTTATATTAACTCCCCCCTCCCTCCTCCTACGGTGGTACAAATTCCGAGATGTGGTTTTTTCGAATCCTCACATATTCCCTAACGTTTCAATAAAAAATCCATCAACGAACACGCAGTAGTTTAGAAAATACAGGGTGTTTCATAAAAACGTTGCTGGTTATATTAACTCCCCCCTCCCTCCTCCTACGGTGGTACAAATTCCGAGATGTGGTTTTTTCGAATCCTCACATATTTCCCAACGTTTCAATGAAAAATCCATCAACGAACACGCAGTAGCTTAGAAAATACAGGGTGTTTCATAGAAACGTTGCTGGTTATATTAACTCCCCCCTCCCTCCTCCTACGGCGGTACAAATTCCGAGATGTGGTTTTTTCGAATCCTCACATATTCCCTAACGTTTCAATGAAAAATCCATCAACGAACACGCAGTAGTTTAGAAAATACAGGGTGTTTCATAAAAACGTTGCTGGTTATATTAACTCCCCCCTCCCTCCTCCTACGGTGGTACAAATTCCGAGATTTGTATTTTTCGAATCCCCACATATTCAGCAACGTTTCAATGAAAAATTCATCAACGAACACGCAGTAGTTTAGAAAATACAGGGTGTTTCATAGAAACGTTGCTGGTTATATTAACTCCCCCCTCCCTCCTCGTACGGTGGTACAAATTCCGAGATGTGGTTTTTTCGAATCCTCACATATTTCCCAACGTTTCAATGAAAAATCCATCAACGAACACGAAGTAGTTTAGAAAATAGAGGCCATTGAAAGTGCAGAAATATCATAAAACTTGGTATATCACGTCAATTTAGTGTAACCGCTTTTCTTACTTTAGATGATTTATTTCTACTATACATCCATTATTTTTACAGAATCTAAGGATTCACGTCATTATACACTCATTTGTTACGATTTAGTTGACTGAAATGAAAGGAATTCGTTGCTGGGGATTATTTCGAAGTCTGGCAACGCTGCAGTTGTATTCCGCTCTTGCCGACTATCGACAGTCCCCACGTCATAAACCGTTGCTGGAAATCCGTGGATAACTTCACACAAACCATATATTAAGTGTGATGATGGTTATATTTTGTTATTTCCCTATAACATTTTATACTAATTTATATTCCTTATAGAAACTATGGAGGAACAGTGTAGATTTCAACAAAAAATGATATCTGAAGTAAATGAAAAACTAGATGTCATTACAATGCTATTACAGAGTTTGACAACTTCATCAAGTATTGATATCCACCCTAGAGTATTTGATGTAATGGTGCATTCTTGCGAAGTAATTTAGAAGAGAGACTTGGAGAAGAAAATGAATATAAAAAATATGTGAGTACTATTGATAATATGCAAGATTGGAGGGAGGTACTTCTGAACAATGCAGGTTTGATAGGAACATTTAAATTTCAAAAGGCAACAGAACTATAATAGGTTTATGAAGTCAACTAAATATTTCAGATTCATGTCCTAAAGAGAATAGGTGGAAGGAATTACGTTGACACGACTCGTCGAGTCATGGCGAAACTACTCGACCATAAAGTTGCTGTCGAATGCAATTGGACAGGGAAAAATTGTAAGCCAGCCTTCAGTTCATATAAACTATTGATAAAGCTTATTGAAGGTATACAGGGTCTCGCAATAGTGCGAAATTCTTCCATAGCTGCCAAACCAGACCTCCTAGATATTTCGTTGGAAAGCAGACTCCTTGTACCATCATTTCTGCATCTCGAGAAATTATTTTCAAATATACCTGTTCTTGTTATTGGACAGTGTAGCGAACCATCAATTGTTAAAGGTGTTGAGAAGTTACGAGCTCTGCACGTTTCAAGACTGGGCCCTTCGACAACTGTAGAAGATCTTCAGGCTTTTCTTTCCGAAAAATTCAATAATGTTAAATGTGAATTACTAAAATCACGTTTTCCGGAGACCTACGCATCTTTCAAGGTTCTTGTACCGGTTAGTGAATTTGACAAAGTCAAGGATGCTAATAACTGGCCTAAAAATGCAAGTATAAATTTTTTTTACTAGGGTCGAAAAATAACTCCAAAACAGTAACAGATGATTCACAATCCTTCAAGATTCTGCATATAAATATCCAATCGTTAATGAACAAAACTAACAATTTGGAAGTATTATTTGATGAAGAGCGCCCCTTCATTGCCAGTGTTGTGGAGCATTGGTGTTCGACTGAGAAGCTTCAGTCCATCGCTATTCCCAGCTATGTATGTATGGCTTCCTATTGCAGACAGACGCATAAACATGGTGGTGCTGTTATTTACACAAGAGCCGACATTCCTGCCAAGGATATGATCATATCTAAATTCTCTGTGGAGATGCAGTTCGAGTTTTGTGGAGTGATAACTGTTCTAAATAATAAAAAGATATGTGTAATAAGTGCTTATAGAGTTCCGGATGGTGATTTCCTTCAGTTCCTTGATAAGTTAACTTTCATACTGCAAAGATGTATCAAACTTGCTGATGTTTTGTTTTTATGTTGTGATCTCAACATTGATTATTTGAATATTACTAGCCCACGTAAACAACTACTTGACGATTTATTATGCTGTTTTGACTTGAGGACCTCTTCTATTGAGCCGACCAGAGTATTCACTAATGTTAATAATATAACGTCTACTTCAAAAATTGACTACATCCTGACTAATGCCAGTTCCAATTGTAAGTCTTGAGTTTTCGAAGGTCACATAAGTGATCATAAAATTCTAGTTCTAAATTATCTTATGAACAAATCAATTTCACTTGACAATACCAATTGTAGGCGCGTACTTGTCAGAGGTGTATCTCCTCATTCTTTGTCTAGGTTAGCTGAGTATTTGAGTAATATTAGTTTTGATCACATATACTCAAACTTCGATGTTGATATATGTTTCTCTGAGTTTGTAAATCTGCTATTATTTGCTATTGAAAGAATTTGTCCCTTGAAACTTTCGAAGCTAGTTAACAATAACCAGAAGACTTGGATAAATACTGAAATAAGGGAGGCCAGTATCAATTTAAAGAATTTGTTCTGGTTGCACAAAAATATAAATGACTCAAGTTCACACGAAATCTATAAAAGAGCTAAAATTGACTTCAAGTTGCTACTGAAAGAATCAAAGTCTAACCATTATAAAAAAATAATAAATTCCTCAAATAATACTGGAATATTGTCAATGCAGAAACCGGTCGAAAGGTGTCTGCTAAACCTAACATTACGCTTAGTTGCGCTGGGGAACAGTACAGTGAACCATATGAGGTCGCTTGTATGTTCGCGGATTATTTTAGCTCTATTGCTGACATGAGTCTGCGAGATCACTTTGGCAGTTCAATGTCACAAGCTTGTACGACTTCTGCTTTATCTGTAAACACCTTCTTTTTCTTTCCAGTCACCAAAGAGGGGGTAATTGAAACTGTTAAAACTCTCAAAAATAAAAAAAGTACAGGTACAGATAAAATCTCGGCGAATGTATTGAAGAGTATTATTCACGTTATTGCGGATCATTTTGCCCATCTTATCAATGTCTCGGTTAATATGGCTAAATTTCCTACTATATTGAAAATGGCTTCGGTGATTCCTGTTTACAAGAAAGACGATCCTCATAACATAGCAATCTACCGTCCTATTTCTATCTTGAGCGTTTTTTCCAAAGTATTTGAAAAGATTGTATATGGGCGAATGGTCTCTTTTCTGACTCGCTTCAATATAATAACTGATAGCCAACATGGATTCAGTGGAGGCCGGTCTACCCAGACTGCTGCTTTTGCGTTTGTTGACTATGTATATAGAAAGCTAGATAGGGGACATTTTGTTGCTGGTCTCTTTTTTGACTTGTCGCGTGCCTTCGATGTTTTATCGTTCAAGTTCATCGAGTGTAAATTATATAATCTTGGATTTCGTGGTATTTTTCTCAAATGAATAATTAGTTTCATTACGGATCGTTGCATGTCAGTTAAGATCGACGAGTTCACGTCACCTTCTTGCAGGATGGAGTTAGGGGTTCCGCAGGGCTCTGTCCTGGGGCCGCTCATATTTCTTCTGTTCATCAACGATCTACCCGATCATATTGATCCAGGTATATTGATTATATTTGCTGATGATACATCCATGGCGGTCTCAGCCCAGAGTCCTGGGGAACTGGCTGCAGTTTGTGGTGAGTTGATTTCGAAATTTGTCGAATGGTGTAAGATGAATGCCCTGATATTAAATATCAAGAAAACGGATTGTATATACTTCCGAATCCGCAACCCTAGTTCAGATCGTTTGGTGTTGCAATGCTTGGGGGAACAGGTTACTTCCGGGGATACGGTGAAATTCCTGGGAGTGCACTTGGACTGCTCTTTGAGATGGGGTCACCAAGTGGAATCCGTATGTAAAAAGTTGGGTAGTTCATATTATGCTATCAGCAGGGTTAAGGACTCATTTTCAGTAGAGTACCTTTTAAGTATTTACTACAGTTCAGTGTACAGCTACCTTAATTACAACGTTATGTTATGGGAAAATTCAACTGAATCGGGTAGAGTGTTTATTGCTCAAAAGAGGATTATAAGATTAATTTTTAGTATGAATTCGCGAGATTCATGTAAGCCTTTCTTTAGTGGATATAAAATTTTTACTCTTCCTTCATTGTTTATATATAGATGTTTAGTTTATGTGAAGGAACATGAAAAATCAATGGTAAAATTATCTGATTTTCATAAATATTTTACAAGAAATGTTGCTACTCTGTGCATTCCTACACATGTAACAACAAAATTTGAGTGTTCGCCTATTTATCAGGCCATAGTCTTATACAATCATGTACCACTTTCTGTTAAAATGTTAAGTGAAATAAAATTTAAAAAAATAGTAAAATGTCAACTGCTCAAAAAGAGCTATTATAGTATTAAAGAATTTCTAGATGATAGTAATATTTTTGATCTTTGATTTATGATTGTTTAATTTTTTATCTTTGTCCTTGACTTGTCTTATACATATTAATTATGTCTTTTGGGATTAATAAAGATGATTATGATTATGTTCCCAAATCGCTCCATATATCCTACTAATATTATAAATATTCACATATTTTCAATACCCCAATCATGACTCTAAATATAAGAGACATTCTTCCAACGGTACAGATTTTATTCGAAGAAAACTGCAAAAAGGTGAGGATAAAGCAGTTCAGCAAAAGTCTTCTTTATGTTATTACTTGATTGAAATTTTCAGTTGCAAAATCATTTTCCGTGTCTGCTGGATGCAGGAGTGAAAAAAATCCTAGGCTTACCTCTGAGAAAATTCAAGGTATACAATTGTTTACATTATTGTGGAAAAAATACAGGCTATTACATTTGAAAAAAATCGAGAAATAATAACTTGAAGTTCTTCATATTTGGACATTCATAACGTCCGTGTATATGACAGGTTCTTCATTTAGGAACGAGGACTAGGCAAATTCTTTGATTAAAAAACTTTCAGAACAAATTCATGTTAGTATCGCTTCTGGAAATCGTCAGAAGACTTTTACTGAACTGCTTTTCAATCACCTTTTTGAAGTTTTCTTCAAATAAAATCTGTACCATTGGAAAAATATCTCTTAATATTTTGCATCATGATAGAGGTATTGAAGCAGTCAAAATATATGGGGTGATCTATCAACAAAATCATCCATTTGTTGAATATCAGAAAATAATTTCCTGAGATGCAGAAATGAAGGTACAAGAGGTCAACCAAATTTCTAAGATGTCTTGTTCGGCAGCTATGGAAGAATTTCGCACTATTGCAGGGCCCTGTATTTTGTTCTCTAATTATAATATTAGCCTGGAACTTTTAATTGAAACTATAAATTTTTGAATTTTTATTTTACAGATGCTGTGTTGGCAAACCCACTATGTGGACCAGAAGCGCATGGTTCCTTCATACAGGGTGTAATGAAGAGTTGGCTGAGGGGTGCTTCAGATAGAGAGGGCGGTAGAACAAATCGGTTGAAGGACAGAGAAATTTAGATATTTGCTGTTTCGAAAAAGTTCAAATAAATGTGTATATATATTTTAAACTGAATTTTATTTAAACCTTTTGAGGGTGCATTGAAGGCATTGCGTTTATTGCCCATTATAGCAAAATGAAGGCAAACATTACTATAATAATAATCAATAACCACTTGAGTACCAACAAATGTAAACTAACGTTGGGCCATCAAATGTGAACTAACGTCGCGCCATCAAAATTTGCCAATGATGTTTAACTGACTGCTGGCCTGCTGCCGGCCGGTGGGTCATTTATCAACAATGCCATCAATGGCAGCCATTACAGTTATGCCATTTTGCCAGTGCTTTAAAAATAACTTTCCATTAGTTTGTGTTTGCTGGGGTTGGATTTCAACCTCGCTATTAATTCCTATATGTGGATGTGGACACTGGACGCACAATTTGTTTCCATTATAAACTTTATAGTTTATAGTGTTTAAAGTTATCTTTAAAAACAATCCTTTCCAATTTACCGAATAAATAAGCCGTTTAGTTTGAATTTAAGGGCAAATTACGTTGTGAAATAATTGATTCTTGAACTATTCTTTAAACACCTGAATAATCAACCGATCTGGCAATAGCGCTGCCGATTGAACGAACCGCCCGCAGCTCACTTGACGAAACCTTTGAACCGATTTCAAGCGAATAACCTGGTCCTCATTGGTAATTACCCACTAGGACCAATTGCATTCAAGCGACTTCGGTCATTGTAGGTTATAATCATTTTACAAGGAATATCCCTGAAGACTATAACCGTAGATAACCGCAGGCAGGACCGTAGATAAGCGCGGTCATTACTGGTTATTCGCTTGAAATCGGTTATGGATTACGCTTTATGTTATAACTCAGCAAGGAAACCTATTGGCAAAAAACAAAGTACGTTACTGGATTGCTATGAAAAAAGTGCCTGTATGATGTTTTCATTTCAACATCTTAGCAACAACAGAAACGGAGATAATGGCCAAAGTTGAAATCGGCAAAATTTCAATTTTGGCCTATAACTCGAAAACAAAAGAAAATAGAGGAATGTAGTTGATGGATTGCATTATCAGTTTCTCTAAAAAAGACCACCATAACGTGTCATTCATTTTCCGCTATCTCTCACGGTTAAAAAGTTGTAGTTCAAGTATCACCAATTTTGCGCACCCTGTAGATACCCATTTCAATGCAATGAAATTTTTTGTATATTTTGTACTTTTGTATTTCACCTAATGTATTTCCTTTTTAAAAAAAACTAATGGTTAGTACAACTTTATTCATCTCTAATGCAAGTCAGCTAGCTTATCTAATTGCCACAATTGGTCCCACCACCAGATCCCTTACGCTCTTTAGTTTCTGGGATAGGAAATGATTCTAAACACTTCTTGGCCAACATTCAAAAATATAGCAGCTGTTTCCAGACGAAATCGTTTAGCGAAACACATATTGTACAGGATAATTTTATGTCCACTTTCAAGGTATTATACCATATGAGTTTATTATAATACTAAAGTTGCTTTTTTATTTATTGATTGAGGCAGTACGAAGTCTGCCGGGTCAGCTAGTAGGTAATAAAACTACCTTGTTCTTATACAGGTTATGTAGGTATAATTTTTACAATAATGTTCAAAAATTAATAAAATTTCATTAAAATCTGAAAAAGGTAATTTTTTATAATAAAAATTATCTACCTATATATACAAACTGAACCTTATTTTTGACAATATCACCAATATGTTCTAATTTTTGCAATTATGTATTATGTACACATTAAAAAAAATTATTACTGCACAGTAGAAATATTTGAACAACTCGTAAATATTTGTGTTAAGAAACCAATACCTAAAAAATTCAACCATTCAACATCCATTTAACAATCAATTAAGATCTAATATATATATATATATATATATATATATATATATATATATATATATATATATACTACTTCAATGAGCTAACATGAAGAAATATGATTTGATATTGACAGATATCACATATTTTGGACGAACAGACAATTTGTTTCCTTGTTAACTGGATTGAACTAGTGTTTATTTTTCAATATGAATATTTTGTGCTTTATACATCCTGCTATAAATTTAAAGATATTTATAATCAACAGTAGAATATAACTTTGCTGAGTTGAAACTTTGAAATTTTTAATATAGATTTGCCCTTTTTCATTATCATTTTTGAAGACACATTTAAGGTACAATGTTTTACATCTATTACATTAATTTGTTACAAATTTGGAAAACTAATCTTACAATCACAGAATATACAATCATTCAACTAGTTTGTTTCATGACAAATAAATTAAGATGATATTCCATCAACCGAATGGCCGTGTGGAGTTAATTAATCGAAAACTTGAGCTTTCAAACTTGAAGTGTTTTTTCTGAATGTAAAATTTTTTGTCCTTCATGAAACACCTAATTTTTACAATCCGAAGTTATAAAATAAATACTGTACAGAATGTACACTTGAAAATATAGTTTACTAGAAATATGACCAAATTAAATAAAAATGGTTCTCCAAAATATTTAAAATAAAATCAACTAATGTAAGGCTCTCACATCTTAATTGTGTACATCTGAGATCAAACAAAACAAACGGATAATAGTTGCCTGAAGCAGTTTAACAAAGCATAGAGAGCTAAATTTTTGTTCTTGTTTCCTTTAAAATCTCACCGATATCATGCAGGCACACCAACCAGTCTCATTACTATTTAATAGCACCTCAATCTACTTATTTATCCAAAATAAATTAAAATTCATTGTAATTCACTTTTTTTGAAATGAAATTTGGAACCACAAATAAAGATTTCAATTGCAATTTGAATTTTTTTTTCCACCAAAAAAAGGTGAAAAGTATATTATAGCTGATCATAGATTCGGATGCCTAGAGTCCCTGAAGAAAGTTTCATCAAATAATATTTTCCAGATGTCAAATTTTGGGTTCTCCCTACAAACTTTGATTTCAATGTGAAAAAGCCAAAAATACAACTATTTCAACCATACTTGAAATAGATAGCAAGCATACATAGATTCAAAATCTATTTTGAGCATTTCTTATAAAATATTTTCATTTTGAACTATTTTCTCCATATTCACAAACTGTGTTTGAAGATTCAATTAAACTTTACTACATTACAGCTGCCTTGTTGAGTGAATGTGCACCAAAATTTTTTCCAATACTAGACAACAAGCATTGAACGGTATTTCGAATTTTCATTTATGAATATATTTTTTATTTATGAAATATAAATATATTCATTCAGCATTCCATAAAAATAGCATCAATTACTTTTCATTTACACAATTCCCTGAATATTTATCGCAGTTCAGAACAACTACTAAAATTTCTTCCCCTTATCACAGGCTCATTCATTCTGAAATTTCAGTTTGAGTTTCAGAATAACATTTCACAATCATGGACTGAGAATCCTTCAGATCACCTGTTCAAATTAAGTCTATTAAATTCATAACAACCAATAAAATTAAAACAACAGAAGTTTATAATTTATAATCACAGTATCTGAGAAAAAATGATGTGACATAGTTATTTGGCACACATCAACCAACACATTCTGCAATTCCTTAGTTGCATTGTGACCATCAAATATTCAGGTTTGGACATACAGTGTTCATAGGAATTTAATAAACTTAATTGAATGTTATAATGTTGAATACAAACAACTAATTGAATGATTTATTTATTTTATTTTCCTGACTGATTTCACTGGAGAAATTAAAGGTTGTTCTGGGTCAGGGCGGGAATTTTTTTCTTGTGAACATATGATGCTTAAATTCAGTTGAAAAAATAACATTGGGAATATATAGGCAAGTACAGGTAAGAAAAACTTTGGCAGATAAAAATCCACAACCGCTAGAATATAAATCCACAGACAAAACAGATAAACAGATATCGTCCAGATTTTCGTCAACTTATTTGCCACTTTCATATAATAATATATTTTTCGGTACAACACCATGAGATCGTCCATAGTTGGTTCATTTGTGAGAGGTACTAGAATCCTATTCGTTGTAAAAAATTTCACAGTCAATTTATTTGATAGGTCAAGTCCTCTATATATTCTATTTAAATCATATATGTACAGGAATAAAATTCATGTTATTACATACTTTCTCTTTCTGAATAAATTAAATTATTTGTTGTACTATCAAAGCATTGGTGCATTATCCCTTTTGATTCAATCACACGCCCGTACAGTCTATTTCAACTATATCCTTGGGAACCTCAACGAATTGATAGACTAACCTTTGTCCATCCACTTTAGCTAGAATACCTCTCTGATAATAGTACCTAAGGGCTCTCCCCATTGTTTCGTAATTCATGTCTGGTTTGTTTTTATGCATACCCCATAACCTAGAGACAGCTTTCGAGTCCACCAGCTTGAAAACTCCTTTCTCTCTATTTGTCCATTTTATATACCTAGGGCAATATTCTCGGTCTTGGAGGAGTTTTAGTAGGAACTCCCATAAGTAAGTGGTTGAACCTTCCCTACTTTTCCTCTTAACAGTTCCTGGCTCTGCTATTCTCTGTTTTTTTATTTTCTTTATTTTTCTTGGTGGAAAACCAAGCATGTAGGAATCATCATAGACGCTTGAAGATGCAGCTTGTATTACTGATGTTGGGATGGAATGCCTCATGGAGGGAGATGGGGGAGATGGTGTCGTGAAGGGTGATGGTATACTATTGTGTTGATGCATATGCTGAGTCTGCTGTACATGATGATGCTGTATAAGGTAGCTATTGTAGTTTTCTGGTACTGAAAGAAAAAAAATCAGTTAGTTTGGTTTCATTAATACCGAAATGATATTTTATTACTGTTCCACCATTGATGATGTTAACACAAAATTCAACAATTTCAGATCTACAAATAATCAACTGTACCATCTGGAAACAATTACTGCCTTGAGTAAAGATATGCTGCTACTTCTGAACTTGTATAAATATCACCTTGTGCATATCGGGAAGAACAATTCATGTAAATCGTAATTCGTTGATGGACAACAGAGACTGAGGGGACCTGTGGTGGTCTGAACTTCTCTCCTCTATTTATGCCAAGGCCAATGGGATAACATGAACCATCCCTAAATTTTTCAGAAGGGAGCGCCTTGGCCACCGTACCTATGCTTCACACCAGATATGTTAGCTATAGTCATCGCTTTCGTATTTCTGACCTTCCTATATTGTTTCACGGTCCTTTAAGAGAGAATATGTGTCACATTTTCGAGAAAAATTTCAACAACTCAAGAGGCCACAATTACAAACTTCGTAAAGTAAACTTCCGAATCACGCAGCGCTAGAGTTTTCTTTCTAACCTGGTAGTCGGTGAATGTTTTCTAGAGCTCTCCCGAATATTTTTGCATTCAATTGTTTTTTGGCATGTGAACGTTTTTCATATAATGGGCGAGTCTTTCACTTGTACATTTTAAAGAGAGAGACAAAAGTCTCTATTATTTTTTTGCTTTTCGACTCGGCTGGAAAGAGACAAGCTTTTGAAAATCCATAAATAAATATAATTTTCGAATATATCTCGTAAATTACTTCATTGAGTGAACGATGATTTTCGGAATATAAGTTTACATTGAGGTGGTGATTCAACAAACACAAAATTCCCCTCACATGTTTTATTTATTTTTTCGCGTTATGACCATTACATACCACATACCACTCATACCATAACATTCCATAATTTGACCATAGAAACCCAATCCCCAAAAGTGGAATGCTATTTAATGAATATTTGACCATTTTCGAAAATAAAAATATTCTTCGTGAGATCTCATGATATGCGCATTTTTCGAATAATCATTTGAAAAAACATTGATACATTTTTTCGAATGTTAAGGCGATGGATCTAATGCTGGGAAAATCTTTAATGGCATGATTCCAGTAATGGCTTAGCTCATTATGAATATTTAAAATAGCTATATCTTTTTCTATAGGCTGAATCGGAGAAAAAAATAGTATAATTTTTTTGACTTCAAGAATCTATTGCTAAAATATATGTACAAGTTGAAGACTCAACCTGTATGTTGATCTGTTGATCAGTAATTAATAACTTTTATCGTGAGATACAAACAACTTATGATTGTTAAGATTGTTAACAGGGGTGATTGAACTGTTAAGTGATTTAAACACTTTTTCTTTGATGGGTTTAAAGATATCAGTGTTCAACAAACCGTCTCAAACAGAACTCAACTCAATTAGTAATCTACACCATTTCCAATTGTAATTCAGAAATCGTCAATTGGCATTCAGAAAACATCACTTGTATTTCAGATAAGTCAAGTGAATTTCAGAAAACATCTAATGTTATTCAGATTTGTCAATTGTATTTCAGAAAATATCAAATGAAATTCTATTGAGTGATCCGAAATACATTTGATGTTTTCTGAAATTCAATTGACAAATCTGAAATTCAGTTGACGCTTCCTGAAATTAAAGTGACTAATCTGACATACACTTGACGGTTTCTGAATTACACTTGGAAATGGTGTAGTAGTACATTGATTGATTCGCCGCCGGTAGATTCACGAAGTCAATTGTCTAGGCAGGGCTGCGTTCACAAACTTACTCAGAGAGTAGAGTAAGAGTATGGCCCTATGATCAGAAATATACTTCGTTCGGTCTTTACTCCACACTCGTCGTTCACAATCTTACTCTGACAAATGCCATTCAAACATGTGTATAGGTTATGAATAATACTTTTAAATAATATACATTTTTTATATATCATTTTAATATTGAATTGTCGCTATCGTGAATGAATAATAGAAGTTTAACAAAAAAATACTCTCTAATCGTACATTTTTAGTTGTGTCTTCGAAGTATAGTCTATTTTTCTTTTATTTTAAAAGCAGAGCACAACCGTGTATTTTTGATGATTGTGAGCGAACTGATAAATGTTCTCAAGACGTTGAATTACTTCTAATGAGACAGAAACAATGAAAAAGGATATTATTGTCAATAATCTTTTCTTGCAAGCAGAAAATTAAAAATGTTATAATATGTTTTGTTGTTTTATTGACTCTACGCCGGAAAAAAATTAAATACTTCGTTACAAGAAATAGTTTCATTTAAGGAAACTAAAAAAAAAAAGAATTTAAAAAAATATTGTATGAAAGATAAAGCAAAATATGAATGAATCGTGATAGATCTAAACTCTTGAAAATTTCAACGTAAATTTCTAATCAGGTATAAAAAACAGTTATTGTGGGACTTTTTATGTCTCGATTCATTTGAACTTGAATGGACCAATCTAGGTTCTGCAATACAGGGAGAAACTCTTTTCTTCTTTACCATTATCTCTTGGTGAAGTTTACTTTGAGCTTCGTTAATTTCTTAGACTATAATATAGTCTAAGGTTAATTCACTGCTAGCAATTTCATCGAAGTTATTAATCATCAAAGTAATTCTTTGCTATATTTCATAGAATAGTTGTTTCACGTAGAAAATTAATTGTTTCGTATTTCGTTATTGAAATGAAACAAAATCAGAAATAAATACTTATTTGAATAATATTCAAGTTTCAAAAAGTCTACGGGAGCAGAACAGAATGAAAATCAGAGTATGTGTTTACTCTCCCAAATAGCAGAGTATGCAGAGCTTACTCAGAGGAAGTTTATGAACGCTCACAGAGTATACTCCGAGGAAGACAAAGTAACTTTGTGAACGCTTCAGAGTAAGGAGAGCTTACTTTGAGTAAGTTTATGAACGCAACCCTAGAGAATAATATTTACCGGAACGTTGATTTAGTCACTCTACGAAACATCCTAATCATAAACAAGAAACAATAACATTTTTTTACATATTAGAAGAAAAGCCCCTGCATAAAACTCCTTCTGGATTTTTTTCAACTTTTCTAATTGTTTTTTGGTTCAGAAACTTATACAAAAATGCAAAGACCTCGCTAAAAATAATTCAATAGATGTCCTAATCATAAGTTCTGCATACTCCAAGAGATCATAAAAAACTTTTATGAGCTTTGACTCCAAGGGCGATCCGAGGGTGAATTTCTGAGAGGGGTAATGTACACTGTGTCCCAAATTGGGAGAGACTGCACTGTATCTCAGCTATTATTGACGATAGATAGAGACATGACTGACTTCTACGTGAAATAATCTATTAAACGCGGTTTTCATTTTTTCTCTATCTTATACAAGGCCCGAGAAATAATAACATCTCAAAAATGTGCACACTTTCGTTTTCGCCCTGTATTTCAGAAACAAAAGTAGTTGGAATATTTCTGTTTATGGATTTGAAAGTTTCATAAAAAAGTGCCACAGGGTTGCGAAAACCGCATGTCTCTAACTTCAATAATAGCTGAGATACAGTGCAGTCTCACCCAATTTGGGACACAGTGGACAGGTTGGTCGGCACATGAATCAGCAAATTTTTTTTAGATATTCTTGTGGTCATCTGCAAACATTTTCAGGACCTTGGCTCCTAAGAGTCACGTTTAAGGAGATATGTTTTTTTATGTTCTTTCAGAAAATACCTGAATTCTCGCCATGCGTGTAAAATTGCCATTTTTTTTTAATTGGTGGTCCCAAGGAAACATACGAGGTTTTTCATTTTGCAAAATAAGTAACTAAAGAAATAACTAAACAACAACTTGAAAATTAAATTAAAAAATTACATTAAAATAAGAAATGAGAGCTTCATTTCATTTCAATAAATTCTCTAGTTAATGACCTTTCTAACGGTATGCTACAACATTGATGAAAAAATTATTTCTGTTTCAAAAAACGGATATTCCGTGATATGATCGGAAATCGTTTAGAAGTGATAACATGAATTGAATACGTCATTACTGATTTAAATTTTGCTCGAACTCTTCTTCTCTGTTCCTAATGTAAGCTCGACTCCTTTCACCTACTTAAACCGTTATGCTTGAAAAACGCATTTCATCCCTCATTGTTACAAAAGCGGCGTCTGTTCTTTCGATTAACACCTCTCTCATGGGTACTCTCGTAGCATGAACTTATGCTTTGGCCCGTCCCCAGCACTGAAAATCTAAGTGAGTTAGGCCTGGAAATCGTGCGGGCCGAGGAATCGGGCCGTCTCTGCCTATCCTCGAGTTACTATATTAATAAGCTCAATGTTCTCTTCATGTCCTTATTTGCGGGTTTTTCACTTCCAATGGATGTAAGTTGCTTGTTGTTGTAATTTTGTTAATTTATAACTGTAATTTTTTTTAGTATTCCTCAAGAAGGACTACACTTAGAGTCCGAAATATAGAACTAATCGACGACAGGTCATTGTTGGTGATCTTCTTCCCTACTTACCGCGAACACAAAATATTGAATATTTTATAAATATATAATTGAAAATTGGCGGATGATCAATCCCACTACTTAGATATTCACTACTTGGAAATTCAACCGAACTTCTAGATATTCTACCAGACAAACAGTAGGTGCTCGTTGATGCAACTAATCTGAATGACACCATTACAACAATCGTGCCATATTTATCTCATCCGATCAACCAATCGATCTTGATTTTCGAACTCCTTGGTTCTGTAGTACAGTCTTGAAAGACGTGAATGCACCGCGAATGTCTGTATCTATTCTTACTGCTGCAAGGACATGCTCGGTTGAAGGTTACCTTCAGATGCTGTTTCCTGGTCAACGTTCTCACTTCCTCCCCTTACTCCCAGACGGCAGACAGCGCTAGCACGAAATTGTACCATTTTCTTCATGACTTTATCAGTAGGCAATAGAAACATATTTTTTTTATAATAATATAATCTATCTCTCTGAGTTATGCAACAGTTTCCGAATATAAAATACAAGTAATGAAGAATTACTTGTTTTATTTAACCCCAATTCTGCTTAATTATCACAAGGGTGATAATTAATTGAGAATGAAACGGAATGTTAATGTTTCTGAATTGAATTCTGATATAAACAATGAGATAATCCGAGATAAATAATTCCTGAGTGTAGAAGATCTTTTATTCAAATTAAGGAACTTGAGAGCATGAATCACAAAGACCCAGTGACCACCCTACACAGGAAATTTCCAACCTGAAGCTTATCCAAGCTTCTGTGAAAATATCATACCAATGTAGAATGTGTTTTTGACGGAATAATTATGCATATGTAACCCATTAGAGCCCATAATTCCCCAGTGGAGATTTTCATGTGAATTTGGAATGATGTACCGTGAGGACACAAATAATGATATCGTTTCATAAAAACAATGATCAAATATGTAGGAGAGTTGTATTCAAGTGGCAACTTTAGTTGCCACTGGGATGATTCATGTATAAATTATTCAAATATAGATATAGATATAAAAATAATTTCATTTTGATCGAAATTGTAGCACTTTTCATTGTATGGTATTGAATATTAATATTCAATTCCCATGAAAAATCTTGAAGCACTAATCAGGGTGGAGTGAAACCTCGCAGTTCTGGCATGAAAAATGGTACGCCGGCCACAGATCCTATACGGCAGCGATACTCATACTGAACTTTTTGGATAATATAATGTGTTCTATCTTTTCTGATTTATTCGAGAGTTGGTCTGGATTCTAGAGATGATCGAACTCCTGGTCTCATTGCAGAACTGCCAAAAAACTTCAGGATGAAAAAAACACTGACACTTGAAATCCGATAGAGGAATATTGTGACCAAGGCGATAATGTATAGAGCCTTGTGTGCTGTATAAATCAACTCTGGAACTTCGTTCTTTCAGCAAATCCACTGAGTTGAATAAATTATCAAATTAGAGTCTAGTATTATAAAGGCCGCTGACGCTTGGTGCGTTTAGATCGAGCTCTTTTCTATGGAAAAGTGCCAGGCCCAGGTTCCTCTGTATGGTTCTCCTATATAGATACTATAACTCTACTATCCCTATGGGTTTTAATCTTGAATGACCAGTCATGATCATCATTCAATTCTGAGTATCGCTTTTCCATCTGAGAGAGCTATATACAGGCAGGAAGATGATCAATATCACCAACTTCCCCTTATCTGTATGTGCACCAAGATACTCATCAGGGGGAGATATAAGTAGCTACAGAGATTGATATGTCCTCGTGATTCTCGATAAGATCAAGTATTTCATGGAGAACTAACCCCGTCGAAATCTTCATAAACTGGGACATCTAAATATTGCCGAAATTGATAAATGAAAAAAATACATACACACATATATATATATATATATATATATATATATATATATATATATATATATATATATATATATATATATGGATAAGATTTATTGGACATAACCCTCTGAAACTGAAATGAATCGTAGACAGCTGTTTCGGGCTTTCGGCCGAAAGCCCGAAACAGCTGTCTACGGTTCATTTCAGTTTCAGAGGGTTATGTCCAATAAATCTTATCCATGTATTTTACCGATCCCTCAATATTCATATCTTTCTCATATACAGGGTGTTTCCTTAACATGCGGCAAAAATTCAGGGGGCTGTTCCTTGGACTATTCTAAGAATATTTTGTCCTTTGATGATTTTTGAAAAACCTCTTTGTTTCGAAGATACAGGGCAAACAAAATTTTAGATAATAACATTTTATTATGAAAAATTACATGAAAATTTAACTTAACCTACAAAAACTGTTGAAAATGACCACCTCCAGCCAGCATACAAGCATCCAATCTTCTCCTCATTGACTGCCGAACCCTTTCAAAAACACTTCAAATGAAAACCGTGTTCAATCTGTATTCCTTTACCATCTGAACTTATCAATTTTAAGTAAAAAAAACTGGCCGTTTTTTATAGTTGTCAAACACATTTAAAAATAAATTGTACCTACTTAGTAAACACAGTGCGGTACGCATTTTTATTTATACTATTATCAATTTTAAAAATATGAAAAATGTTGTTCGCCCTGTATCTTCGAAACAAAGAGGTTTTTCCAAAAACATCAAAGGACAAAATATTCTTAGAATAGTCCAAGTAACAGCTCCCTGAATTTTTGCCGCATGTTTAGGAAACACCCTGTATATATATATATATATATATATATATATATATATATATATATATATATATATGTATATATACATGGTCATTATGGTGAATTACTACAGGAGATAACTCTGAATGAAACATGAAACGCTATATGCACACTTACTATATGACAATATCTGATTGACTTCGGTCCTATATGAGGCAGGAGATATCATTTTAGAAAATCTCAGCAATAAAACACCTGCAAGTCGAATGAGTGGTGGCAACTTAAGTTGCAATGGGCTGTAATGGGGTAATGTACTAGGACTGTGGTCAATGTCCAATAAAGAATAGTTGTTATTATTATCATTAATTTCTTAATTAAGTTCCCGTCCTGGATCAATGAAAGAATTTAATATTCACTCATATGATAAAAACCGCGCTCCATTTTTAAGTTCATAGTTTCTCATAAATACTTACTAAATCTTAGGGTTTATACACAGTGCGTTACAGCTAGCTCGAACATATTAAAGGCTACTGAAAAAAATGAGGAATATTGAAAAAATTACCTGCCAAGAAGGTTATTAATGTATTTGCTTCGAAGTTTTTTCGTTAATTACATCGTCAGTCGTATCAGCAGGGAATACATATACAGTCTTTCGTAAAATATTTGCAGGATTATCTCAATTGTGGCGGGGGAGCTATTTCTTTCTTGCAATCTTCAGGTTCTTCGAGGTCTTTGAAACATTTTACAATTTGAATGTTCCGATTAAAATACGGAATGTATTTCGAAAATTAATACCGATGTATTAATGAAAAAAATTAGAGAAAGTGCAGTTGAAATGAGCCACGTAAATATCCAATACAAAAGAATTGATGGCAATTATATATTAATTATAATTTGTTGAAGAGTTTTACAGGAATCCCTAGTAGCTAATAATTTAAAAACTAATACTAATGAAAATAATTACAAACTCCAAATAACACTTAGATGGCGCTGCCAACATACTTTGACTGTATTATATCTAATTTTTTCATTGTTTAATCGATGTAACATGTATCACATTTATCGAAATAAATTTTCTATATCACGATGCATAATAGAGTTTAGGATTCATTTTCAAAATGAGTGGTCAATTCTAAATAGATCTTTGCTTTTTTAAATTCATGTTCTGAATGATTTTGAGCTGCATTCACTGTATTCTTCTGTTTTTTAGATTTTGAGGTTTGGGCCATTGGGGTGGAATATGAATTTTGAGATCCTTGGAAAAATCTCACTCTATTTCCTCAACTGATGTTTCCCGAAAAGAGAGATGTCCTCCATTGTTCGAATATTGCAGCTCATTTTTGTGAACAGGTTTTTTTGCCTGTGGTTTCTCCCAGTTTTTTATATAATTATATAATAGATACCCCGGCACTAACCTCAGCTAGAACTATCTGAAGCTCATGTTCTGTTATTTGCATAATGTGTTGAATTATATTATGTTTTGCTCTATATTAAAAGAATCTACAGTGTGGTCCAACGAAAACTCAACACCGCGATTTTCTGGTTTCAAAATGAAAATGTGGAAAAACGGCCGAACCCGTTAATTTCTGATTCGATGACGGAACAACTTTTCTCCCAACCCATTTTCAAAGGGTATACCTCCCTTTTTAATCCAGATACAGAGTTTTTTTTATTGATTTTGACCAGTTTTTCAAATACACATACCTTTCGTACCACCCTATATATTTTGATGACATTTAGTATGATTTTTCTACGCAACAACTGGTTCATATTGACATAGCAACTGAATATTTTTTGTTCTAATGTTACATCTATGAAGTAAACAATTCTCTAATTTTTTTATTGTTTAACCGATATAACATGTATCACATTTATCAAAATAAATTTTCTATATCACGAAGCATAATGGAGTTTATCTTCCAATTCTGAGAATATTTTCTTGAGTGTATTAACATTGCTATTGGAATTTTTGAATTTCTCTCTTCAGTTTATGCAATTTTTAAGCAATTGTCTTCAAGAAACGAAATGTCCTAAGAAATATATTAGCAGCGAAACGTGAAAAGGTGTCTTTTTGAACACTAAATTCATACGTTTCAAAAAGTAAACAGTTAATATTTTCCGAGATACCGAGCCTTTAGAAAATATTTCTTTATTCCCCATAGCGATACATGACATTCTTGCCCAAACCTTTTTTAATATTCTTCTCAGGGCTGGATTAAGACCATTTGGCACCCGGGGCAATATATATTTTTTCGCCCCCCCACATTACAAAAATGATCATTTAATAAAAAACGAACAGGAATTCGCCCCCAATTCTAAATTCTGCCAAGGCATTGCCCTTTTTTGCCTTGGGGTTAATCAGGCCCTGATTCTTCTAGTGAAACGTGTCGCTTCTTTACAATAAGCGGTTAATTTTTCATTATTTCTGAATGGCATTTCTCGAATTAATAACGCTCATGTTCATTGAAGCAAGCGCGCAAAACGGTCCTTCGAAGTTTTCCGATGAATCGAATTTCCTTCAGGATCATGCTTATACGAGTTCGGTATGCAATTTCCTCCTCTTTGTGTGCAAATTACTCCTCTCTCATCTCTTTTCGAATGGACCCGCGCTTAAAGATCAATGGCCCCATGACATTGTCATGCGTTTGCTACAGGTAATCCTTTTTGTCTGAGTTCGTTTGTAGTTTGGAGCGTTGTCTAATTTGAAGCTTTTGTTTGGTGCAGTACATTAAGAGATGTCTGATGTGTGGTTATATATCTAGAAAGGAAGTTCTGGGCTTTAGACAATGAAAATTTGTTTTTGTTGACTAACCTGATTACAAGGAAATTGTATCTATGCTTCATACCTCAGAGAGTGAAATGAGAAGTAGAAGATGATTTTCCCCAATTCGGTGTCAAATTCGTTAATTCTGCCACGTCTTGTGTACGAAAGCGTGCGAGAATATCTCGTTATTGGACAGTTTTCATGGTAATATTTATTAATTATATTTTACGTTGGCCTCCTGCCACGGATTTATTTATTATTTTTGCCAATCAATATTTTTCGATGTAAATATCACTTAACGAAATTTATAGATATATTTAATAAATTTCGATAAAAATTGAATTAATTAAAGAAAATAACGTATAATACTTATACAGAAGGCTGGTACATTCAATTAATTTTGAACTCGTGGAAGAATATTAGTGATCGCTGCACTTGTTTTATGAAATAACTATACTTAGCGTTATATTCATAGAATATTTGGTGACAATATGAATTTAATGAAATTATATATAGAACAAGACTTGCTCCCATATCTACATTTAAGGTGACAAATTAAGGTTCGATCATAAAAAAACCTGAATTTACAAAAAAATTTAGATATGAAAAAACCGGTTCTGAACATCGAAAATTCAGACCAGTTCATTCCTAACATTACATATAATAGGTATTTATACAACACGAAATCTCTTGTATAAATTATCATAATCTCATTCCGTTAAATTGTTTTCATTAATTTGAAATTTAAAGCCTGTGATGTTATACCATGTATATGGTATGGAATCGGCACATTTTCAATTTAATACCAGTTATTCCAAAATATTCTAATGAGAAGGAAAGATAAGTTTAGATTAGGAAAGATTACGATGAAAGATCCCATCCCAATTGTTTCATGCAATAAAACAGTATCTGCTCATTTGGGACAGTGACAGTATTTAGGTGGGCAACAGGTACAGGAAGCGAGAAAATACATATAATATCAACGAAATAAATGTCGGAGTACAATTGGGAAAAAATCCACATAACTCGAGTCGTATTCCTGAAGGCTGTGGTATTCACGATTCCTATTCTTGGGAAATACAAATATCGTGCCATCAAATTCGGACGAGTTCGGACTCTAAAATATGGTGTTTATGAGGGACTTTATTCAGTTAGTTCCAAGAGACGTTGCTTGATGAAAACTAATGTGGAGTGATGAGTTTACATTTTCTAATGGTGGCATGTTCAATCGACACAATAAACATTTTAATGCAACAGAAAATACCCCACTGCAGATATGATACCACAACACAAATACGTTGTTTCCTCAACGTTTGGCAGCTATCAACGAGGCTATCAAAGATAATGGAATTATAGGCCCTTTCTGTATCGAAAATAACTTGAAAGACTTGGGGTATACCATTTTTTTATAAGTGCCTCAGAAAAAAGACTAGAACAATTACCTCTAATATTGTTAAGAAATCTATGATGGTTTTAATCTCATGAATCCCGAATCTTAAGGCAATATTTCAATGATAGATTTCCATATTCTTAAAGTACGGTTTCGCTTGTGCGACGGACGCATGCAGTGAATGCGAGCAGCTACTGCTCGCGTCCGCTGTTACGTCGAAGTGGTTTCCTTATCTGCAGCCAAACTACTCGGCCGATAGTCGACAGTGAGAATTCGGAATATGAGTATGTAAAGATTTATCAGGGCACATTTGGTTTTCCGTCGGACAATGAATTACCAAATTCATGTTATTTTCGGTGACGAAGCATTCCATTTGCATAAAAATATTATGAAACCTTACAGCAGAGACCAAGCTGAAGAAGATATTCAAAAGGCCATTTTTAACTATAGACTGAGTCGAGCCAGGAGAGTGTCAGAAAATGCTTTTGGTATATTGAGTAATACTTTCAGGATTTTTTTTCACCAATTGCATTTGAACCATCTACAGTGGATCTCATAATTTCGTTGGCTGTATGTTTACACAACCTCATCAGAAACAACCCTGAAAGGGTAACTAATAAACATTTAGACGAAAATCTAATGATTTCGGAAGAAAAAAAACATTTTATACCAGGAGGATTTGCCAAAGCAGATTGATTCTCAGTCCGAGATGGATTTAAGGAATATTTTGTTTCCGAGGGAAACAGGAACGTAGGGTTCGGAATAATTGATATTCAATTATATGAAACTGTTTTGTATTCACATAAAGAGTTCCAATTACAATGATAAAGAAAAAATTTCCCTTTATCGTTTTTCCTTCGATTCCTGTCGCGATCATTCTCCATACGCTGTCTTTCATCAAAATATTTTTATATTCAGCATGAGATGCATCATACAAGCATCTATTTGTGGAAAATAATTCAATTAGTTTCATTTCTTCATCCCTCGAAAACTTTTCAACGCTCATTTCCTATAGTTTCAATAAATAATAACAATTTTAACCTTTATATAAACGAATTCACGCTGCAGCGACGTCGCACAGACTGGTACCGCAAGCAGTGGGTCGTTTGGCTGCTGCAGCCACTGCTGCGTTGACTGCAGAAGCGGAACCGCTTCTTCGCTGTTCCCTATGAACAGTCTATACAACAATCGCAGCAGCCACTTTCGGCGGTCGCTGCATGCGTCCGACGCACAAGCGAAACGTTATACTTCCTGTATAACTGAAAGTGGTCAGGCTCCAAGAATATTTCAGCGCGGTAGATAATGTCAAACCATAACATAATCCCAATTTTCAGATTTCAATGAGGTCCAGTTCTCCAGAAACGCCTAATAGGCCGTCGAGAACTTGGTAGACCCTGTATATAGATATATATATATATATATATACAAATATATATATATATATATATATATATATATATATATATATATATATATATATATTTTTAAGGTACAAATTTCTTGGGTTTAGAGCACAGTGAAACTTGTGGTATTCACATTTTATTGATTTTAATTGACATGCTTCTTGATTTCAGCAAAGCATTCGACACGGTTAGACATGGCATTCTTCTTGCAATGTTGAGGTCTTGTGGAATGTGTGAGAGAGCGCTCAATCTTTTCGAGTCGTATCCGAGTTTTCGGTCGCAAACTGTTAGGTTGGGTGCAAAAATGTCTGAAGCAAAGATCGTACCGAATGGAGTTCCTCAGGGTTCAGTTCTTGGCCCACTTCTCTTCATATTGTATACCAGCCAATTTGTGAAATTCATTCGTCACTGCAAGGTTCATATGTATGTTGATGACTTTCAGCTCTATATCGATTTCTCTGTTTCTGAAATGAATAATGCAGCTATCGGACTCAATGAGGACTTACATCGGTTATGGGAGATTGCTGGAAGACATGGTCTGTCTTTGAATGAAAAAAAATCATTTGCCCTTGCCTTCGGTTCAAAAAACAACAGACAACTCGTCAAGGACAATCTCAGGCTGACTGTTGCGAATGATGTTATCGGTTTCGTCGATAGTGCCCGAAATTTGGGATTGATTATGGATGATTCGCTGAGGTTTCGCCAGCATGTGGAGAATACTGTTGGAAGAGCTTATGGCGCTTTAAGAGTGTTATATCCGCATAGATCTTACTTACCCATCTACACTAAAAAACTCTTGTGCGAAAGTCTAATTCTGTCTGAATTCAACTACTGCTCTCCTGTGTATAGCTTTTGTCTGGATCAGGACTCTCTCAATCGGATTTAACGTGTACAGAACAACTGTATAAGGTTTATCTTCGGAATTAGAAAATTTGAACATGTATCTCATAAGCTGGTGGAGTTGGGTTGGCTTCCTATGAGACTTCGTTTTAATTATCATGCTCTCTGTGCATTCCATAAAATAATAGTGAAGAGAAGACCACCTTATCTCTTCAATAAGTTGCAACTTAGAGCTGATGTTCACAACGTAAATATTAGATAGAAATATACTTACACGCCCGCATCATAGAACCTCAACCTTTGAGAGAAGTTTCAGATACAACATCTGTAAATTGTACAACATGATACCCAATGAAATAAAACAACTTGGAGATTGCAAATTCAAAAATAAAATCAGGGAATACTTGCTTAGTTCTCTTTAATCTCCGGGAGAGTAAGAAAAAGGAAGAATATGTTGTTATTTCATACTTTGTTATTGTTTAAGTTAGATTGCACACAGTGTGTTCATTATTATAATTTTTTTTTCTTATGTCACAACAAGGGTTAAGTGGTAGAACACCCATGGGTGAACTTCCCCTTGAGATTTCTGTTAAAGAAATAAAGGCCTTATTATTATTATTATTATTATTACATATGTTTCGGCGTATAATAAGCCTTTTTCAAGATTTAAAATAGCTGGGACGGTTACATCTAAAATAAATTAAAAAATCAGTTTTAATCTTTTCTTCATTATGTGTATGCTTACTTACTAGTGATCTACTTGTTTTCTATTATAAAAATCAACTCAATAAAGTGCATTTCTTTAAATACATGTTTGTTGTCATCGTCAATTCGAAATTGTTTTGTTTCATTCTCGGCTTTGCAGTTCTCCAAATGATCGTTCGAAATGCCATCTGTGCGTTTGTATTAATAGGAATAAATATGGTGTTGCAGGATACTACTTTTTTGAGTCATATTTTACGTGAAAAGTCACATATGTCATCTCATCAGCAAGCTGAAATAAAAAATTCCAAAAGAAAAAATATCAAACTGTGTTTATCAAATGAAATGCAAGGAATGTTCGGGAATTTACATAGGCCAAACAACACAATATATAAAAAAAGAATTAATGGCCACAGGTATTCAAAAAATTCTACAGCTCTAAAAAAACACGAAACAACATTCAAGCATGAGTTTGATTTCGACAATTTTGAAATTCTACACAGAGAAACCAATAGCAAAATAAGGACTTTTTTAGAAATGATATACGTTCAAAGGGAAAAAACTCTGTAAACGACAGAACCGACCTGAAAAATTTGTCAAAAATTTATTATAATATCCTTGAATAATATCAAAACATATACAGTAGAATCCGCTTATAATGACATCGAGGGGAAATGAAAAATACGTCAAAATAACCGGAAGTCACATAAAGCAGAATTTCAGCAAAATTGATATTTTTCTTGGATTCAGTTTGAGAAAAGACCGACAAATTCAGTTTTTGCTTTATTGAAAAAAAAACGCTTCTATAACAAAAAAACTAAGTATAAAGAACTTTTTCATTTTTTAGAAAAATAATCTGAAATTTTAGTTTGCGTTTGTTTTTTTTCGACTTAAAATAATAGCTTCTTACACCATTGTACAACTTAGAATTGGCTTCAATGGATGTCATTTTGTCCACAAAACACCAATAATCTCTTCAAGGATCTGGATTACACTAAAAAGCAGGTCGGCACGCGTATGTCTCGTATGCTATCAAACCTCATCGCATTAAAAAGGGTAGGGTGGCTTGAGAAAACGATCGAGCGGTCACTATGACCGGAAAAATTTTCGAAAAATCATGTTGTTTTATCTGAAATCATGTCATTATAAGCGAAGTCATTGAATCCGGACCCTATTGTAAGGAGTTTTGAATGAAACCAAACTCAACACTTCATTTGCGTCATTATAAGCGATAGGTCAGTATAGCCGGCGTCATAATAAACGGATTCTACTGTATATAGAGATGACATCTGTGACTTTTCACGTAAAATATGATTCAAAAAAGTAATATCCTCCAACACCATATTTATTCCTATTAATACAAACGCACAGATGGCATTTCGAATGATCAATTGGAGAACTGCAAAGCCAAGAATGAAACAAAACAATTTCGAATTGACGATGACAACAAACATGTATTTAAAGAAATGCACTTTATTGAGTTGATTTTTTTAATAGAAAACAAGTAGATCACTAGTAAGTAAGCATACACATAATGAAGAAAAGATTAAAACTGACTTTTTAATGTATTTTAAATGTAACCGTCCCAGCTATTTTAAATCTTGAAAAAGGCTTATTATACGCAGAAACATATGTCGATTAAAATCAATAAAATGTGAATACCTTAAGTTTCACTGTGCTCTAAACCTAAGAAATTTGTACCTTAAATATATAAAATATAGCACAAGAAATCCAATCTTCCTATATATATATATATATATATATATATATATATATATATATATATATATATATATATATATATATATATATATATCCTTTCTTATTTGCTGAATTGTTATTAATACCAAATATAAATAATGGGAATAGCAGCATAGGTTCAAATAATATACTCTTTTTTCTCAACTCGAGCTTTCGAGAATTTATTTTCTCTTCGTCAGGAGAACTATAATATGAATAAAGTGATGGAAAGAACATATAAATATCTGAGAAGATTTTAACTTACGAAATTGAGGATTAATATTCAGTTGTTTACTACCATAATACATCAAGGAATTTCAAAAATAAATATGGATGAAAAGCTCAATAAATTTTGATTATGAACGTCGAATTGACATAATTCATATTTCTGAATTTGGATCTACAATAATTATTGAATTCTGTGATTTATTGAATCAAAATGGATCAAATAAGAAAATATAGAACTGAGACCACATGTATCTTTTCTTGAGTTCATGCAATTTTCATTTTGTGAAATTCGTAACATTTCAAGAAAACTTCTCTTTTTCGAATCTTTTTCGGAATCAAGTATTATTACATCATTAAAATTTGGTTGATGTTGCTCTTCTAAAGAATGTATAGAAAGAGCACAGGTTTCTTTTTGAGTTCTTATATTACTTTTATGTTGAGAAATTCTTCGTTTTAATTTGGTAGAAGTTTGGCCAATATAACATTTTTCACAGTCATTACAATGAATTTTGTATAAAACATTGGATCTATTGAAATTTTCGATTTTATCTTTCAATTTAGTCAAGATCTTTCTTATAGGTTTAACATTTCTGATCGCAAGTTTGAATTCTTCTCTGGGTATCAATTCTCTCAATCTATTACTTAGTTTTTCATGGAAGGGTAATACCAAAAAACAATTCTCCCAACGTATGGGCCCTCCCGTGACGCGGTTTCTTCGGGGGTACGTTACGCAAGATTTTATTCGTACACATCAGTTCTACAACATCTGATAATAGTATTGCTTGGTTGACTTACTTCGATATTTCACAGTTTCAACTAGTTGCCTAGAATCGATCGAGGCTAAGGCTCATTTTTGCATATCACCGTAAGAATAACATGTATGATTCGCGACTACGCGACGTATGTACTTTGACGAATGGCCCTTATAGCTCTGAGAGGCAGGCATTTTTTCGACTCGCTTGATATTTTATCTGTTTTATCTTGAAATACCACAAACTTTTTATAAATTATGTTATTCGGATAGATAAACTATATTGATTTGAAGCTTCATCTTAATCCGTTGGGTAGTTCTCTCGTGAAAGAGTAACAAACATCTTCATATCCTCACAAACTTTAGCATTTATAATTACTCGTATATATATATATATATATATATATATATATATATATATATATATACATACACTACTATACCATACTTGCCAGGACTGACTAATAAGATCTCACATATTTTTCAAGACCAGAGATATATCAGAATAGTTAAATCTATGAGACACACCTTAAATACATTGGTTTTTAGTAGACTGAAGGACAAAGAAAAGAAAGAGTACGAATCTAAGGTCGTTTACAGCATACCTTGTGAAGTGTGTGACAAGACCTACATAGGACAGACCTCTAATTGGATCAAAACTCGAGTCACATCACATAAAAGTGACACAAGACGAGACATGAAAACTTGTTCTCTAGCCATACATTGCAATACACAGAATGAACTATGATAATGTAAAAATTTTATACAGAGAATCCAATTACAATAAAAGACTCTTCCTTGAAATGATGGCTATTAACACAACAGAAAACACTGTGAACTCCAAACAAGACACCAGCCACCTTAACAATATATATTGCTATCTGAACTTTCAAAAAAACCTATTCGTACCACCCCTATACATACGTCAGACCCGTAAAATGAAAGTTAGAACTATTTCAAGTCATAGAGTGACACACTTCAACTATCAATAATGTCAAGATTTTCACCAGCCTGATGTTAGATGAAATTAATTCAATACAGAAGAAAGAAAAGTCAGTAAATTGTATTCAGTTTTATTGTTCGAAGGAGATTCTAGTGAGAGTAGAATTTGTCTTGGAGGATAATAACTTGATTCTAATACAACTTAGGGAAAAACCACATTATATCTCCTTGAAAAAGGTAATAAATATTACCGAAAGCTCGGAATGATATAGAAGTGTATTTCTTACCTTGATAAGACCGAGATTCCCAAAAACCTTCCTAAACCTATTTTATATATATATATATATATATATATATATATATATATATATATATCTGTGTGTGTCATCATTAGTGTTTGGAATCGAGGATTTAATATTCTCAACGATTTTTGTCGTGTTATATTCATGTCGTATTCGTATTTGGTAAATAATTTCAGTTTTCATAGTTAATTTGCGGTAACCATTCCAAAAACAATACAAATAAGGATATTCTATATATTCTATAGTCTACGGACGAGATACAGCCTCTCGGTGTTTTCTATCACTTTATTTGATACAGTAATTTTTACGGTTCACAGTGAAAAAAAAACAAATTTATCACACTAATGAATTATACTCAAACAAGTGCCTGTATGATGTTCTTATGTCAAATTTAATGCAGCAGTAATTTGGAAGTTTTGAGAACCTTTCATTTCGAGTCGTTTTTCAATTTTCCTCTCAAGTTCGAAAACAGTAGAACTTATAAGGTTGCGGTTTTCACCAAATTAATTATCTCAAAAATCAAGCATTGACGTGTTTATATGTCATTCATTTCGACCAGGCTCGAAGGGTTTCTGAGTTCTCCACAATAAAAATAATTTGGGACACCTTCATAGGTATGTATGAAAAACTCAGAAATTTGTTAATTGTTTAACCAACAATGAATGGTTGTGCGAGTTTTCCATTGCGAAATTTTTTTCCTTGACGAAGACTTGATTACAAATATCTGTATCATTGAAGATATTCTGGTAATTTTTTAAATAGTATTATTAGTTCTTCTGTAAAAACCAGAGGGCCACAGTACAATATTCTTAAATAATCGACCACATAAAATATGATTTTTTTTTGTGTTACGACATCAACTATTATGGTGATCAGTCGGAATAAATATTGTTAGGAAACGTGTTCATGTTGATTGAGAAGGTAAACCATTCTTGTATCTTCAATAAAAAAGAAACAATAAGAGCTTTTTGGTTTGAATGCTAGTAGAACCATTTGAACCTGAAATATAATCAATAGAAGCAAGAACAAATCCACTGTAATTGAGAGGACGAATCATATTCCGGACAGACGTGTCGCAGGAAACCTAATGAATGATAATTAGTAAAGTTGTATCAATAATTTCATAAATCTTATTTTTCAAGTTACAAGTGAGGAAGAGAAAAACAATTGCATGCAATCAGTTATTTCCGGTTGACAACGTTACGAAAACAAAAATGAGCGCATATAACAGGGCAAGTGCAAGTAGTGAAGGTCATATAATATGCGCATGTGCAATGATTATAATTATATCATTGCAAGAGCTGGAGAGTGGGCCGTGTCTGGAGGGGCGGGAGGCTTTGGGGTGACCGTCCGGACCAAGGTCTGATCAGGGGCGTACTGCAGGAGAAATCGCAACTCACCTCCTATGAAAGTTAATCGGCAATATTGCCCGGTTACTTCAGGACTTGAACTCATTTGTGGGTGAAGTACCTACTGAAGATCAGTAATTCAACTTTTGCAATTGAAGTGAAATGATAATTGTTATGACTATTGGAGTCATTATTTTTTAATTCGTAAAACTAAAACTGGATAATCAACACATTCTGATTAATCTTTCTATCAACATAAAGTAATTGATTTGTAGCAAATGTACCTGAGCGATTAGGGAGAGGAGTCACACTTACTGATCTTCATTCTTGGAGCTATGTAGAGGGTATAGTGTTATTCTTATAAAAATTTCAAATAATTCATATCTTCTCCCAACTTACACTTTTGGATATTTCATGACGTATTTGAACCTCGTCTCTTGAATATTCACTCAGTGCTTTTCTTCCATTCTTCTAAAGACTTCACTTTCATGAGGTCTAATTCTGCATTGAATTTTGTTCATCATACATCTTATGACAGGTCATGCTATCTAATTTGACTCATTTATATCAATATTTTTCTGATGGTTTCTGTATTTGAAAGACCACTATATCCAGTTTATGCTGCTGGAGATATTCTAATTCTTACGTCACATCTATTTTCAACCATATGAAATTAAAACCCGCTCCCATTGATACGAGAGTGAGAAAAAAAGAGCAGGAATCAATATAACGTGAATGAACTCTAATCTTATGAGATTATATAAACAAAAATAGCACACATAGGATCATTTAGAGGGTGGAGGAAATGGAGCAAATTTCCGATTTCCTGTTTTTGATGAAAACTATTATTAAATAAGTTTTGAAAATTTGCTTCCTGCAGTTGGACGATGAAGATTTCAATTTGCACTGTTGCTTACTAAAAGAATTCATACAAACAAGATTTCATTTCGATTTAGAAAAAAATGGTTCTTTCCCATCAAGCTCTTCCAATTTATTATCAAGAAAATATTTGTATGGAAACATTTTTCACAGGAAAGACGGAAAAAAAGCTTCTAGGGGTGACTGAGAATGATATAATTCTAGTTCAACTGTAATCTGGCGCAGAAACCAAAAACGCCTTAGGGTGAAATAAAACAGAACAGGCTTATAAGAAATTCCTTCACTAAGCCTATACTGTACTATATTCAAAGGTTTGGAAAATGAGAATTTATTTCGCGCACAGATGGAAAATCGCAATTCTGATACTGGGGTCTTCAGTAATTTCGCCCGAAGAATCGAATGGGCCCATCAGATTTTGGGCCCAAAAGGGCCTTATATCTCGATATAAGGCCCCATATCGAAATTTTTTTCTTTTCCTTTTAATTTCAGATTAAGATTTTACATTTGAATTGGTTGAAACCAAAATTTTTTCTTACAGTTTGGGCCCTATGTAACGTTTTTTGTTGGAAAATCTGGCGGCATAAGACCCTAAAATATGATTGACCCAATCGATTCACCGAGAAAAATTACTAAGGACCTCAATATAAGAATATGAATTTTCGCATCCTGGGCAGAATGAACGCCGCCGATTTTTGAACAAAAAACGCTGCATAGGGCTCAAATATGGACGAAAAATTATTTGGTTTTTAATAATTCGGATGAAAAATTCCCCGCTAGATCCGAATCTGCAATAAAAAAGATGGGTTCGCACTTTGAATTTCATAGGCCCTTTTGAACCAAACATCTGATGTGTCCATTTGATTACTCGGGAGAAATATCTAAAGACCCCAGTCTTTAGTTATTTCGCAGTCCGATTTTGAAACACCCGATAGAGAAAGAGAGAGAATAGATGAGAGAGTACGTAACTGCAGCAGCCAATATGACCTTCAGTTTGCGGAAAGTCGCAAATAGAGTCGATGAACCAGTGACCGCGAGCCTCGTTACGAAGATGCTGCTATTAGCCCCCATACAGACTTGAACGTTAGTCACAATTATGCTAGAAATATTTTTACTTGACTTTTCGAAAGTGACTGATGATTAAAAGTGGTAGCAACAGGAAATTACCGATATCAATTTGCGCTACATTAACGAATGAAAAAAAATTCAATTCTGTAGCATTAGGCAACGAGAATGTTCTGAAGTGTTAATGTTTCATATTATAACAATTTGGAAGATGAGATGAAATATAATCATTTATAAATGATAATATTTCATTTATGTCTCCTCAATTAAATTTCGGATTTGAATAAGGTTTCACCGTACTTGCACCAATAGATGCCTCTGCATATTTTTTAAATGAGACATCTGGTTATGACTTATGTCATTTTCATCACATATAATTAAAATTAGCGTACAAGATATTTTAAATGGAGTTTTGGTGATATTTTAAGATTAGAATTTCTAAAATATTTCAGATTTCTAAAAAAGTACTTCAATCATTTCTCTAGAGGAAAAGGCGTAGGTATTGCTGGAATTTTTGGACATTGCGGAGCAAATACACAAATACACATCTAGAAGAGAGTGCAGCGTGAATGAAGATAATTCAACGAAAACAATTAGACCTTGTATTTGGGAGAAACCATCTATTGCAAATATATCAAGGGCTGTATATTTAGGTTGCAGTTATACTTGTAGCACTGAAGAAGAGTTATATTCATTGGACCAACTGGGATATATATCTATTATTATTTTACTTAAGTTGGTTGCTCTCAAATTTTGGAATGTATATTTTAAAATTAAGGTTCACCTCATTCACTTTTCTTTGTTGTCGAGATGAAAAAATTAATGTTTCAAGTGTAATACCATTATTTACGTGAGATTTAGATTGTAAAAGGATAATGATCTTTGAAACATCAACATCAATCAATTGCTGCTACCGATTCATAGCATCTGATGGGACAAGATTTCGAGTCACGGTTTAGTTATTTATAATACCATTGCAGCAGACACTAATATTCTTCCACGAGTTCAAAATTTTAAAACGAGCCAGGAAAAGGCGAGTTTTTGAACGAACGATTGTTTGAATAAGACTTCTGTACGAGAATTATGAGTAACTTTCTGTTATTCATTGAATTTTTATCGAAATCAATGGAATATTTCTATAAATATTGTAGTGATTTTTGCATTTAAAAATTTCGATGGTAGAACTGTTTTCTCTCTCATAAATTTGACAGATAATAAATAAATCCGTATCAGGAGGCCAACATGTATTCAATATATTATTATGAAAACTGTGCAAGAGTGATATATTCTCTCACGATTTTGTTCTGCCAGATGTGACAAAATGAACGGATTTGACCACAAAATTAGAAAAACACCAGTATTCCAAATAAGCATTATTAAATATAATTCTATTCTTCGAATTTGAAACCTTAAATTCCAGTCTGAATTAAAAATAAATATGGTTTTATTGAAACTTCAATACAATCATTCTCGTGAGAGGAATAAATTGAGAAGACTGATATGAGTGTAAAGCAGAACTAAAGTGGGATCGATACTCAATATGATGTTTCCGAATTGTGACAGTATTTATGTTAGTCAATATAATCTCCACAATTTCCCGCTTCAACTTCATGAAATGATCTCTGTCATTGTATATGAATGAAAATTCAAAACACGATTCCCGGTAGGGCAGATTCTTTTATACTATTAAGCTATTGTTCCTTTATAGCTTTCCGTTTATTTTAGAGGAATTATTCAATTTCTTAACCTGAAATGAACGGAATGAGATATATGATACTCTCAATAAAATTAGAACCTAACCAAACCTAAACTGACCTTTGAAAAAATCGGTATGTGGTATAAAGGGCTTTCAACATCTTCTCTCCTTACATTTCCTACAAAGAGTGTTCTGCATAGTTTATGGATATCTTCTGGCTGTCATTATTTTGAAATACCATCAACGCAAGGATAAGTTTTGGATAAATATCATTTATTTGCTTAAAAGTGTCTATCACACAAATATGCATCCCAAGCTCTTCCCATACTATTACTTCACTTTTCTCAATATTTCAAATCATTCATTTAAACAACGCAAATGTACTTAGTATCGTTGAAAAAACGGAAATTCACAAGTAAGTAAGAGCATAATAAGAGTTAAGAGTCCTTTCTACTAACGATTTTATTTCACTTTGCAACGGAGAGCGCCACATATAAATATACAACACTGCCTTGTAGGCTTCCATGGCAGACACTGAATAAACAGTTAATGATATGAAAAATTTTAATTGAAATATAGTGGAAATCGATGAATTTCATATTGCCGAGAAACCAAACCTTCGAAATTGCAAAACGAGAATCTTCCAAAATTTGTTTGCAAGTTTCTGAAATTTTTAATACGTTGTTTGAAAGTTTTTAATGCATAAAGTTCTTGAAAACTTCAAGATTATAGGGCGATGAATAATATTCGCTCATAATGACAGCGCCGGTCCGTACTGAGAAAATTATATTTTTCACCCATATCTTATATCTTCAAAACTTCTATTTTCGAATAACTGAAACACAGATTGTAGCATAATCAAAGAATTTATGCAAAACAAATTGGATATCCAAAACCTCGAATAAAATGAACTTAAGGAATGAAAAGCAATGAACTGGAAATAATGTGACAAAAAATAAGAACAAAAATCACCCCTCCTTTCTTCTAAACACTTACTAGCTCTTGTAATCAAATGTGCTACAGCTTTATATATTATTTCAGATCAACTCTGTATTTCCTCACTTGCAGTTTGTATTCGATGAATCAGTTGCTCCCTATCTACTTTTTCTCTGGAGTGGACTGTATTTTTCAAGTATCCCCATAAGAGATAATGTGAGCATGTGAAATCTGGGGATCTTGCATGTCTGTCATAAGGTCCCCCTCTACCAAACCAATGATTTCGATAAACTATATTCAAATGAGCTGAAACTCGAATCAAAAATTTATGACAACACAACAATCTACCACTACTTCATTATTCTATTTCATTGATTAATTGAAAATGATTTTGAATATCAAAATTTACAGCATGAGCCACTGGCATCTCGAAATGAGAATGAGTTTCGAATTGAGGGTATAAGAAAATCTTCTGTTATCCTTTACATAGCATTGGAAATTAATGGTCCTACCACAAATATTGATACGAAATGTTAGAACAAATGTTTCCTTGTTATTGACTCAAGCTGCAGGTGCGGAAATACGGAATCGACCAGACATGTTAATGAAAGTTGCAGCACCTTTAATAATAAGAGCTAAAAAATGTCATAAAGAAATGGTGGTAGTTTTCGAAAACGTTTTTCATCTGAGTACATCAGGTATCTTTTGAACGAACGTAGTTGGGACATGTTTCATAACCCCTTTCAGTTTCAGTTATGCACGAAATGATCTCTTCTGAAATGATTGGGTGCTCATATTTTTCTTCGCAATTATAAAAATAAAGTGTTCTTATTTGACAAACATAAGTGGTGGGCAACTTCTGATCTTAATATTGGAAACGCTTTGGCGCAGGTGTGACGACTTATGTAAGATTTAGGAAATCCATAATCTTTCCACATTCCTCCAATTCGAAAATGTGGAAAATGTTTAGGTTTGAAATATTGAGAAAAGTAATATCGAAGATAAAACTGTCCTCGCATATCTCCCGTTTTATTCAGTGTTTTTCCATATCTAACTTTTGCGATGGATGCAACGATTCGAGAAGAAAGAAATTCAGAATTATTCAATAACTTGATCATTTCAGAAATGAAACTCATTACAGCATTGTTTTCAGTTATATTATTCGTTTTGTGGTTGCCAGTACTGACCTCCGATCCACTCAATTTTCGAATCAAATCCGCAATCTGTCAAATTTTCGTTAGTGACACCAACTGCCAAGATAGAATACAAAAGTCACTAATCTGAATTTTTATTTGAATTTCGAGAGTTTTCCACAAAACTTGACTGAAATAGAGAAATTATCGTCTAATACTCGTTGCAGAAGGCAACTCCAACACTCATGCTTTCGAAAACGAGCGACGAAGGAGCGAGTTCGCATTCGTGTTGGAATAGGAGCTCATTCTGCAACTTGTATTAGAATATACTATTACCGCATTATTGCTACTAGCATATTATTATCATTGTAAAACCTTAAATAATAATTAAACAATAGATCCAATTCCTAGTGTAATCATAACCCGTCAAACAAGATACGAGTACCAACTCCGGTAACGGCATCAGAACTTGTGAAATACAAACAGCTAACTGACCTATCCAAGTAAATACTACTACCGTCCGATGATGCATAGTTGGCCAGTTGCGAGTCTAGGAAGCTAGACGTAGTAGTAATTTATTTGTTTCCTATTCCCCTACTTGTCTAGGACGACTGAGCTGAAGTTACTGTTAGATTAGATTACGACAGTGGATGCCATTGTTTGGCATGATATTCTCTCATTTATGATTCGAGGAGAGGATCATTAATTGAAAATGGTGGAAGATATTCGAGCGGTTACACGATCGACATATTCCTGAGTTATCGATTGAAATTTTTTCTCGGACGAATCAGCTTTTTCACCAGCAGTTTTTGGAACAAACTTAATTGAAACAAATTTAAATAATGAAAATGCTTTCATGTTAATTCTTGCTCCAAAAAAAAAACAAGAAATCTTCGTATATGAATATGTGACGTTTCTACACCTATATCAGAATTCTTCATCAGACCGAATATTGAAAAAGGTTTAAACGTTGATTTTTTTGAACGATTCTGATAATTCTTGAGATTTGGTCGGATGAAAATGTCTGATAGTTTTATACTTTTAATTTGCGATAATTGCTGTTGATTCGGCATCTACCCTCACACGTCTCTGAACAAAGGAATGAAAGGTTAAACAAATAATGTTTTTCGTTTATCTTAGCTGTTTTTACAGGATAATTTATTTATCCGAAACCAGAGCACTTATCGGACAAATGCAGGTTATATCTTCAGCGAAAACAGAATTAAAAATAATCTCAAATAAATATCGTTTTGATGATAACGCAATAAAATGGAAAGAGTGATAACCTTATAAAATAACGACTGGAACACTGATCTTGGACACCTAAATAAAGTTTGCACCACTGTCTGATATGGTAAAATTGACTGAACATTAAGATAATAAACACTTATTTGAATAAGATACTTTTCATTTATTCCTGGAACAGAGGAGTTGGTTATACAGAATCCACCTCGAAGATGGTAGAGAATTTGTAACAGGGTTCTTGACATTACATAAATGGTTTTTGAAACAAATATTTTTCAGTGTTTTGATTCTGAAAAAAATTATTTTCGCTAGAAATGAGAGATGATTTTCAAAAATTTTATAACTCTCAATTATGAATAATCAGCAAAAAGATTATTATTCAATTCATAATTTCCATTTTTTTCATTGATCGCTACTCAAGTTGGCTGAAGTTTTACATTAACTTTCACATGGTTACAGTTAAAAATGTACAAATTATTGTCGAGAAGTATCCGGGGTGTCCCCATGAGAAGGGGCCATCTTTAATATTTTTCATATTCGGTGTAAAGACTAACGAATTCAATGGGGAGCATTAATTAAAGGGAATTGGCATTAATTAATGTTCGTAGGAGTTACGTCAGCGTTTTCCAAACTGGGAGGCGAGCCTCCCTAGGGAGGCGCGGACTAGTCTAAAGGAAGCCGCGAAAATTAGTCACAGTGAAAAATTTTCCAAAATACTGCATAACTTTTCTGTGCTAAAAGACAAGCGCATCCATTTCATCAAAAACAATAATGAAGTCATCTTTTTCTCTACTTATGTGTCAAATCCGTTCATTCCGCAACATTTCGTAGAACAAAACAATGTTAGAATATTTCATTCTAACACTATTTTCAGTAATATTTATTGATGACATGTTGGCCTCCTGCCACGGATTTATTTATTATCTGTCAAATTTCATGAGGGAGAAAACAGTTCTGCCAATCAATACTACAATATTTAGAGAAAATAATGTATGATACTCGTTTTTGAATTTTGAACTCGAGTAAGAATATCAAGTCCTTCTGCACTTGTATCATAATAGTATATTCTAAAACAAGTTGCAGAATGAGCTCCTATTCTATCACGAATGCGAATTCGAAAACGAGCGACGAAGGAGCGAATTCTCGAAAGCATGAGTGTTGGAATTGCCTCCTGCAACGAGTATTGGACGATATTTTCTCTATTTCAGTCAAATTTTGTGAAATACTCTCGAAATTCAAATAAAAATTCAGATTAGTGACTTTTGTATTGTATCTTGGCAGTTGGTGTGACTTACGAAATTTGACAGATTACGGAATTTGAATGAATTTGATTAGAAAATTGAGAGGATCGGAGGTCAGTACTGACAACCACAAAACGAAAAATATAACTGAAATAGAGAAATAACTATTCCATTAGTTTGTATGAATTAATTTTACAAGAGTTTTTATTTCATGAAATCTTCAGAGGGGAACGGGGAGGCACCAATTGATAAAATATTTTTAAGGGAGGCGTAGTGACATCAAGTTTGGAAACCACTGGGTTACGTGTAAGTGTGATCTACTATCCAGAAGGCCATTTGAGAGAGAGCCACAACACCAAGGATTTGAATTCATAACAAGGTCCGGAAATGTTTGACTTTTGGTTGGCATGCAAACAATAATTCTCTTCTGAACTTAATTTATTATGTAGGTACAGGGTGGGTAAAATTGCTGATACCTGAACTACAACTTTCTAAACCTAAGAAATAGAGGAAAATGAATGGCACATTGGAGATATGGTAATGCCATCAACCGCATTCCTATTTCTTGGGCGATTTTAATATTAGTTATTATTTCCTCCGTTCTTGTTCGAGGTAGGACGTGGAAAAAAAACATTATAGACACTTTTTGACATTAGTCCGCTATCTGCACAATGATTTTTTTAAAAGAGTTATCCTTGTTGAAGAAAAAGTTTTTTTTCAGTTACATACATGCATACATACAACATACATCGCCCTCAGATCTATTCAGATATATCATGGAACATATTGTTTGTATTTGCGTAAGGGTGACGTATAATGTACCATATATTTTCGAATCGAAAAAAATGTTTTTTTTTCTTGGATATTTATGTTTAAAAATGTTCTCTGTTGAAATTACTATGAAAAAAAAATTGAAACAAAAAGTAGCTAGCTGAGGTAGGTGCAATGGGGAAAAATTTTGCATATGATACAAGAATTCAGAAGGGAAAATTCCATTTATTTTTTGAAAGTTTCCCTGAGAAACTTGTGGAGATTTTTAAGAAAGAAATGACAGCATCTTTACAATAATTTACATCAAAGGTAATGGAGCATAAAGATAAGAAACGTGTATATATCCATTTTGCACCTGTTCGTGAATGAAATTCCACATTATGAAATACATAATTATAAAATGACAAATAAAGATTTCACACTGAATACCAACGAGAAACTACCACCATTTTTCAAATTTTCGAATTCTGAGGAAGGACTGCGACTTGCGGCCGAAACGTTGATTAAGAATCAAATTGAAAGAACATAACGATCTTCAGCTTCATTCCCATCACACCCCTTAAAACTAACCTAAGAAAGAACTAACGTGATTAACCTATATAAGTAGTGTTAAAAACCGACTACGATTTTCCGTTGTTAGGAACTTTGAAAGTCATACAAATTGCATTTCAACTTTGTCGAGCCTAGAAAATAACATCTTGTGCGACAAAACCAAAGTACTCGGTACCTATTGTGGTTCACGTCAACCGCTCAATCCTGAGCTTCACTACATGTTTCTTAACAATCGTATTTAGCTTATTAATATCTGGCGCATTCAGATAATACTTAAATGAACTCGGAATAACTAGAAGGCACTGACGTAAGTGTAGTAGCTTCATTTCCAATTTTTCTCCTCTATATTCTTCGATTTGAATGTTTTCTTTTAGCAGATTTTTGTGGTTGTAGCACCTCGTCGTGAACGAATCTTCTGAGAACCACAAAATGTGTCCCTTGCGAACTTAATAAGCGCATCGCATAAAATCTCAGTAATAGCTATAGATAAATATTAATAATAATAATAAAAACAGTTCTTTATGCCAAAATCAATTAGTACTACAAAAGAAATAACAAAAGAAACGGAATAGTGTCATGAAGAAAACAAAATTAGATAGATTTATTTATCGTGCCATTACAATATTGCTGCTTACACTCGTCAATTAAAAACAATCATTAAATTAAGATTTTCAATCAAATAAACAAAGTTGAAATACAAGGTTGAACATCAGAACAAAATAAATGCCCAATTCAAGCAATCTTGACTTTATAAAAGATTCAAATTTTTCCAATGGGAGGCACTTCAGTTCATTTGACAAGCCATTGTTTATATCAACAGCGTACCATTTTGGGCTTAGTTGGGACTTTTTCAGCCTAACGAATTCTGATTTGATCTTTGTGTCTATAGTATTGTGACCGTGTATCTCGCTCTGTACACTATAAGAATACCTGTTTCTGTGTACAAACATAAAACTTTTCAGGGGGAAAATAGATGGAAAGGTCAATATCTTGAGTTCCTCAAACTTATCCTTACAACAGTCACGACACTTTAACAATCCTTCAAGTCTCACTGCGCGTCTCTTCAATCTGAACAAACTCCAGTAACCCCACAGCATGAGTCCGGCAAGCAAGACCAGCATCCAAACAAACACCGAGAGACGGCAGGAGATGACTGCCTTTCATTGCTTCAGTCTATATATTTCCTAAATAAATTTTTCGCGACTGTATTTAATTCGTAGATAGAGCTCATCGATTGAAGTTAAGTTATTATTTAGAATGAGTGAAAAACCAATTTCAATGTGAAGATTGTGTCAATAACACGGATATCATACCTACTTATGAAACGTTCTCTAAATGACCTCGATTTATCAAATGAATGATAAAATACTGCATCTATAATTGAAGAGCTTCGGGAAGAAATTCATTGATGATTGCGCAACAGCAAATCGTGGAGCTGTTTTCATAATGCAGTTCAAAACAGCCAAAATTAATGCCTTAGTTCCATTATTGCTGTTTTTTCAGTTTTATTCGTTTCAGAAAATAGTTTTGTTGAAAGGATAGTAGCGACATAATGAATATTTGGAATGCCATTCTAAAAGTTTACATTTCAACAAATATTTAGCAGGCTTGATTAATTCAATATAGGCAGGTCAGAAATTCTCATTTTTCCAAAGCCGGAATGGATCACTTGATGGTTGATTCTCCACCTAGAGTCCGCAATTTATTTTGCTCCGAGTCAAAGATGAATTTTTCCTAGTGGTTTGCTTATTTTGAAAAAGTACAAATTGGCGTTTATAGAACCCAATTCCGAATGACGTTCCGCGGCTGGATTTCTAAGGATTTATCACTGGATGAGACTTTATAACGCCCATAGCTCTGAACCAACAAACGGGCCCATAGAATATAAATTCTGATTGCTTGTATGGTCTCTGGATGCTTAATGTAGAACTTATCATTTTATTACAGTCAAGTCACAGTTGAGTGATTTTGAATTTCCCGAATGTGGAAATAAGTTTTGAGTTCAGACCACAGAATTCACAACTCTAGAATATAAGGTCTCTTCAACATTGTGAATCTTCATGATGCAGAAATTAGGGATTAGTGTCCAGGGTCGCAGCACCATTTCCACAGTCCTGTTATGTCAATGTGCAGAAGATAAACAGTATCGCTATGTAGATGTTTTCTTTTTGACCATTGGTGAGTTTAAAAGACAATTGTATTGTCTGATCAAAAATTGATATAATTTTTTTCTTGTCGATGGCGAATTTATTCAGTTTATTTTTACTAGATAGTTGCGTTTTTATATTACTTACACCTGTAATTAGGCATGTTCCGGTTGGATATAACATATTTAAATAAATAAATAGATAGTTTGAAAACTCTGTTCGGCTTGGCGATGAATAAATTTATAATTGACTGACGAAATTTGTTTTTAACGAAAATCACCTTTCAACTTTCACACAAAAAATGAGAAAGAGGTTATGAATATTTCTATTGAATTCGTTCAAAGCCTTGCATATGAGATACTGTCAGTTTCAGACAATAAAATCTATTATCAGAGCAGGAAGACCTGGATGAGATTCATTGGTAATAATTCAGCAGGATTAATGCGTCAATTGTCAGAAGTGAACAAACCATGAATAGCACTGACGAAGTATGAGACTCTCTGTGTTTTCAGTTGGCCTAGGTTATAGCTAGAGCTTAATATAATTATCTGCTATATATAACATCTCGAATAACTCGACAAAATGCTCGTATGTCGTGTGGATCACGACATACCAGTATTTCCCAAATTTTCAACGGTTTTCCTCCTTGGAACATAGTTATCAGCTATAACTAGAAAATTTTTCGAAAGTTTTATTTGTCTGAATATTATTTTGAGAGAAACTGGTGGCATTATATAATAATAAGGTGCGGATGTGAATTTGGGTTGGTGCCAAGCAGAAAAAAGTGAAAACTTACATTCTTTATTCTTATAACCTACCACATACTCTCTGATAGCGATCTAAATCAATATGAAAAATAAAACAAAATTAACAGCTTGATATTCCATGAAAGAAAACTTGTATCTCCGGTGAAATGAAGAAGTTCCGAATTAAATCGCTACAGTAACTAACAATAATTATAAATGAAAACCGACATACGAGAAAACTTCTCACTTAATTCTCCATGAAGTAAAAATATATAACAAAAAAATATACAATTCAGATTCTCATCTCTATTCGATAACTTTTTGCGGAAAAAAATAATGTAATTAAAAGATAATCAATAATTAGAAAAATAAAATGGACTTCCACTTACTTGTAGTGAATGTTGGGTAAAATGGTTGATGTATATTTCCAGGAGGTCTTTGTGTGTGATGGGGGGTAGGAGTCCAAGATAGGGGATGTCTATTCAGAAAGTTCCCCACTGGAGAATGGAGGGACGGTTGTAGCCTTGATTTCAATTCATCTGTCGATGTATGACCGCTTGAAGAGCTGTCAACGTCCGAAACACCAGAATCCGCTGGACTTGGAGGAAGCGATCCTGAAATGTGTTGCCAGAATTTCAGAACAGATACTGCTTAACAATTTTCTCGTCTCTATTATTTAATGAAAAAATTTATATTTACTCGCTTGCATTCGCTGAAATCGTATTATATTGTTGTTGCTCCAATGTGAATATAAAATTCCAACTGAAATAGTCATATTTCATAGCATGATGTCGTAAATTTATTTCGGTGCTCACTTCAATTTGAAATAACAATATTTTCCACGAATCAAGACTATATGGTAGAGTATTCCTCAGAGAAAGCTAAAAATGCTTTCAAGACAAACATAGGCTCACTAATATAGAGTTTGAAAATTCTAGTTATACCAAAAACTTAAAAAAATATGATTGCAGAGACTTTTCATAATAAAAACACCAAAACAATGAAACAGACAGAATTGTATGGTTCATACTGGACAAGTTCAATCATGGAAAAAAAAGTGAAAACAAAAATTCTGATAAATTGTGATCCATTTTTCACTTCCTTGATTTGATAAATAGGAAAAGACCAAGTAGTCGAATTTCTCAAGAAATCGACATCATGAGCACATTCTCATTAGTCATGCATGCCAAACTACCCTCATGCGGCAGTAAATAAACATACACCCCTCTCTAAATCCCGGCATGAGCAACCCGTTCTTTTGTTATCCTCTAACCTGTTTTAAATCCGTAAGTCCATCCCTAAATGTCCGGTCTGACCTGTCGACCTCGCCGCCTATTAATCATATCTATTATACAGGATGGGGTCATCCATGGGTCCATCCTTGGTTCCCCAGTTCTATTCCTCGAAGTGCTCAGCTACCTGCGTTACCTATTTCGAGTGAAAACCGATCTGGTCGACTATGAAAATTGTCGATTATGTCGTTACCTCTGTTGACCGTTGGTTAGTTCGATCGCAACTTGGTGGCGTATTAAAAGAGTTAGAACGTGAGAACTTTGGTCTTCGTTCTGACTGAACTGTCGTTCTCGGATTGTTCTCAATTTGCATAAGCATTGACCGCTGAAGATGTTTTGATACATTTTGTGTTTGTGTCCTTGTAAAGCTTTTGTTTTCCAACGACAAAATATACCCGCCTTTTTCGGTACAACGTAAGTACGACATTGTATCGATTTCCATGACCATCCACCCCTCCTGAAATTTTTCTCAGGAACTTGTTGCACAGAGTCTTGAAAATTTCGTTAAATTCAGATAGGGAAGTTCTCATTATAATACAATAATTTCTAATATGCGTTATGATATTTTATTTTCCACAATAAAGAAATCTTTAAGAGGAATTACCCTTTTACAAGACGAGTAACAATAAAAATTCTTTATTCATTTAATCAAGATCATTTCGAAGAAGCAATCAACCAAAAAATAAATCTAGACAACAACAAATGTGGGAACACTAAACATATCTGAAAACTAATGGGTCTGCCGTTCTATATCTGTTTACATCTTTCCATTCGAATACCTCCCTGTATGCGCTTAGGATTTGTTTCTGTACCTAACCTCATAATCCTTACTCTCATTGTTCGATCCTCGTGAAAGCATTCATCTCAAAATTTCTGCCTTTTTTTGGATCATATAAGTTACATTGTTGTGATATCCCCGGATTGGCTTTATACAACAGTCCATATCAGGTGTTGGATCTTTTGTAGATGTTAGTGGTAATTATATTGCCGAGATGGTTGACCATCTTACCTATTTTCCCGCACCTCTTCTGAATTCATTACACAAAAGTGGTATGTAAATTTCACATACCACTTTTCTTAATCCAATGTGTGATCACATACCCCAAAAAAATTATGTGAAAAGACCCACCTCATAGCAATAAATAATGAGTTAACTATTTATTCACCAATTTTATCAAATTCAACAAAAGTTCATACTTGTACACAACAACTTCAGTATGAGAGAAAAATCACCACTGGCATTATGATAATAATTCCACCAACAAATGTAGAAAAAAATTTTCATAGGAGGCATACATCTGAACAAACAAATTTCACAAGCCCTCAATGGGTCTGTGACTTTATTCTGAAGCATGAAGAAGAAAAGATAATGATAAAGCATAATCTAATTATTTGAAGTTATTGGCACCTATATGTAACATTAATTATTGAAAATTGCAAAGGTTCACGAGACAAAATTATGTATCCAAAATATATAAAGTTAGGCATTGACTACCTTTCAAGTTATAGAGTAGTAACTTTGAAATGAATTAATCAACTTTTATATCCGTCCCATTCGTAAATATCCAAGTTCGTGAAAAATCTTTAGGGAATCACAGGAACCGTTGTTCCCTCTGAAATAACATTGAAATGAGATTATGTCCACAGGTAGGCAAAATGGATTGAAATTTTGTCACAGTATAACCTAATATGGAATTACTTATTTTTGTTTCAGTCGAAACGATCACCGGTGTGAATTTGGCAGACAATTTGCAGCGGCCAGTTTGACGGAAACACCCGAACGGCGAGATCAGTGGCGTGCAGGCAGATCTAAATTATTAACTGAAATTTTTGGAAATTCGATATCTGGGAGAATATCTGTCGGAGCATATTGGTATTTCGTGTGCTAGATTATATTTCCAATATCGATATTACCACAAGATGATCTACTTCCCGTGGGATCACGGGCTTGTTTTTCAACATTTAACTTTGAAAATTTCAGATCTCGGAAAATATTCTTGGGATGTGGGTTAATCATATCGATACTTATCACCACTGGAAAAAAGATCGACTTCCCGTGGGATCACGGGGTTGTTTTTTTCAACCCTTAACTTTGGAAATTTATATCTCGGTAACTATTCTTCGGAACACATACCGATTTCGCATGTGGATTCATTATATCGATCTGTATGTGTTCCGAAGAATAGTTTCCGAGATATAAGTTTTTCAAAGTTAAGGGTTGAAAAGAGAACCCCGTGATCCCACGGGAAGTCGATCATTTTTTCAGTGGATATTATATAGTATCCATATAATGAACTTACATGCAGAATCTATATGTGTTCCGAAAAATAGTTCCCGAGATATAAATTTTTCAAAGTTAGGGGTTGAAAAAATAACCCCGAAATCCCACGGGAAGTAGATCATTGTTTCAGTGGTGATTAGTATCGATATGATCAACCCAAAGAAAAGTTTCCGAGATATAAATTTTTCAAAGTTAAGGATTGGTAAAACAACCCCGTGATCCCACCGGAAGCCTATCATTTTTTCAGTGGTAATTAATATCGATATGATTAACCCACATGCGAAATCTGTATATGTTCCGAAGAATAGTTTCCGAGATATAAATTTTTCGAAGTTAAGGGTTGAAAAAACAAGCCCGTGATCCCACGGGAAGTCGATCATATTTTCAGTGGTAATTAGTATCGATATGATTAACCCACATGCGAAATCTGTATGTGTTCCGAAGAATAGTTTCCGAGATATAAATTTTTCAAAGTTAAGGGTTGGAAAAACAACCCTGTGATCACACAGGAAGTCGATCATTTTTTCAGTGGATATTAGTATCCATATAATGAACCCACATGCGAAATCTGTATGCGTTCCGAAGAATAGTTTCCGAGATATAAATTTTTCAAAGTTAAGGGTTGAAAAAACAACCCTGTGATCCCACTGGAAGTCGATCATTTTTTCAATGGTGATAAGTATCGATATGATTAACGCACATGCGAAATCTGTATGTGTTCCGAAGAATAGTTTCGGAGATATAAATTTCCAAAGTTAAGGGTTGAAAAAACAACCCCGTGATCCCACGGGAAGTCGATCATTTTTTCCAGTGCATATTAGTATCGATATAATAAACCCACATGCGAAATATGTATGCGTTCCGAAGAATAGTTTCCGAAATATAAATTTTTCAAATTTAAGGATTGAAAATAGTACGGATTTTAAGACTTCGTGAAACTTCAACTCCTCGGGGCAATGGATAGCCGCAGTGTGACTTCATTATTATTATTAAACACACTTTATTGATCTTTCTGTTTCGAAGAACATGTAAAAAGCCGGGTCCAGACGGCTGTAATGCACCGTGTAATGCAACGCGTAACGTAATGCTAATTCTCCGTTTGGACGGCACCGCGAACATGACTGTAACGTTCGTCAGACCGTTCTTGGCTATCCATCGGGGTGTCGGTTTTTGTCTTGATCTCAAAGGTGCTCGCAGTTCTCGTTTGGACGGCTATTCGCGCGTTTGTTGTGGAGTGACGAACAATCTCTCGAATTAATTGAATTTTATAGGAAGGACTACGTAATTTGGGACCCAAGGAATCCGAATTAGCACAAGATGAAATTCAAAATAATGCGTGGACAGATATTTCTATTTCATTTTCATTTTAAAATATATATTCTAAATCCGTGGGCGACATTTAGGATCCCGGTGAAGTTTTCATATTCTCCACTCGTTTCTTGTGATTTCAACTCCAATAATAAATAACAATGAAGATCTTCTTTCATACAAATTTGTTTTCCATCATCGACGTTTTTTTCGGTCTTCACACATGTACGTGAAAATAAACGCAAAACCTGCTATCGCAAAGATCCAGGTTTTTTTGGATTTTTTCGGGTTTTGATGGGTCTTTTCGGGGATATTCAGTTTTTCTTCGGATTTGATACAGTATTTATGCAGAACTGAAAGAACTGTGTCGGAGCTGTGAAAAAATTTCACATTTTTCACAAATTCTGGGTCCAAAATGATGAAAATGAAAATAACAAGTCATTCCTCTAGTTGAAAAAAGTGATGTTTGCAAATAAAGCAGATATTGGGATTTTTAGACTGTTTTTATTTAATGTTCTTAAAACAACGCCGACGTTTCGAAACTAAGCCGTTTCTTTTTCCAGGCTAGTTTTTAAACAATATCGTCAATAATTAATAAAATCATCATTTCTCAAATTAATTAATTAATTAATTATTAATAATTGACGATATTGTTTGAAAACAAGCCTTGAAAAAGAAACGACTTTGTTTCGAAACGTCGGCTTTGTTTTAAGAACATTAAATAAAAACAGTCCAAAAATCACAATATCTGCTTTATTTTCTTTCATAATGGATGATAACCGAAGAATATTTACTCTCAATAATTGATGTTTGCTTCTGGAAGGTAAGGTTTGTTCGAGTTTCAGTTGGATTTCCTCTGGTTTACTAATAGACAGAAGAGAACAGATAGAAATGTTTTATCTTGTTTATTTCAAACTTTCCTGTACAAAAATGCCCGTTTTTCGTCGAAAGCGAAAAATACCGCAGTATCTTCATCAATCAACATAGTGAAAGAGACTCAGAAAGAGATCATAGTCATTGAAACTATATTTATTAAAAATTTTCAAATGAACCATGATAATACGATCTCGAAGAACAATCAGAAATAAATATATTGTGTATGTGACGTTGGTTCAACAGAAAATTTGCTATTTTTGAGAAAACCCAAAAAACCCAATAATAGTGGGTTTAATCAATTTGAAAAACTCCGAAAAAATCCACTGGATTTTTTAAAGTGGGGAAATTCTATGCCAACCCTGCAACTTTCCTTTTCGGCATGTTTGTAGAAACCGAGTGGAACAGACGACGAACAAGGAGTCGCGTTGAAGATTCGCCGTGTATTCGTGAGCCGTCCAGACGGTGCAATCTGAATTACGCGTTGCATTACAGCCGTCTGGACCCGGAGTAATAAGATACGTACAATAGGTAAATTGCAACGGTCCCGTCCCGGTAGTTCTACTAGACCCGGCCGCATAATAATTATATCAACTTAATTGATTCTGCTTCAGAGACTGCTATTGAAAACTCATATAAGTTTTCAGAAAAATGTAGATTCTTCATGGAACATATTTCAATCGAGATTTGTATCTCTGGTCTGATTCAATAAATACCTACCTACATATTTATATGAATTGATCAAATGCAAAAGGAATTGAAATATTATGTATTAAAGTATTCCATTTCATTTATAGTAAATCCAAAATATAACTTATTTGTTCCCTGTCACATTGGAATTTTACATTCAGTTTGAATAATGGCTGTTGTTATTTTATAATGTATCCTGCTAAAAAATCAGGCACCTACTATCTACAGTAGTATACTTGTAGTTCACAGAATAAACTCTTATTTTTTATTATTATTATTATATTTACATTCAAGATAGATGGTCGTAATTCGTATAGTTCCGAACCTACACCAACCTTCACTGAGCTGATACTAGAATGAAACCTATTTTATAATAAATTTCCCCTGTTATAGAACATATTGAAAAGAGGCTGACTAAAAAAGTCCTGGACAGAATATTTTTAATTATTTTTTGAAAAATGATTTTTCATGACATTTTGCAACATCATGATAAAAAGAAAACTTCATTCTGGAATTATAGTATGAAATATGTAGAATGCAGACATTAGGTTGCTTATTATTTACCTGGACTGGAAGTACTGGGGGGTGGAAAGGTTTAAACAGGTAGGTATGTCGAAATCAGTTACTTTCACTTGTATGATAATAGAAAAAAATTTATATCGGCATAAGCGCTGTTCTATTGTGAACACGTTAATATAGGGTTTCCTGCAAAAAAATTGGTCCTCGGCAACCTCTGTTGCCGAGTTTTGAAGATTGAAATTTCGATAGTTTGAATGCTGGGTACGTATACTATGGTGAGAAAAGAGGTACCCCAACTACCCTCCATAGTCCATATTGTAAACAGGTACGGCATTATTTTTTTTATTCTGTATTGTTGTGATAAAAAATTGCGTTTTTGTGGCCCCGGCGATTCTTCAAGTCAAAGTTCTGATGAAACTTTTGAAAATTGTTCGTTAAAGCTAGGTTTTCGTAAAAAAAAGAAATTCAAATATCATGAAGCTGAACTAACTCAAGCAGCACTCGAATATAAAAAGTTGTTTCTAGGAACATGTCAATACTTCAAAAGCTGGCGAAGGCACAGAATGCCTAGACTTTAGTGTCCATTCCAGAAAAGCGTTCGGTCCTCTGGGACCTCTCTGTCGCTCATTTCCTGGCAAGCCGAAATTTCAATCCTCAAAACTCAGCAACCCCTATTAGGACCAGTTTTTTTGAGGCAACCCTATATCAACATGTTCACAATAAAATACCGCTTATGCACATATATATTTTTTTCTATTATCACACAAGTGAAAGTAACTGATTCCGAAATACCTGTTCAAATAGTAGGCAACCTTATGCACATTATTTTTCATACTATAAGTCCAGTATAAAATTTCCTTATTATCATGATGTTGCAAAATGTCATGAAAAATCATGTTTGAAAAAATAATTAAAAATATTCTGACCAGGATTTTTTCAGACAACCTATATTTAATATATTTTCTAACATGTGAAATTTATCATAAAATCGGTTTCATTCTATTATCAGCTCGGTGAAGGTCGATGTAGGTTCGGATCTTCCACTATTACGTCAAAATTATCCTCGCAACAACGAACCGTGCTTCTCACTCCGAATGGAACCAACCTCTTCATGGACTTTTTCCATTTCTTTCTCATTGAAACATCCCGTAAAAAACAACTTTTTTGGTGTTTTGTTAGTTGTGTTTTTACATTTTGGAACAACACATGACTTTCTTGTTCTTAGATTAGACATTTCGGAAGGTAATCTTCTTGTAAACCTTATGATCGTGAGCTACGTACTGAAGGAACGTTGTGGTGTGACGTCACACGGATCGATCGCGAGTCTGGGAACTAGCCGATGGTTAATGTTTATAACTCGATATCTCGGGCCCAATGTTTCGTATCCAAATAATTTTCTCATAGAAATTTTTTTTACGAAAATAGGAATATCTGAAAATTCAAAAGTTTGAACATTCTTCATTATATAGACTTAACTGATTATTAAGCACGAAGTGAAAGAATTGGATACGACGACTCAACACCCGATACTTCAATTTCAGTGCGCAATTCCTTTACATCACGAGGTTTTTTTTTGAGCGTTTATATTGATGGTTGTTGATAAGTTTAACACTGAATATCAGAATAATAGGCATGCCATAAACAGTACTAATTCATGAATCTCTAGATTACGGTTGAAATATACTGTTTTAAAATTAAAGGTTCAATCAACCCCTCTAGAATGTGAACCATTCATTGAATAACGAAAGTGTAATCGACAGAATTTCTATTAAGGGTAAACCGGGAACTCGTTTTGTTCTCGGGTTGATTTGAGTGACCACTTGAACCCTTTACAGATTGTTAGTATTATACTAGTGTGGTCACTGGTTATCGGACGTCCGGTTTCACAGATTGACCCAGGGAATAGACATTTTCAACCCCATGGAGATCCTTGTGAGAAAGTCATAGGTGCGTTTGAGTAAACGCCGCCAATACCAGTTCTTGTCTATTTTTTGAAACAAGACCTGTTGGTAATTTAATTCCTGCTCACGAAGAGCGCGACACAAAGGGTAATATTATAATCAGATTCACGGCAGTAGAAACTAATACGGTTACGATCGTAATGAAGTCGATTCTGGTTAAAATGCCTAACACTATTGTGGTTTCGTTTTGTAGAATTTGAATAAATGAATTATTTATTCATATAAATAAATAATACAGATTCTGGTATAGACATTGAAGCGATGTATTCAAATAATTTCACTCTTTCATGTGAAATTGAAGAAATATTGTATTATTTAAGACCCATCAGCGATTATAGGATGATGTAGAAATTCACTCTGCGTCACGAATGTCCATTAAAATTTAAAGGTTCATCAAAATCCTAATGTTCCCTTTAAAAGGATTCACGGTAGCCATGGATACCTTATTTGATGGAAAATTGAAATTTTAATAAACCATTCAATTTTAATGGGTATTCGTGAAACTGACCCTATGATTTCTACTTGATCCTACATTCGATTAGACAGACCTTTTAAGTTTTCCACTTAAATAATCTTTTATTCGGAAAAGGTGGCCAAAAAAGAATTCTATTTAAGTTTCTGATTTCTTCATTCCTTTGTGGGTAAGAAAAAAGAACATTACGAGGCGACGTCTTCTTCCAGCTGTTTCCCTACAGACCCCCACATGGACTTATAAGCTGTCGATTTTCAGAAAAATACATAAGGGTAGACTGACGTCGTAATTCAATACGCCCGGACTAGACTTGGGATTTTGTCAAAGGGTTAGTGTTGACGCAAATATTCGCAAAAGTACATAAGGCTTTGTGTTGAGAATGGACAGCTGTATAACTTAATGCGATTGTTCATGGCAGTCGTATATGGTATTGACGAAAATATTCGGTTGTTGAACACACAATCTGAATATAACATATTGCACCGGATTATGCATTTGTGAAGAGAAAACGAACACGTGCTGATGCAAAGCTTAATAAAAGTTTCGTGAATGGCAAAGTGTCTTATTTGTATGTCACTGCTGTTGCAATCTCATGACATCTGCTGTTTTCGTATGAAGAATGCGAATTTGATTGATAGATATTTCAAATTATTACCTCGTGCACAGATTTGGGGACATAATCGGAAAGAATGTAATGAGTGAAAAAAATAAGACTAAAAAAATCGCACACCAATGAGCGAGTTCTGAATTCTTATGCATCTAAAGCCATTGATATTGAAATTTTTATACCTATTTAACGACATTCTATGTATCTATATTGTTCGTTGATGTCCCAAAAAGATCTAGAATGGATCGACTCACGAAGCAACTATAGGGAGATATTCAAAATTTCACGAAACTTAAGAAATTTAAGAGTTTTCCAATATAAAATATGCTTGTTGCATAATTTTCAACAATAATGAACGATATGAAGCACTAGAAAGCTATACCATTGTTACAGTTGCAGTAAATAATATCTGATAAGAAATAGATAGGTACCTAGTGTGATACACAGTTTTAAAGCAGAAAGAATAAGATGAACCAAAGTTTGTTTTCAGATATATAAAACAAAATTATATTCAAATATGATATAATGAATATGAATAAACAGGGTGATTAGCGCAAGTCCAGCACAGTCCGTACTCTTTATTTTGAATGGAATACTATGTATATTTTTATATTTCTTAAAGCTCCCCAAAAAATTTATTTCAACGAACTATATCATGTCATAGCGGATGAAATTCAAGATCCTGAATACTTGAATAACATTTGATGTAATGGATTTCAATACATTGAAATAACTTCTCAATGTGATTTTCCATCTCGTTATTGTTTCCAACTTTGTTCGAATTTGAGTTAAAATAATCCGAATTTTTGTAGATATCCTTTCCTTCAGTCGGCTGTGCTGCTTAAAACTTCCATGACATACAATGATAATAACACAAAGATCCATGAGCGCATCGAGAATTGATCTCAGAAATTTTTGCCAACTTAATTGATAGATAGTTTCATAACCCTGTATTCATTCCATTATTCGATAAATTATCTATTAATTTATTTCATTTTAATTTATTATTTCATCCGGTGTCATTCATGATAGATCATATATGATACACTTCGTTGAAATTGAGTGTGTAAGGAGATTTACAAAATGTAAAAATATACAGAATGATCCATTTAAATTGAAAAAGACGAAATGTGCTGGACTACATTTTGTATCTGAGATGTGGGATGTTATGCAGCACAAGCGAATTTGATATCAATGAAAATTTTGAAACTAATTAATTTTCGTTCTGAATTCATATTGGAAAATGGCAAATTACTTAAATAATATACAGATGATAATTTGAAGAATTTAGGAAAATGTTTCTTGAATTGTCAGTACAGAGGCTGTTCATAAATTAGAATTTTATATGGTACAGGAAGATTTTCCATGTCTTCTCGGTTTAGATACATGTATTAATTTGAATTTGTTGAAAAGAGTAAATACTTTGGAAGAAAATACTGAAATGAACGATCAGAAATGTTACAGGAGAATTATCAATAAAAATTTAGATCTTTTTTCGGGATTAGGATGTCTCAAACAACAAAATCAAATCAAATCAAATTAAATGAAAATGTGATTCCTGTTGAACATCCTCCTAGGAGAATACCTATTTCAATACTTAGTAAATTCAGAGATACTTTAATTGATTTGGAAAAAAAGAATATCATAAGAAAAATCGAAGAACCCACATTGGGTGAATTCGATAGTAGTGGTAAGAAAAAATGATGGCTCATTACGTATTTGTTTGGATCCAGCTGATTGGAATAGAGCTATAAAGAGGGAATATTTTCCGTTGTCGACAATTGATCAAATTATTTAAAAAATGACTGGTGCTTGTATTTTTAGCACATTAGACGCGAATTCTGGATTTTGGCAAATACAATTGGATGAGGAAAGTTCTAAATTGTGTATGTTCTCAACTCCATTCGGAAGATATTATTTTTTGAGACTTCCTTATGGAATTCGCTCAGCTCCAGAGGTTTTTCATAAGCGATTCCAAAATATAATCGACATAGAAGGTGTTGATTTATACGTTGATGACATAGTGTGGGGGCGTACACAGGAAGAACATGATATACGTTTGAATAAAATTGCTAGAAAAAATAAAATTACGTTCAATAAAGAAAAATATAGATTCGGTTTGAACGAAATTAAATTTCTTGGATACAAAATTACCAGTCATGGATTTTTCCAGACGAACATAAAATTTTAGTTATAAAAAATTTTCCTGTTCCACAAAGTAAAAATGATGTTCAGAGATTTCTAGTAATGATAACATATGTTGGTCGTTTCATCCCCAACTTGTCAAACAAGAATTATTCTCTTGGTGAATTACTGAAAAAAGACGTGATTTTGGAGTGGAACGAGCAGCACATGAGATCATTTAATGAATTGAAGAATTTGTTGATTAAAGCTCCAGTGTTACAGTTTTATGATGTGAACAAACCTGTTATTGTTTCTGTGGATGCCTCGAAAGACGGTGTTGGTGCTTGCATTTTGCAAAACAATCTTCCGTGTACATATGCTTCCAGAGCACTCACAGAAACACAAGAATGGCTCAAATTGAAAAGGAACTTTATGCTATTCTATTAGGTTGTGAAAGATTCAATGAATATATTTTCGGTCGTAAATTTGTTGTTGAAAGTGATCATAAGCCTTTACTAGGTGTTTTTTTAGAAATCTCTCACTTCGTGTCCCTCGAGACTTCAGAAAATAATGATTAAATTGCAGAATAGTTATTTATGATACAAGTGCAGAAGGCATTGATATTCTTACACGAGTTCAAAATTCCAAAACGAGTCACGAAGTGGCGAGTTTTGGAATGAACGAGTCTTAGAATGAGCCTTCTGTACGAGTATCATGCATTATTTTTTCTAATTCGCTGATTTTTTCTCGAAATTAATGAAACATTGTCGTAAATATCGTTTAGTCATTTTTGCTTTGAAAAATATTGATTGGCAGAACTGTTTTCTATCTCATGAAATTTGACAGATGAATCCTCTGGTTTCAAAACCCGACAACTCCATTTTTGGTGAAAAATGAGTTAGATACAGGAATGGATCAGTTTTCTTATCGTGCATAATCCAGTGAAATATTATAATTCAGAACTCAATAAATCCGACAAAAATTGGCTTTGAAATATGAGGTTGGTTTCAAAACCCGACAAATCCAACATTGGGGTGAAGATTGGCGTACACTGGATAAACTACAGTATTTCTCTGAGGTCCTGGAAAAATAATCTAATGCCTCAGAAAATGTCAGTACTTCCGAACCGGCAAACCTATTATTAGGAAATAATTCCTAATAGACCACGGCCAATAAGCCCGCAAGACTATCAGATATTTTGATAGTCTAAATTGTTTAAATATTTTGTTTATATTACAAATGGAGTAATAAAAATGAGATACCGATAACTGATTAGAATTGTAACCATCATCATGCTCTCTAATGAGAAATTTCAAACTTCTGCCCATGCAATTAAGTTTCAATTCCCGAAAAATCCAAAGTTCAAAACCAAAAGCCCACAATTCCATTTTATTTATCTGATTCAGCGCGATATTTACTGATTTTTTTTAAATACAGGGTTGTTTTTCAACTCAGAGACCTAATGTTCAAACAAATGCGGCGTTTTTTCAGGAAAAAAGTGATTCGAACATATCGGAATAGTTTTTTGAGATTTTCCAATATTTGTCCTAAACGGATTTGTCGGGTTTTGAAACTAGAGGATTCAGATATTAAATAAATCCGTGACAGGAGGCCAACATGTCATCAATAAATATTACTGAAAACAGTGTTAGAATGAAATTAGAATAAGATATTCTAACATTGTTTTGTTCTACGGGATGTGGCGGAATGAACGAATTTGACACATAAGTAAAGAAATACGATTTTGAAATAGTTTACAAACCGGGTAAAGATCTTTTCATTGCTGATGCATTGTCTAGGGGATTTTCGAATACATTAAAGAAAAAAGATGTTGTGGATGATTTAGAGGTTTGTGCCATTGATATGAGTTTCTCAATGACAGATAAAAAATTCAAAGAGTTGATCGAAGAAACATCAAAGGATTCAGAATTATTATTATTGAAAAATTTTATCAAGGATGGATGGCCTACGATAATTTCTAGAGTACCTTTAGAAATCAAACATTACTTTAAGTTTAGAGATGAACTGATCGAAAGTGAGGGCCTATTATTCAAAGGTCAGCAACTGATTATTCCTAATAAGTTAAGGAAGAAAATTATACAAAAAATTCATTTAGGACATTTTGGCATACAGAAATTTAAAAGTCGGGCAAAAAATTGTTTTTATTGGCCAGGCATGTGTAAACAAATAGAAGATACTATTCTTCATTGTCGAATTTGTTTAACACACAGGGTGTTTCAACAAAGGGAACCCCTAATTCCCTAATCAATCATGATATACCAAAAATATCTTGGTACAAAATTGGATGTGACATATTATATTTAGGACATACTATGTACATATTTACTTGTGACTGATTATTATATGAAATGGATTGACTTGATATTGCTGGAAAACAATGTTCATTCAAAAACAGTTATTAATCATTTAAAATCAATTTTCAGTAGATTAGGTATTCCGGCAATATTAATTTCAGATAATGGACCTCAGTTCAATTCTTTTGAATTCAAGAATTTTGTTAGCATATATGATTTCACACACATAACTTCTAGTCCTAACTACCTGCAATCAAACGGAATGGTAGAGAGACACAAACAAACTGTGAAAAAAATGTTGTACAAAGCTCTCGAGGAAAAACAAGATTTAAACTTGGTTTTGCTCATGTATGGAAATAGTTTATTGGAATGTGGTTTTTCACCAGCACAATTATTGATGTCACGTAATTTGAGAGATGTATTACCTACCATTGAGAAGTACCTTAAGCCTAAATGTGTAAGAATCAAAAAATACGATAAGAGAATAACACTCAATCAGCAAAAACAAAAAATAAATTATAATAAAAAATTTGAAGTTCTGAAACCTATTGAAATTAATGAAAATGTAAGATATCAGAATAAGCTTAGAGGAAAATGGCGGTTTGGTAAAGTTATAAATAAACCCAGAGAGAGATCGTATATTTTGCAGAAAACCGATGGTTCGTCAATTACTAGAAATCGTAGGTTTATAGAAACCTTACCAAACTTCTCTGAAAATGAAAACAATATTCCTCATGAAAAAGGAGATGAAGATTCTTATAATTATTCTCCTATTGATGAAACATTGGATGATTCGATTTCTGATAATACTTTATACAGATTGTACCTGACAGAACAATGTATGGTAGAGTGATCAAGAAGCCGGATAGATTTATGTTTCAGTTGATGAAAAAAAAATTGAAAAGGGGAGATGTTATGAAGTTGTATTGGTTGTTTAGATTTTATATGTATCTGACTGTACTACCTGATTGTTGTACAGAATATACCTGCGCATTGTAGTGACAAATTGAATACATATTTTTCAATAAAGCAGTCTTCCCCTGAACGAGTTTTGATTAAGATATCGATATACTGATGAAGCCAAATAAGGCCAAAACCGGTGTATCTCTCCTCTCAGTGACAAAAATTTATTTAATCTCTCCAGTCCTTACGATTTAAGATCTTTGAGCCTATAAACTGAAGATGGTATTCATTCCAATGACTTTTTCAATTTATAAATGTGTCAAAATTCAAAATTTCGTTCAATATAATAATGCTCAAATCACATCAAACGTACCAGTATTCGGAGGATATCCTGCTTTCCTCCGGGGATAGTCACAAATGGATGGGTGTTGAAGATCGTTCCGTTGCCTTGAAAGAAGTTGATGTAGATAGTTATTCTGTTCCTTGTCAACTGAAACAAAACAACATAAGCTTCGATTAAAATTGTTGTGTGTATGACGACAGATTGGAGTGTGCTAGAATTGAATTCCAGGAAGTAAAAGTAACACAGTTATAAGTTATAAAGTATACATATGAGCAAAAAGACGTTCCCGTTTAAATAATTTTTAATTTTTTTATGGAAGTGACGCCTTCAAGATTATGTGGGGTAGATAGTTTTCATTGAAATGCTTCAAATACTCATCCTGAATAAGACAAAAAATTTTGAGGAAAGTTCATATTTGAACTGATGTATGAGAAATACTCAAGATAAATACTAGAAATTTCTTAGTTAAGCTTTATTAGGAGAGATGATTTCTTGGAAAAAATTTCAGATTCGTTCGACTTACGGTTTCACCGGAAATGATCTTCGAGTCACTTGCATATTAATTTCAGAAAATTCGTCTGGAATCGTAAAAAACCCTTAAAATGTTCTTCAATAGGGCTTCATTCCAATGTTGATAACTTGTAGAGAACCCATTGCTCAGCTGGAATCTACGTTGAAAGATAGTGTAAAAGTGTGATACTAATCTAAAATGCTTATATCCCTAGATATCCGGTGAAATCTATTTTTCTTTACAGGAATCCTCTGCTTTCTTTCCTCGAAGAGTAGGGGTGAAAAAAAGACAATTGTATAATGTATAAGTTTTTAATAATAAATATTCGATATATTTACCTTATTCATCGAGGCATTTCAAAAGACTTTCTTTAATGAATTGTGTTGTTCTACGAATACCGGCAGCGTCCAAACTATCGAAAGCCGCAACACTTTTAATTCTCAATACCTGGTAATTCATGATATGATCGTTTCAAACAAATTCCTTGATTCGAGTCATAAATAAAAATCTAGAGGAGTGAGAACCAGTGATCGAGCAGGCCTCTATTTCCCCACCTAAGATCTTCGAATAAATTCGTTAGCTTGGCATCTGCTTCTATGAGCTGGCAATCAATCCATTTTAAACCAACGATTTTTAATACGATGGATCGATGAATCATAAAATTTTTCTTCACAAAAGCTACCATAGTGTTTATGTTTTCATCATACATGTAATAATGAGCTCGACTGTCTATTAGGAAACAGAGCACATTGATTCTGAATTGAAATTGGTTCTCAACATCCGAAAGTAGGATTAAAAACATGATATTAATTATTGAATTTATGCTTTTTCTTCACCACGACTTATAAAGAATGGATGAAACTTTAATATGTAATGTTAACGAAAATCAGACCATGAGATTTTACCCTATATCTTGGAAAATATACATCTGGTATGTATCACACTTACGCTCTATTTTCAAACGCAGATTCCAGCTGGACAATAAAAAAAATGGGTTCCCATCTGAAAAAAAGAATGAGTCCAAACATTCATTCAATTCACAATTGTGATTGTGATTCAAAGCTAATTTCTTCAATGTTTCGACTAATAATATTTCTCATTTTGGACTCAAGCTCCTGAAGAAGGAATAAAGCATTCCGAAAGCTTGGATACTTAAGAAGGGTTTATTTTCTTTTAACCTACTCATTTAGTGTTGCTACCCCACGAAACATTAAACAAAAAGTAACTTCTTCTGTTCATTGTCCGAGTGTATTGCGCAAGTTTGGTTCAAACAACTGAAATTGTGGTAGATTGTCGAACAATAAATTTTTTATTTGTGGGAACGGAAGACGATTGTTTGCAATATGTCGCCATTTGAGCAATGAGAGATTAGGAAAACAAATGTCGAGAGATAAACTTGTTTATACTGCATTATGCACGAGTTTTCAAACTGATCTTTTTAGGTATGATGGACTCAAGAGTCTATTCTAGAAGATCGAGATATCGGTTATTCTTTGAGATGTATGAAATTTTTGTTGTTATATCAGAGCACTTTTCTGTTCTATGTTTCCTTACGAAGTGTCATTTAATGCACAACTCGACCATTTTCTCGCGTTTTTTCTTTTTTATTCCATACTTTATCTTTTCGGGATACTTTTTCGTTTTCGTCTTCTCCGGATTCTATTTGTTATGCTCACCAGCTTTGTGTTGTTTTTTCAGTTCAATCCCCATTCAAGGCCTCTATGAATATAATAAAAATAATAATAAATAATAAAAAGAATCTCTCAAGACTCATTCACGCAACAATATCATTTGCATTCTGACAATTCCGAGCAATTCTATGCATCATTCAACGTTAGTTTGGCTTGAAGAAATTTCCCAAATTATTCAAAAGTCTTGAACGCTTTTTGGTTCATCTGTGGGAGATGTTTCTCTTTTATTAGGGTTCTACAGAGGTTCTTCGAGCATCTGAAGAGCCGAAAAACTCTGGACTCTCGGTAGCAACTTGATTATTCTAAATTTGAATATTGAAGGAATTTCTAAGAACAAAAGTGATTATGTTTCAGAATTAGCCAATGGTGTAGCCAACTGGCTTAGAACTAGTGTAGAAGTGATTCTCCTTCAAGAGACGCATTCGGCAAAGTAGGAATATTTTCGTTGAAAACGGCATATAAGAGGATGATGTACCAACTGATTTTCTGCTCAGTAAAATTGAAGGTCTAGCATGTTACGATTAAAATTCGTCCCTTAGTAATGTTGGGTTAATTCACATTCACATTAATTTCCTCATTTCTATCAAATTTTGTGACATTTCTGTCATTAATATTCATAAACTATTGAATTATCTATATTTCACAAAATAAGATCCGAGATTGAAATCATATAAACCATTTTAGTTCAATTCTTGTCTAGAAGCAATTAAAAGAATCGAGGAGATTTCACAATCTGAATGGAATATATGCGATATATCCAACATGGGTCTAATTACTATTCCATCTGATAGAGTATCTGGTTTCGATCTTCCCAGGAAAATGTGGTCAATTATTTACTGTGTCGATTTGAACAATTAGGAAGATATTTCCTTAGAAAATAGGGAGAAATAATTGCGAAGAAAGTTTTCACATTCTGTACTATCCTGGGTTTACAACAATATTAGAAGTTTACCGTTGAATGTGCCAGGTACTTATTAGCATTTATTTTACTAATCATATACTCGTTAGCCTTAACCCACTTATGTGTTGCTTTGAGACTCTCTTATGTAATAGCCGGTTCACAAATACCAACTTCCTTTAAAGGATTCGTTTTTAGGTCTTATTACAAAATTGATTCGGTTAAATCACCGTCAGTTTCATACTGAATATGTCGACGAAATATGGACCGGTTTGAGGAAACCGGTTTGTACCGATACCGCGAGCTGAGCGGAAGGTGTTATATTGGCTACTTAAAAAACATTTCTGGATTTTACACTTATGTATTGATTGGCGTCTGTGAAATAAAATTTGGCAACAATTCCTCTTCAAATGTAGATGTTATTATTTTTGGGCGCCTGTTGCTCTGAAGAAGAGTATACTCATTGATATCTGTAATTTTCGAATTTCGAGCTGAAAATAGTCGAATGAACTCACCTATGAAGAATCCTTGGTCAAATTAAATTCTATCAGTCTATCAGGTCCTGACTATGAACACAATGAGGAGAAGCCGAAGCTTAATTGTTATAGTTGTATAATAACGACATTTATACTCATGAAAAATTTTGTCATATCACAAAGAGAATAAAAAATATTATTTTCACTTTGCTTACAAGTGTGAATGTCTACAAGGCTGTCCTTTCAAGATTCACTCGTGTTATACAACGGTTTAGCTTCACAAAGGTGTGTATCTATATATAAACTCCTCATAATATGCACTCATCACTTGTTCGAAAATTGCAAAGAATGCATCTGATTACGTATTGAAGTCCTGTGAATTTTTTCTTTATGTAGGTATTAATATATAGACTAATGGAAACAACTTTGTGAGTTGAAATTTCACGAGAATTGAAGAACTTTGAAGAAAGTCACAGACATTCTTATGAAATGGGGAACATGGATAATATTTACATATATTGTATACCTCACATAATATATTATTCCCATAGCTAACAGTTATTCCTGAATATCTCGAGAAGGGTATTAGATAAAAGAAACCAATAAAATACTCCACTTCTTTTTTCCTCACAAATTGAAATGTGAGTGGAAAAAATACTGTTGCCTTCCGAAACAATCGAATTTTGAGCTCTTTTTGAATTCCAACTTCGAGGCTTCCCTTTTTTCTTCCAGTATATAAAAACGTTATGTTCTCTACAGAATGACGTCGAATGTCTTTTCGGTATCCCATTTCGAAAAACAGATCTGTGATAATGCGTTGCGTCTTCATTGAATCCTCAACGTTCTACAAGCGTCAATTTGTATTTTTTTCCAAAAACAGTAAATAACTCGAAAACAGTGGCATTCGAAGACGTAACAGAAAAAGTCATAATATACAGAGAGTTTCATCAGAAATGAGAAAGTTGATATCACTTCCGGTGAAAACGGAAGTCAATGATATTTGAAAAATATCATAAATGAAGGTCTACTTAGCTTATATCTTCACAAAAAATTTTGAAGTAATCTAATTATTATTTTCCCGTAAACTCTTAATGAGCACTATATACATAAATATCTCTTGTATTCCAGATAGATAATAAGTTAAAGAAATATAGTTAATGTTATTTACACATTTTGAATCTTCAAGAAGTTTTTGAAACTGTTTGCAACAAAAAAATTATATAATTATTTTAAACTAGAAAGGGTTTTTTCAGAGTAATAAAAATTATGTAGAAAAAAATTCCTTGAATTTACATTTTTCTTGGGTTTTCGATTAATTATTTAAAATATTTCCAATTGGCAGTGATAATACAATGATGTAGTATTAATATAGGATAAAAACTAAAATCGCTATCCTCAATCACATACTAACCCTGCAATTGAAAAAATAGTTCGAAATTCGGCAATTTTAGGAATATTCATAATGTTCTAATTATTTTGGAAACGATACATTTTCGCTGAACTAATCTTAGTATCATTCGAGTATTTGGTCTACTCTTTCGAGACTTCATCAGGAGCAGAAGACATAATTTTGAACAATGGGTTCAGAGTATTGAAGTAAAAATAACTTTTTTTAACCTTCTAGTGAAAATTTAATAGAAATAGTGGCGAAGACAAAATGGAGCTTGTTGATAGTTACGCCTGTGTGCACTGTATTGGCTGCTTTCTGCGGATATATTTCTATCGTGAAATTATGCCCCTGTTTATGTCTGAGTATTTACGCTACAAAGAGCTGTTAATACAATACGAATTGACTTTAACTGTCTGATAGTCGAAACACCTTTTACTTTTTCGGATATTCTCTGAAGACTAGTACCTCATCATAATTTGAAGAAATTCATTCAGAATACCACTCTCAATTTCGAGAGTAAACTTTTGGGAGATCATAAAAAAGCCACTTTCATATCAAGCGGGATTTTTCAAAAATGATTTTCAAAATTTCGAGGATTTATAGAAAGTTTGGTTTTCCTTCAAACTTGTGATTAAATCACAACAATCCCCGTTATTTGTCTCATTTAAAGCTGTTATCATATTTATGAAGATTTATTTGTAATAAAGAAAGAATTCTTCGAAATCCTTGGAAATAATGAATATCTTTTTGAAGTAATGTTTGGATGAACAAAGTTTTTCATTAATCTGGTCCTTCAATAAGAATAACACTAAAATTGAAGAAAAGTTTTCAAAAAAATGCGTGTATTGCAAATTGGCGAATGCGCTGGAACAATCCGAAACCGGTTAACTATGTGATTTTTCTGTATTGAAAAAACTTTTCTTGTAAACTATAAATATATTCTTGTTTTCTAGTTGAGCCTTTATTTATTTCAATTATACAGTGCTCTGAAATTGGATGTTGAACCGAAAATGAAAGATAATTAAAAAACCTCATACCGGAAAGTTATGACAAAGAAGGTCTAAGAGTACGATTTTTCGACAAGGTTTTCCTTCATGAGAGCACAAATATGAAAATATTTTAGCTTGGAACAGCACATGTCAAAACCATCCTATGTCAATTTTCAGAATAGAATTTCGCTCAGTTGTCCAATGATGTTCGAACGCAATTGCCTAGGAAGTAGACAAAGTGATGTAGGCCGATAAGAGAGCCGCAGTCAGTTTTCGGGGCTCACCCATGTTTCACAACTACCGCTATGATCACACATACCCATAATCCGTGGACGGAGGCTTCGAACTCGCGGCTCGAAACATACATAGGTATATGCCGGTCAACCTGAATAACGCCGCGCCCGCCCATCATGTGATTGGCGCGGCTAAAAAATCAATTGTTTTGTAACAAGGTCCAAAACGCTCTCTCTATATTGCAAATTTCATAATTGCGTAAACGGCGAATTCAAGCCAGGTTCGTCATGAAAGCGAAAGTTTCGCTGCTTTTCAATACACTTAGGGGACGACATTAGTGTTGCGAGCGATATGATCTTGAAATACAGCATGAAATATTTGTTTAATTGTTTTGAATCAAACCGAATTCAGAGGGAGATTTTTGTGCTCTATTCTAGATCATCATTCAAGCGAATCAGCAAATTTGGTTTAACTTTCCAAATTATTCATCCTGTGGATTGAGTTTTATTATCGAAATAGGAATATTACTACTTACTTGGGTTGGCGCCTATTCCGAGAATTATCTGGCTCTCGGATACACTAGATATCTGTAATTTTATAAGGTTGCGATTATTAATATCCGCTGTTTCAATTGTCGAAATTGTAGAGTGGGAAAAGCCGAATTCCTTCGCAAGAGTGACATTCGATTCATCAGCATTGAGGCGATGAAGTATACCGCTTCTCGCGATGGTGAAGCTTTTTCTCTTCGCAGATGTCATTTCAGCACAGCTATAGTCTTTCTGTTATGTAAATGTAAACAAACACTGACTAAGATTTGCTCGCGATAATAGTTAGGACATTGGAGTCGGGTTGATGCGACAAGGTAGCGAGTTTGTGCGAAGTTCTTGTAATAATATCAAGACACGTCGTTTTAACCGGACGATTGATCATCAAAAAGGGTTGTTATAAGCGGATGGTCGCTAAAACCGAAGTCGTAATAAACGGATGTAAAAGCATAGAAATCTCTATGAAACCAAACTTCAGTTAGCGTTTACGTCGCTAAAAGCGGTTGTGCGTTGTGAGCGGAGTCGTTATATCCAGATTCTACTGTATATATATATATATCCACCGAAAATATATTTATACTATATGATGACTTCAATTGAGTTTTATATCTCACATTATTCAGCGAACACTTTTTTTCCGAATATTATGTTTGATTTCTAAGCATATATCATTTATTCAGATACTTTCACAGAATCTAATACGAAAATGTCAATTTTCGATAAATAAATTCGGTTGTGCCTCAGCTGGTGAAATGACACAAAGCCCACACAGGATACAACAGGCTGATGACCATACCTATGAGTCGATGCCTTAACTGTTTCATAATACAGTTGTTTTGTAAATGTTCAAGATTGAAAATCCTGCTATTTATAAGTCAAAATGTAAACATCATGGCAGTTCAAATTTCAATTTAATGAAATTGTCATGAACACTAATCCCTTTTCATTTAGAGGCTTTCCATTAGTTCGGTGTAGATGCAGAATCGACAACAAAACTCTGATTCACCCTTCTTGATGGAGTTAGCCGTATCACTTGTTACGTTTTGAATAAAAATGAATTGTTACGTTAAAGCTAGGAGAATTGTCGCTGTTACGTTTTATACGTTCAGACTTCTTAACTTTTTAGTGCTACGACCCATAACAGCGAGAACGGGTCGATACGGCTAGACAGACGCCCTTAGCCGGTCAACCCCGCGAATGACGCTAAGCGAGTCAATTATCCTTTTCGAGCGTCTTTCGCGTTCACTTCTCTGCATGTCTGCTAATTTTCCATGAGAAAAAACGAGAATTTTATTTTGCTTGTTGTTCTGTACAATTATTGTTCATGAAATAAACTTGTAATATTATTAATTACAATCTCTATAGCGCTTCGACTTCAGATGCTATACTCACACGTTCTGTTTCATTTAAAATTTTGTCACTTGATTCTTGCGATTGTTTTCGAAATTGAGATCGCCAGAGCGGTCATAATACACCGTCTCAAAATCCACCAATCAGAAATGCGCAATTTTGAATTACAATGGTTTCTATATGGAAAAACTGTCTGGCAGCAGTTGTCAGCAGTGCTTTCGAGTTCACCCGAGGAAAAACTTGACAGTTGTAATCAAATTAATACCTTTATATTTATAATGCACGCAGAATAATGTGTTACACATAAAAACGTCTTGTCAAATACCATTCCTGTGAAAAAAATTAGATGCCTTTATGATATTATGTACTTACAAATATACCTTTGACGACATGGTATAATCGTTTTGGTGTTTCAGCTCCTTCTTTATGATTTACATAGTAACGTTGAAGTCCATTGAAATATCATTGGAATTTTCAAAATGCAGCGCTATGGTAATAGTTCAGGTGATGAAATACATCAAGAAATTGAAAGTTCAACATCATAAAATCCCACAAAGACATATAATTATAAACTCTGGAATTAAAAATTTTGTGCTGATAACTCGTATGAAGAAGTAGCAGATATACTGAGAAATTGGGCAGTCAATATGAAACGTGAAGACGGCAAGAAGTAAAAATAAAGTACAGTAAAAACTTTTTGAGAAATTCTGACAGAAAAGTTTCATAAAGAATTCAACAGAGAAATAAATCCATTTAAAAATATAATTTTAGAAAATTCGAAAAAGAAAGTTGAAGCAATTCCTGAAAGAATATAAAAAAGCTCTCAACAAGAACGAAATAGCCGAAATTTTTTCAAGTTTCGAAGAAAATACACCAAATTTTACCAAATTTGTGGTGTGGAATTTGCATGGCGTGGCAATGAAGTAGCCTCTTGTTTAACTGACTTTTTTTAAAAGCGGTTCGATCATCATGGTCAAAATACGGAATGTTTCGAGTATAATCTAATGTAGTCAGAAACTACAGTGCCTAGTACGTCTCTTGGAGAAATTGTTGAGCGAAAGACCTTTAAATATCAGAACAAATCTTAATATTGATTGATAGAAAACAGAAAAATGGTACGAAAATTATCTTGCTGTGGTGTAACTCAGTTGAATTAATAGACACATACAGCAAACGATAGTATGGGTATAGAAACGAAAATGCGGAAAGTAACGAATCTTTCAAATCGCTCTCCCGCTGTATCTTGGCAAGCTCGGGAGCAAACTTCCAAAAAAATAAATATTTTAAGCCTTTCACGACCGGATAAATTGAGAGAGTCTTTCGTAATTGTTCGAAGGATGAGAAATCCACAAGATTCTGCAGAAAGTTGTTATTCTGGGGACAGCAATAACGGTACGCATCACATCGATAATGCGGGAATACCTGGAAGAGAATAACGTCCATTGCGACAAGAAGAACAGCATGGAGTCGAAGCCTCGGTCGAAGCACCAAGAAGCCGTAGAGTTGCCCGGACCCGACCACCACCATGAATAATAATTTCTCAACAAGAATTATATAGAAATAAAAAACAGGATAATCTATGATATAGAAAAAAACTTGTTGACAAAAAAATTAAGATTTAAGTGAACATATTTACCACAAAAAGTCTTTCTCAAATCAATTTCCTTCCTATCTTGTCGTTTTTTCAACTGAATACGATAAGAATTTGGTTAGGCTCCTATTTTGACAGGATTCACTGATTTTCACTGAAGATCAATAATCATAACAACAAATAACATTGATTGACAGAACTTTCATTCTGAATCTAATTTTCTCTAGTACTTTCTGGCAATCCTGGATTTCATTTCTGTTCGAAAAGTTTCGCCATCAGATGCATCATGACCCGTTTCAAGACCAAAATTGGATGAAACACTTTCATAACTTCGATAAATTCTCATTGCATATTCAACAAGATACATATTTATCATTCAGATCTGACCTAACTATTCCACATTTTTGTGAACGCATTATAAACAAATGTCTAGCACTCGCCCGTCTGAAATTGAGGTCAACATATTGCAACGAATAAAACGCAAATGTTTTCCTGGGTATTTTTAAATAAGGATTCTCCATCACCTAATTGAAAATGAGTCGACAGGATGACCCACTTGTTCCTCTGATTTTCCGCTTCTTCAAATGAAAAATGAACGCTGCTGTTGACTCTTAGGAGGTTAATTTTTCTTTCGCTGTAACAGATATCACAATTATATTTTTCAGAACATTTAGGTTCTTTTCTCCTATAGGTATCAATCCTGAATTGAATATTGATTAGGTAATCTGGGGAGTTGACTCGTTAAAATTATTATTCTAAATGATTTTGGAAACATGACGAAATCCACTTTTTACAACATGTAAAAAAAATCAAAACTTTTTTTAATTTTCAGCACTAATTGAAATATTCGATTATTTATTCTGCATTTTACTCTTTAAATAAATTTTTTTAGTTGATTCTGTGTACTTCGGTCTTGTAACCATAGAATAAAAAATATAAAGGAAGGAACATATCGTCGATTTAGCAAGGAAACAGTTTTGATCTAAATTTAGCTATATTTCATTCATTCGAAAGTAATTGTCAAATTTGAATTGGTAATTTGGTACTTTTGGAGCATGTAGCGTTATTAGTTTTTGAAATCCAGCATTCATTTAGTATTCTGAACGATTTTTGTATTCGTGTTTGGTAAATATTTTCAGTTTTCATAGTTAATTTGCGAGATCCATTCTGGTCAACAAAAACAATACGAATGCTTCCTCTTTTATATTCTATATTCTATGCATATTTCAATTGACCGGTTGGTGTTTTATGAATATTCTCTTCCTAACCAGATTGAAGCTATCGAATGTATCTTTTGTCATCTGCTGTTTTCCTTTTAAACATTGAGTTTCTTGCTCTTTGGCAATACAAATTCAACATTAGATAATCCGGTATGAAAATTCCAATTGGGATAATTAGGTGGTATACCAAGTGATTGGGCCTAGGACATTCTTCACTGAGTGGGTATAAATTAATATTCTCTTTAGGATAAATTCGCGTAACCAACGATGAAACCTGAATCCAATACTTATTCAAGTACACTCTCGATTATTATTCTGCGGATGAAGTATGTAGTTCACGGAGTGAACTCTATTAAATTATCTCTAATTATTAAATTTTTTTAATTCTTCTTCTAGCAAGTACCTAACGTGAGAACCTACTATATTGTCCTCATTCAAACGAGTATCAAACGAATTATAATATAATAACGAGGTATATGATCCGAAAGTTGTACAATATCTGATAAAATTCATTCTTTATTTTTCCATAAAGGCTTGAGCCAGTAGATGAATGAAAGATTTTTCTGGAATTAATAATTGTTGCGCTTCAGCTTCATTCCCAATAACCGAAGAGTAAATGCACCAAACTATTTGAAATATTGTACGTTATGACCTGATTCTGGAGAATATAAGGGCTTGCCAGATCATCAAGACGCCTAGGGGCTACTTAACTATAGAGTCGTAAAATATTATGCGATAAAGATGGCTGATGTTGATGCTTCTATTCCGTGAAGACATTAAGAATGTAAGTAGGTCAAAGTATGTGAAATGCTTCTTGTTTTCTGTGTAATTCAGTGACCTCCATAGGTAGAACGGTGCGCTGTTGCCGAAATGGATTTTTAGTGAAAGTGACAAGCGCTCGAGGTCTACTCGAGACCATCAATTGTTCAATTACATCATTCAACACCTACTTCCGCCGAATGTTTGAGTGCAAAATTTATACACATAAATTGCGAAAAGCGATAATGTAGTTAATGTAGCTTATTTTCAAGATGAAAAAAAAAATTGGCTGATTACCTGGACAGATTGAATGAATTTGCGTCTCAAAAATATTACTGCAGATTTTGGATTCGGAATATTATGGAGAAGCGTTAGTAAGATGAAGGATAAAATCGCAAAAAAATCGAAAAAACCAATCGAAGAAGCACTGACGTAATTTGTTTTAATATCGGACTAGATTGCTTTAGATTATGGGATGAGTTGATCGTCTTATCAGAAGAACCGGAGCAGATATTTTCTGACATATTTTAACAATATGTTTATCCCATTTCATTGCTTCTTCAACTGTCAATCCGATTCTAAGACAAACTCTCGGACAAACTTTTCATTATAAAAATTGAACTAATATACTTCCAAGAAAATTCAATATTTTCTAGTTCAGGTCTCAGTTCAGATACCTATACTATGAAGAGACTATGAAGATTCAGAGGAAAAACATCTTTGTTTGATGATTATCTGATCAAATCTAAACTTTTTATCAATACAAAACCAAAAAAAAGTATACACTAAAAATATCCATTTATACATTATCGACATTTGCGGCCTTATTGTCACTTTCATCATGCGACAAGGACATTTACGTCACGTGGTCACATCGATCGCGTAACGTAACGTGCAGACGCGATCTATGAAATTTCATACATAGTTCTAGAGTACGAGGTCCAGCTGAAGAATGCGAAAGTGAAATCAATGCGACAATCACCGTCTGGATTGTAGTGTCTTTTAGCCAAATTCTCGAATTGTTGGGATGAACTAGAATATTCAAAGTTGAAGTTGATGATGATCGCATTTTATTGGTCTATAATATTCGTAACAGAATCAGTAACCCTTATCCCAGCGCTAATCTACGAACACTGTTGAATAAACCTGAATGCTTCAAGTATAACACATTTTTATGTCGATAGACGAAGTTCTATATTTCTTTCAGAATATAATAAATAGGATATATGTATGTTATATTACCCATATCATATGAATATCATGATGTATAAAATGGGTGGTTAATTTGAATACAATTTATTCATTATAAATAATTGGTTTCTTCTGCTTATGTATTTTTTTTTTCAGATTAAGAATTCCCGGTATATTGATAAAGACTCTGTTTTTCTATGTATATAGAAGAATAACATGAAAATGTTCTACTAGATCACGTAGATCTAAAGGGTTTTCCAATAGGGACAGCTTTGAATTCAGTTTGTGAATGCACCCTCTCACCAATCATCGAAATGTCAATATAAATTTATCCAATAAACTTAACATTTACATCATGGTAAAGTACACGAACGAACAACGTCTGCAAATCATGAAAATTTACTACAGAAATTCGGAGTCGGCGACCGCTACTTTAAGAGTAATCGTTATCGCACCATGATTACCGATTATTTTTGGCCCGAATTAGAAGATATGGACTTGGACAACATGTGCGGTTTCAACAGGACGGTGCCACAAGCCACACAGCACACGTTACAATCGATTTATTGAAGAGTAAGTTTGATGAGCGTGTTATCTCAAGAAGTGGACCAGTCGATTTTTCGCCTCGTTCGTGCGATTTAACGCCTCTAAACTTTTTTCTTTGGGGCCACGTCAAGTCATTGGTCTATGCTATGCCAACAAGCCAACGACGTTGGAAGAGCTCAGAGCCAACAGTGAACGCGAAATAGCAGCCGTTTCGGCCGAAATGTGTGACCGAGTCATCGAAAATTGGGTCTAAATAATCGAACGCTGCAAACGTGCCCTCGGTGGCCATATGAACGAAGTCAAGTTCCATTCATAAATGTTTTGATTGAACTTCAACCCGATAATAACGTTTTTGAAAGTTCACAAATGGTTTACATTTTATTTTGAAAACAAGTTGTCAAGTCCTTATTGGAAAACCTGATAGATATATATGCGACTATCAGCACACAAAATTCAAAAGTTTCAATATTTCAATTTATTTGTATACATTTCGGATAGTTACGATTGAAAATTATATTACATATCTAATGTTTGAAAGTTTAGTCTAAATTCATCTAGATATAGAGCTTCTCATAAATGCTGAAAAATGAAAGAATTAGAAATGATTGTATAGATTATATGAACAATGTATATCCATACCTAGCAATAGTAAAAATCAAGCAAGTATAAGAATAAGGAACTGAAAACCATGGAGATGACAATAATTGAAAGGGGGAAGAATTGAAATGTAATATAGAACGGGAACATATGAAAAAATTTTGACATAGGGCACTTTTTTCGACAAATTTCATGGTTGTAATGGTTTGAACCATAGAACAACCGTGTGAGATAATTGTATTTTCCCCTGAAAATTTACGGATGACTACTAGAGGTGGTCCTAAAGACCGTTTTTGAAAGTGTCCTATGGTGAGGTGACCTCCCGTCATTATACAATAATTATATATTCTGTGTTACTTTGACGCATTATTTATTAAGATCTGGCAAGTGGCTCTGACTTATAATTTGAATGAAGGAGCAGTTGAAGAGTAGTTGAATATTTTGTGGGAGGCGATCTTTGCTATCATGATCTCCTGCAACCCCAAGGTGACGACGAAAAAAATTTCCTGTTACTGAAAACATCGCCAACAAGTATGCAGAGAGAAAATAACTTCAATTCAATGCTTCGCCAAATATCTTGCCAACATCAACAAGTGACTAGAGTTTATTTTAAAAACGCTGGGATACATACATATCGTCATCATTTCCGCATGACGTCAGCGAGATCACACAGGAGATAAAAGTAGGAATTATGTAATTCATATCCATGTACAGCCTCTATTCACGGGCCTTTTTCCAATGTACATCAATCGCCGAGACAATCCCTCTAAAACAACTTCCTCGAAAACTTGGAGTTTCCTACATTACGCCAACGTAACAGCCAATATAACTTCCGATATAAAAAGAGAAACACTTCAACAGTTGTTCCAAAGAATTAGGAGCGACCTGGTGAAATATTTGAAGAATATTAATATATTTTACACATTCAAGTTGTTTTCCTGTACCTAATTTCACAAAAATAACCACTCAAAAAGAGAATTATAAATTTTTTAACAGTGCATAGAATGCACGTTATATATTTCAATCAAAAAAGCAAGAGATTGAAAGAATAAACTATATTTTGATTTATGCTTCACAACAATAGAAAATCTTGAAATCCTGATACTGTAAAGTCAAAGTTATCAATATATGATGAATGTGAAACTGGCAACAGTTCTGCCAGCAACAGATTTAGCGCTCAACCGGTGCGCCGTAACTGGTGATCCCGCGGCACGGCCGACAGACGAGTTAGTTAGCGTCTTAAAAAACATTGAAACATAGTGGAATGGTATCATATTTTGAAATGAAATGTTGTTTATGTATTAACTAGGGATAATAGTAGACTATATCCATTTCCGTAAAAGGGTGGGCGGAGGAATAAAAAGGGACTTTGAAAATACATAATTCCGATTATTTTAAGTTCTATAAAAAAGTTGTCCCATATGTTGACTTGGTTTTTTCTGTTGATTTTGATATGAAAAATCATTACTAATCGACGAAAGTCATTGTCAGGCCGTAGGAGGAGTACAGGGGGAATCTGAAAAATACTGTACTCTTATTACTCAATGTTCTATGAAAACTAAAAAAAAAGTTGTCCCATATGTTGACTTGGTTTTTTGTGTTGGTTTTGATATGAACAATCATTCCTAATCGATGAAAGTGATTGTCAGGCCGTAGGAGGAGTACAGGGGGAATCTGAAAAATACTGTACTCTTATTACTCAATGTTCTATGAAAACTAAAAAAAAAGTTGTCCCATATGTTGACTTGGTTTTTTGTGTTGGTTTTGATATGAACAAACATTCCTAATCAATGAAAGTCATTGTCGGGCCGTAGGAGGAGTACAGGGGGAATCTGAAAAATACTGTACTCTTATTACTCAATGTTCTATGAAAACTGAAAAAAAAGTTGTCCCATATGTTGACTTGGTTTTTTGTGTTGGTTTTGATATGAACAATCATTCCTAATCGATGAAAGTGATTGTCGGGCCGTAGGAGGAGTACAGGGGGAATCTGAAAAATACTGTACTCTTATTACTCAATGTCCTATGAAAACTAAAAAAAAAGTTGTCCCATATGATGACTTGGTTTTTTGTGTTGGTTTTGATATGAACAATCATTCCTAATCGATGAAAGTCATTGTCGGGCCGTAGGAGGAGTACAGGGAGAGTCTGAAAAATACTGTACTTCTAATATTCAAAGTTCTATAAAAACCGAAAAAGACGTTGTCCCATATGTTGACTTGGTTTTTTGTGTTGATTTTGATATGAAAAATCATTACTAATCGATGAAAGTCATTGTCGGGCCGTAGGAGTACAGGGGGAATCTGAAAAATACTGTACTCTTATGACTCAATGTTCTATGAAAACTAAAAAAAAAGTTGTCCCATATGTAGACTTGGTTTTTTGTGTTGGTTTTGATATGAACAAACATTCCTAATCAATGAAAGTGATTGTCGGGCCGTAGGAGGAGTACAGGGGGAATCTGAAAAATACTGTACTCTTATTACTCAATGTTCTATGAAAACTAAAAAAAAAGGTGTCCCATATGTTGACTTGGTTTTTTGTGTTGGTTTTGATATGAACAATCATTCCTAATCGATGAAAGTGATTGTCGGGCCGTAGGAGGAGTACAGGGAGAGTCTGAAAAATACTGTACTTCTAATATTCAAAGTTCTATAAAAACCAGAAAAGACGTTGCCCCATATGTTGACTTGGATTTTTGTGTTGATTTTGATATGAAAAATCATTTCTAATCGATGAAAGTCATTGTCGGGCCGTAGGAGGAGAACAGGGGGAGTCTGAAAAATACTGTACTTCTATTATTCAAAGTTCTATAAAAACCAAAAAAGACGTTGTCGCATATGTTGACTTGGGTTTTAGTGTTGATTTTGATATGAACAATCATTTCTAATCGATGAAAGTCATTGTCGGGCCGTAGGAGGAGTACAGGGGGAATCTGAAAAATACTGTACTCTTATTACTCAATGTTCTATGAAAACTAAAAAAAAAGTTGTCCCATATGATGACTTGGTTTTTTGTGTTGGCTTTGATATGAACAATCATTCCTAATCGATGAAACATTGAGTAATAAGAGTACAGTATTTTTCAGATTCCCCCTGTACTCCTCCTACGGCCCGACAATGACTTTCATCGATTAGTAATGATTTTTCATATCAAAATCAACACAAAAAACCAAGTCAACATATGGGACAACTTTTTTTTGGTTTTTATAGAACTTAAAATAATCGGAATTATGTATTTTCAAAGTCCTTTTTTATTCCGCCCACCCTTTTACGGGAATGGATATAGTCTACTATTATCCCTAGTTAATACATAAACAACATTTCATTACAAAATATGATACCATTCCACTATGTTTCAATGTTTTTTAAGACGCTAACTAACTCGTCTGTCGGCCGTGCCGCGGGATCACCAGTTACGGCGCACCGGTTGAACGCTAAATCTGTTGCTGGCAGAACTGTTGCCAGTTTCACATTCATCAATATATGTAGGTAACATATTTTCCGTAATGGTTAATGTTCATTAAAGATTTCTTTCATACAGTCCCATGACACTTTCCACCCTGAACAATTTCCGAGACAATTTCGAATGCAAAATTGAAAGTAGTTGTACCTATACAGATAAAGAAAATCTTCATGAAAACATAGGAATGGTAATGTTAAATTGGAATGATCACCAAGTCTAGTAGAACAATAGAAGAATCGAAATCTCATTGCGATTCGATAACAAATAAGGGACTGGACTGTTGGAATGGCAAGTCTCGGCTGCCGCGAATTGCAATGCACATTAGTCGCATCCCAACGTCAGATGTGATAGCTAGACGGTTTGAAAATATTCGCGTGAATCAAAATGTTTACGGTTAAAGAGAAAATTCAAATCATAAAATGGTACTTCGGTTGTCGATCTATTGCGTAGACGATAACTTCTTTCATTGTTGCCTTTGGGGATAGGCCGATACATTCACGTTCGGCTCTCCAACTTTGTGCCAAAATAACAAGTATGCCTAATGTTCACAGAGATATGAGATTTTCTCTTCATAATAGATTTAGCTACTGATTGGCACAACAAGGTAGATTTTTTGAACATTTAATTGGAATTTGTCGATCTTCAATTTCGCATGTTTAATAATTTGTTTTTGTTTTCCTTTTTTTATTTCCATAAAATTAGTTTTTGTTTTTTAATTTCTTCTCGTAGAATATATTTTCTGTTTTTTAACTTTTTCTTTTTTAGAATTTATTTTATGTTCAAACCAGTTCTGGCGAAAAAGAACCTGAATACTAATTTCCACAGGAAATTATTCATTGAGGCAAACAAATGCCTCTCGTCAGGGTGGAATAAAATTGTCGTATTCATTTACAACAGACGTTGTGCTCTACATCCCCACCTAACGGAATCTGTCGGCCGAACCATTTATATGATATCACTTCCCTCTGAGGTTTTGATTCTGCCATTGTTCCACTAGAATATCGCGCTGTTCGAATTTACTATAGAAACTGTGATGTTTCCATTTCTTTTTTCCCGATCTTAATTTTTAATTTAATTTATTTTGTAATTTTTCCTGGCCGTCATTTCTTCATTTTGAATATTCAATTTTCAAATTGAGTTATGTAATTTTTATTTTATTTTGTAATTTTTCCTGGACGTCATTTCTTCATTTTGAATATTCAAATTAGGTTATGTTGTTTTTTCAACATATGGTATAATTCATTCTAGTTGTTCGTTAATTATCAAGTTGCATTGGTGATCCACCAATCTACCTATCCACCTATTATATTAAATCTATGAAGTTTTCCCTAAGTGCTCCAAAAGTTCATTTTTTGATGTGTCTACGAATGATATGTTTTGTAAAAACGTTCAAAAACCGAAGAGAAATCAGTCTTTCAATTATGCCGAATCATTTATTTCCTCATCAACCTGTATGATTGAGGATACCCTTTGAAAGGTTGAAAACTAGGTTGAAAATATATAGGCTCATTATATTTCCCAACAAATCTAATAATTCCAGGATCATTAATCATCAATTCAGTTGGAAAGTGCTTAGACGAATGTGAAATCACGAAAAAGAAGATACTTTGTGATGGGGTTTCGAGAGACAAATGGCCCTTGATCATTCAGTGGTTAAAATAGGAAAATCTGTTCACGTATGCGGCTGGGGAAATACCCCCACAATAAAATATCCGGAAATGTCTGTGCTTCATGACACACAACTACTGAATGGGACTCAATTGTAGTGGTTTCCTTCATAGGGCAACATAATGAAGTACAAACAAATAATCCGAATGTGGGTGACCTTGCATGTGGTGTCCTAACAGGAAGAAGATTAGACATCAGAATAGAGCTCAGAATTATTATAATTGATGAACACTACAGGGACGGACAATCATCCTTTTACATGCAGATAGATCGTCAAATAGATATTATTCAAATGCTTATGTACACGAAATACATTGCATCCTTTATACTCACCACATTTTGAGGATTTGAGCGCAAAGTGAAATATTTGCAGTTTAAAAGTTGCCAGTTGAAAAACTATCATTTATAATAATAAAAATAATCCAAAGAATAATAATATTTAATTGAAACTGAGCATGACTTTGAGGATCGCACTGTAGTTACAAAAAGAAAAATATTACACAATAAACCAGACCGCCCTATACGAAAATAGAATAGAGCTCGGAATAGAGCCATACTCATTGACGTGATGCTCCTGCATAACAACAAATTACTCGACAAATTACTTGATGAACTTATGATTTTTCTCCCTTAAAACATAATTCTAATCCTGGATATCTCGGAGTCAAATTTGATTCCCCTTTAAATTTCAATGCTCTTTTAGATGATCATCAGAAACTAACAAAACTTCGTACGGCAGCTCTAGCCTTGGGTTTTTCTTACCCATATCGTTGATTTTTGAACGCTTTATTAATTTTTCTTCAACATATCCAATTTTCTTTTGGTATCTTATAGCAATCAATAGATCATCTAAAATTTTAAGTAAATATGTCATATCCTTTTCACATAGGGACAATGATCAGAGCCAGATCCATATATAAAGGGTGATTTATTAAAGTGTTTCATTAGAACTTTTCGATGAAACAATTGTAATACAAATTCAAGATTTTGTATTTTTGTTTTAGACTACATGAACTTGAATTGTAAAATATTTTCAAGCAGAATCTACTTCCGGTTCAACCGGATACGAATGTGAACTTCGTTATTTCAAATGTAACAGATTGTCACAAATTAGTGTTTATATCTTCGAAATCCCACATTATAAAATGATTTTTTGCACCAGTGGAATAAAATAAAGAACTATGAAACTGTCTCTTTTGAGGAAATTCAATACGGGGTATCTGAAACAGGAATTCAAATTGAGTCTCAATAAAACTATGAAATCTCATTTTTTTCAAATGGTAACCATATAAATTTGTAATTTTGTTCTGTAACTAGTTAGAGCGTGCCGAACATTCAATGCCTTCAAAATCAGTAGTTTTGCCGTTATTGAAAAAAATTTTACGACATTTTCCCTACTATTAGTAGGCGAAATAGAAATCCTCGATGATCTGATCGACCTATAAATACATATTTTATTAATATTCAAAGCTGATATTTCCACAGAGGTCCTTTCTCGAAGTGTGGTGGGGTGATATCTTGCACGACAAAATATAGCAGTATGTGGATCTTGAAGAGGACCTCCAGGGGGATACATTTCCCGAAAAAAGTTTAAATATTCAAATTGATGGAGGCTATCGAGTGGATCTTGTAGATGACCTCCAAGAGATTTTATTTTCAAGTATTTCTGCTCGTACTATAATTATTTTCGAAATGGTTGCGGAGTCTCATTGGGGGTGAATTCTTGAGTAGCAAAATCGGACTATATGTGGAGCTTTGAGAGGATCTCCCCTGTTAAAAAAATCGTTTCGTATTAAATTATTTCATTTCGTATTCTCAACGTAAACTTAGCTTCAACGACCATCCCTCACCACCGTTTCCAGTCTTTATTACGATCCACACAGCTCGTTGCTGAAACCCATGGCTGCTTTCACCTGGTGAACAATCTCACTTTCGTAAGTTGTATACTTCTTGTTACTTACCTCAGCTCAGGCTTAAAATATAGCTGAAGGCTCGAGTTCGAAGAAAAAAACAGATTTCTTATTTCATTCGACTGCTGTCCCGAAATATATACATATCGTGACTGTAGTTATCATCCATTGTGTTTGTAAATAAAACAAAATATCGGGAATAGGACAATGTATTTTCTACTATATATATTTTTTGTTTGAATGTTTTTATATTGTCATATATTTTTACATTGTCATATATTTTTACATTTTCATATTTTATAATTTATGTATTTTCATATCTTTTTTAACTGAAAATTCAAAATTTCAGTGTGACAGTACCTTTTGTCCATAATAATTTTCAATGTTACAGTTGGTAACATTTGGGTAACCTTTTCACTGTCATACTTCATTTTAGTTTTATTTTAATTTTTGAATACGTGATTTGTTCTCTGGGAAAAAATTTAGAATAAATGGTGGTTCTTGTCGAGATTTCGTTGGAGACCCTTATGATTCTTATGCGACCTCTCCGTTGATGATTTTTCGAAGGTACTTTCGTTGTTGTAGTTGTCTGTTTTTGTAATTTGTCTGTTTTTTGTACTTTTGATAATTTGAGGTTATAATTTATCGATTTTACAATTTTGATGTTAATAAGGGTAATTATTTTGTAGCATTGATAAAGGAGCAATTGTGCTACCGAAACGTCGGCTGAAGAAATTATATGGGAGAAAATACATTGTTCAGTTCCCGATATTTTGTTTTATTTATATACATATCTCAACAATAGAGCATGTTGAGGCATGTGTGTTAACTGAGGTTGGGGGTACCAAAAATATCATATAAGGGATGGAAAAAAACTACAGCAAAAAACCTCGTGAAGTACCTACCTATAGTGTTGCGTCTATTTATAAAACGAGCTACAACAGATATTAGTTGACAGTAAGAGGGGCTAAAGCTGATACTTACGGAAAACCATCGTACAAAGTTTTGAAATTACCACTTTTATTATGAAAAATATTGAATAAGTGAAATTAGTAGGCCATAGTCGATTAGTCTACATTCGACCAAGAAACAGTTGGTTCAAACGGAAACTTGACTATTATAAGCTTTCTACAATTTGAAAAAGTCGATGAGGAATTCAATTTTAGAGCGACAATCTTTGTGGAGTTCGTTTTCCTCACCCTCCGTTTTATTAACAAAGACTTCATCTGATTTCATTCCACCTGTTCAACAATTCATAAAGCTCGAAGACCAACTAGGGTTTCATCAGGACATCTGAAGAAACTTGATGAATCCCGGTTGAATCAGAGAGCAGGTAGTCGGCGGAGGTAAAAACACCGAGGTATCGATTTGATCGACCTTGACATACTGAGTGGGCCGTGGTTTTCTAATAAGAGTTGATTCTCTTTTTATTATCCCCAAGTTAAAATGGTCCATTCTCCCCATTCTTTCATTTGTCCAATCTCCTCTTGTAGGTGCAAATTTCTCGACGTTTCCATATCTATCGAAGTATTGGTTAAGAATAAACTTCGACAGAAACGATGCAAAAGGTTTATAGATGCCTAAAATAGTTATTTATTATACAAGTGCAGAAGGCATTGGTATTCTTACACGAGTTCAAAATTCCAAACCGAGCCACGAAGAGGCGAGTTTTGGAATGAACGAGTGTTAGAATGAACCTTCTGTACGAGTATCATACATTATTTTCTCTAATTCGCTGAATTTTTATCAAAATTAATGAAATATTGTTTAGTAATTTTTGCTTTGAAAAATATTGATTGGCAGAACTATTTTCTATCTCATGAAATTTGACAGATGTTAAATAAATCCGTGACAGGAGGCCAACATGTCATCAATAAATATCACTGAAAACAGTGTTGGAATGCAATAAGAATGAAATATTCTAACATTGTTTTGTTCTACGCGATGTGGTGGAATGAACGGATTTGACTCATGAGTAGAGAAAATATTTTCTAGACAATACCTTATGATAGATATTTTGAATTTTCACACCGTTATTTATATTTAAGAAACCCAAACTGAACCATAACAAACGCATAGTAATTATTGTTTCGCACTAAAGGAGACTGAACAAGAATATTCGATCAAATAACATCTCATTCGTCATATTGAAAATGTGAATTGGTCCCGATGATTATGTATTTCTGAAAATGAACCCAAGATTAAACTTCTGAGACAGATGTTTGAAAAATGAGAAGCAAATTCAAAGCTGATACAAAAAAAGCAACATAGAAATACTTATCCATCATTGATTTCCCATTTCGATTTCAGTCTGGTCTGGTTTGTGAATTCAGCTTCGGAGGTTTAGTAGAGAGAAGCGATTACAATGATCAAAACATTCAGAAGAGAATCAAAGTCCAATATGTCACTTGGAAAAGGTTGAATTATCTCGACCATGCTCAATGCTCCAAAAATATTAACACATAACATATGACTTACAGGGCCCCCTGCATACCCATGCGTTGAGCTACGTGGAAGCCCTGTTGCACAGAAGAACATTTCATATAACGTAACGGCTGACAAAAATAGGTCAATGTGCAAGTGCATCTCGACTGCTTCTCTTCATTCAAATTGATGCAATTATGACTAGGTGAAATTAATTTCACTAGTGATGGAGTCGTAGAGTGGAAATACTTGTGAGAGAATCCGAGAAGAAAGTTGTTTGCTACGCCTGCCTAGACGTCGGTTTCACATTTTAAACTCTATCTGGACTCACGTGGGGTAATTGAAGTATTGATTTTAAGCCTTGGAAATCAGAAATAAGTATTTACCGGTTTTGATTTTCCCATCATCTACTTTCATATATCACATGCTACAAACATCAAGTAGTATTGTTTCTATACATGATAACAGAGAAACCGTCCTATTTCTGTAAGTTGTTGATTAGGAAAAGTTTTAATCGATTATGATAATTGAGATGATGAAGAACTTCATAATGAACATGCTGTAGATTCTGCTGTGTGTCATCACCAACATGTTACGAAAACAATTTATGAATTATTTCTATTAATTTGCACGTTTATTCAACTGAGAGTGCAACCAAAGAAAATAGATATTTATCGTATTTGAAGAAGATGATATTATTTCAGAAAGGCTAACTTTACTAAAAGGAACATGACTTTCAGATATTTTCAGCCTAAGCACCAAATCGCCTTTTTTAAACTTTAATAAGGAAAACAGTAAGGAGCAAACTGAACGTATTGATTTCATACGACTGTATAGTTATGACAATTCAAGGAGTAGGGGGAGTAATTTTGACATTTGACTTGACTGTACTTGAATCGATATTCGAAGTCCAGTAATCCAATTTTTATTCAGATATTAACTTTTTGTCTATTTGCAATATTTCCAGAAGTTTTATGAAAATCATGTGATGATTCTCATATTGAATATAATAGTTTCCAATCTTTCTATAGACAAAGATATATTACGGAGATAGAAAAGAAACAAGATAACCTTACCAATAAATTCAGGGGTCTCTCATCTTCCGATCGTTGTAACAGTAAAGATGCACTACACACTATTGACCCACTTCCATGTACCGTTATTAAATTTTTTAGGATTTCTATTCACCGGGTGCCATCAGGTAAGAATAGTATCCTATACCTGCTGGAAGGGCGTCAATCGGTACTTTATCTTGAGGTGGGCGTTTGTACTATTAAAAGGGTCTTTTCTTTTTTCTTTCTCCGGAGTTTTTTGCGAGGAAAAACGGGAATATTGTTATTATTTTCTTGCAGAATTAAGAACAACTGTTCCTCTTCATACAAGATATTTTAAATGGAAATACTGGAAAAATCTTGGGTGACTTCCAGCATAATTAGATACAATGTATCAGTTCGATTGAAAAACCATGAAAAAATTCATTTACAGAAGACACGAGATCAATGGGAAATAATGAACTCGATAATAAAATTCTTGGTCCATATGTATTGAAGTAATAAAGCATTGTGGAAGAACAGAGGCAAATGAAGAAATATTTCCTATTTTTCAATTTTATCAGATAGTGAGTATCTATTACCCAATCTATTACAATACAGTGTTTATCATACCAACACATATCTGTTCCGATCTTTAAACTGCAGTTGGACATTGAGAATCGATGCCGGATGTAACTCGTTTTCTCCCAATTTCGATAGTTTCCCGGATGCTAAAGTTTGAGAAAAAATATCTTTATTAATGAGAGATTCATCAGAAGCTTGGAAAGAGTTAACTGAAGGTTCTATAATCTCCAATGAATTATATTTATATATATTATATTAATCACTCACTATCGTAAGAAGCCGGAACGTAGTGAGACTTATTTTTAACCCACATGTTACTGAATTTTTTTTTATGCAATTATATTTTTTTTTTCTATGGATTTTACTCATTTAATACCAAGAAATGAAAATAGTGAAGGGACTATAAGATTATTTTTATTTTTTTAGAAAATATTTGGTGGCCTTTTAAAAGGACGGTAGTCAAATCAACTGCTATGTGAAACTCAAATATAATTCATCATAATACAGTTCATTTTTGAATATACAATGTTTTCTTATCGCAAATAATAATTTTTCAAGCACGTCTCAGGATGCGATCCTGAGCGAAACTATACTTTTTTCTTACGAAATCCACACCTAAGTTAACGCCCTTGGTGAACTCTTCAGTGGTTCACACCATCATATCGTGAAGATGTAGTCTGATTTGAATTACGCTTAGATGGGCCTCTTTTACAATCTTAACTGTTGGATTCTAAAATATTTCTTGCATTATCTTCTACACCAGAGTTCGTCCATATGGCCTAGTTGAATGCGATGGAGTTGCCAAGAATTACGAACGGCCATATCGATACACTGGGTGAATAGTGGAAAAAACCTTTGTTTTCCTGTCACTGATACCTACCCTCTATAAACTTATATTTATATAATATAGTTATATTTTGATCTCCCTTATCGACACTTCCCATAAATATACATATTGTGCTTTTTGATTAGGTCGGGTCGGTCTGCTTTTTTTATTTCTCAGGGAGAATCGTTTGACGCGATTCAGTGGCAATACAGATGAAAAATTTGACTCATTTCTTGGAATAGGTTCAACTGATTCATGATTTTCAATATCACAGTTATCAAAAATCATTTCAGCTTTTGCGCTTAGTTGATTACCGAGTAAGTTATCCATGGTTACAAAATCTTCATCTCCAGAATCACAATCTGTATCATCATAGTTCGCATTTTCTGGTGGAAAAATGACAATACCATTAGAAGGATTAGGTTGGCGGTATATATTTTCTATTTCATCTAATATTTTATGAAACTTCAATGGTCTTTTGAAAAACAAAATGAATTACTACCGGTAACCCTGTTGGTAGTGCATATTACTACCGTCCTTTTAAAAGGACGGTTAAGTTTTCCACCATCTGCTCAATAGGCATAAACTATGACCTCAATAATGGTGTTGCCAATAGTTTCCTACGTATTTGGATAATATAAAAATAGCGCCATATGGAGAAAAAAAATAATTTCAAGAGTCCGAAAAACATACCCCCATTCAGCCATTTTCATGTCGAAATGAATTTGACGATTCAAATAGCGATTGGCGCTCAGAAATACTTCAACAAACACAAATACTGGCATAATACGATTGTTATGTTATTCGGTAATGAGTTGATGTATTAACATCAGTTATGGATAGTAAGAATTAAAACCTAGAGCCCTTTACTCACGTTGCCTTTTAAAAGTACGGTAGTAACATGTGGGTTAAGGTTTGCCTCTGAATTTCGCGAAGCAAAATAATAGCGAGCATAATACAGAAGAAATATATTCGACAAATTCAAAATTTCTACATTATATCAATAAGGATGGAAATTTGTATTTGTCAAGATTTTTTCAATTTTAATATTTCTTTCATCCCGTCTTGTAGATATTGTTGTTGATTCTTCCTGCAATATTGAAATGTTTGGATCTTCAGACCTTCGAATGTTTCCGATTTTCAAAGCATTGCGAGTACCTACAGTAGGAAATACATCTTCATTGTCTGTTTGTGTTGATGAAATAACTGCCGAATATTTATGAAAATGAATTCCCACAATGCAATTCGCGATCACACTCTTTGTTCTCGACGTTTCAAACCAATGAAAAATATTCCCTCTCAAAAATAGATAGGACTCTACAAAAACTTCACTCTCGTCATTGAAATCGAACAATAATATTTCAGGTATATTTATAAATAATTACTCGGAACAATTTGATACTGTTTTGATTTACTGTCAGAGAGAAATAATATTTACTTATTCAGGTTGAGGTCACGGCAAGTTCTTCGGACGTGCGAAAACGAAGCAATGCGTGATAGCAATGTATAGGAAAAACGGGTTGTGGACATCAAGGTGGACTTGATGCAAGGTAAAATCCATTTAAGTTCTAAACGAAACCATCCGAGCATTTCATAACAAAAACCATTCTGTATTCACCTTCTTGAAAACAGAATTATTAGCAGTTATTTTTTGCTTATTTTTTCGTGTTCATTGGCTGTCATCGAGCTGCCGATATCTATTATCAATATCCTATATTGATAACGACAGATGGAGGAAGTTAATTACCGCTATGTCGCCGCTTTGATTCACCTGACTTCAAATTTATAAAGAGCATAAAGATTGTGAAAGATATATAAAAATTCAAAATTTACGTACTAAATTAGAACATGCATGTTTCATCGTTCTGATTTCATCAAATCCATAATCCTACTGAGAGTAGTATATATGTATATGGTATTAACGCATAACTGCTAAAATTTACTTTCTGCTCCCATTTAAGTAGTGACTGCTTGAAACACTGATGAACAAGATGAATTTATAGAAACGATTTGGTATAGATAATAATGATTGTCGGTCATTCTGGCGAGAAACTGACAACTTTGATAGAACAGAATGGCTCGAGAACGCAAAAAATGTTAAGATAGACATATTTCAATGTACCCATGCACAATCAATTTCCAGTAACCATAACCCAGATGGGAATGGTAAAAGTTTTAACCATCCCCTTCTCTTTGCATTCTCGGATCCAATCACGGCAATGATATTTACTGGTAGTGACTGACCCAATGGAAGATGAGAGTGGCAAACATAACCTAACAACTTATTTCCTCGCATATTTCTTTGTTGCTCGGTGTTTACTTTCTATTTCTATCTTGAATGTCAATGTTGGAAGAAGAATAATCATAGTATTTTAATATACTGATGAAAAATTCAAGCTCACAAAGCTTCAAAAAAAAAATATCTCCAAAAAACTTCAAATATACCTATTGTTTGCGTTCTCGTTTCCGTTGATTATACATCTAATACCTACATTTAGGTTCTCGTACCTATCCTTTCTCCTTTCAGTTTGTGAAGCGGCCTTTAGTTGTTGTCGTATTGAGATTTACATTTTCATTAGTTCAGACCTCGGTTCAAAATGTTATATACCTAATATTAAAGTATTAGAAAAATGCCATTATTTAACGCGTGATAAATAATGAACAACTTTTATCCATAAGTGGTTTCCACAGTGTGTAATCAATCTCGCAATCAATTACCTTCGGGGAGAAACATTGCATCCTACCCCCATTATGAATATTTCCAGCATCAGATGGAAACTTAGCAAGTTGGCGGTATTCCAATTGGAATCAAATTGAAACCTGACTACCCATTTTCTAATGAAAATACGAATTCGATATTAAGAGATCACGAATTTCCGCCATCAACGGAAACCGGCCGTAACATTCGAAAGGAAAGAATTAGTTTCGTTGGTTTACACCTCTTAGGTAAATAGGTTATTGACATAATTATAAACAATCATTGTGAAGGTTGTTCCCCACGAGATCATTGAATTTTCAATAGCTGAACATAGAAGTCGTCCAATGGAAGTTTCCTGATAATGCAGATACCTGTAAAGTGGTAAGTGGCTGGCGAACAGCGTGCTAATCATATGCGGGTTTCTGACCTATCCAGGGCCAGCTAGCTGCTTCAGGAGTTGGTTGTCACATCCGCTTATTAAAGATTGTCTGTCTTGGTAGAGAATTTTATGGCGACCAGTTTCCTTTACTTGATTGATAAGAATTATTGGAGTTAGGATATTCCGAGGGATATTCATTACACCCTATTGAGTTTAATGTCTTCTCTTCCTTCAGAATATGTTATTTGGCATTCCCATGCTTCAATCTAAGCGTTTTATTAACGTTTCACCGATAATTTTTTATTTTTCTTTCGTTTCTTTTGTCGTACATACGCTCGTTAAAAAAATTGTTTGAATAGGAAAGGAGCCTTAATATTCCTAATTGGCAACTTCCATGAGATTTGACTGAAAATTCCAAGTTGAAGAGTTTCTGCGGATGACTTATATTTTTTCCTGTTCTCAAGTTATCAAACGATTAGTCAATAACTAACACCACAACTGAAGCTGATCGATTCTCGGATATTCATATCACTGCCTCTGTCATCCTAAGATTCAAGATATATTATTTAGTCATCTCGAACGATTACCTAGAGATGGGATCGATGCGAAATAAACATTGCTATCATAGCGAGAACAGGTACCCACATATAAAATTTAATCTCGTGAAACGGATAACTGAGAGATGAGAAATATTAAGAATTCACCGATAATGCATGTAAATAACGAAAGCGACTTCCGGCATCTCTCTATAGAAGGAAGCCTGCAAAATTGAGTGAAGCGAAAGCATACTTTCCTAATAATGCAGATCGTCAAGCTCATGTTGTAAACTGTAAACTATGTCAGCTCGAATAAGTAGTCACGAGATTGACATTATTCTAAAAATTGAAGAGGAAGTGAGTCTACCGTGACTGAGAATGTGTTTCAACGGCGGGACTTATTTCCTTTCTATTTGACACATCGTTAATTCATAATTCATCATACTTATAAAGAAAACGAAAACTACATAAGGGAGGATATTGTTCGCGAGATTGTTAGTGCCTCATATATTACGAATTCATTAAATTGAATATACAATTGAGGTTAAGCGGAAAATATATCAAAAACACATGTTGGGATAATTTTGCTGGAGAAAAAAAAAATTCGCGTTTTCAGGAGAATTTGACTGAAAAGTTCTTGTGCAACATAATCTATTTGAGATGGGGCTGCTAACCAATGATAATACAGGAACTTGACTCTGTTTCACTAAGGAAGTTAGAGTAATCCGGTGGTGGTTCTAGTTGGTGAAATCTACACTTACATCTTTTTATCAGACTTTTCTTGTATGGTTTACAATCTGCTCCTTCAGGTATCTGGAACTTATCCTCAGTGTCATCGCTTTCGGTACCCGAATCGCGAGCTCCTGGAGTACTTCTTCCTCCATTAACTGTTAAATCAAGAGGCGAATCTTCCTCTAGATTAGTACAAATAAAGTCCTCATACTCTTCTTTAACCACAATTTTATTCTTCAAGGAAGACAAAATACCGGAAGGTTCTGACATTTTGATAACTTGAGAAAATAGCATCATGATGAAAGTTCTTGTGCTCCTTAAAAATGGTAAGATAACATAGTCCTAATCACTTGAACACTTCCAGAAATATAAGTCATTCACGACACTTGACACTACTGCGGAGCGCTCAATAGCGCGACAATGGAAAGATAGCTTCGCTCGACTTGATCAACAAAGCGTAGAGTGTAGACTAGTAGTGAAGTCCTCGCAATAACCCACTGACTCAGATTTTACACTCGCGCAGCGTCGGCATCGCTCGGTATCCTCTTACTTTCGTTTATTTGATAATGTTGCGCACGCCAAGGGGTTGGGTTAGGTTATGTACAAGCTGTCGTCTTCGACGCCGTGTATGGTGTATGTAGATTGTAGACGGCATCGTGGTCGCAAATCGGCTACCACGAGGAGGATCCTCCTAGTGATAATCTAATGGTGGAATGTTGTGAACAATCTTCATGTCGCTGCTACCTTATTGAGGTTACGGAATTGTGTTACATTGATAAATTTAACACCATAGCTAAATTCTTTCCGAAAGTGTGATATCATTTTTATTTACATTGAGCAAAATAGCATTATCATGTGAGCTCGAGTTTTAGCTAATCAGTTCTTTTCAGGCATACACCTCTAGAGTCATTATCTAGTTGTGTTCTGTCTAGGCTTTGTTACAGTCCCTGAGTGCACCTCTAGCACAGCATTTGATTTGTTTACCCAATAATGAATGATGGAATAGTAGGATCTCGATTCCTCCTGATCGGATATTCGAACCGGCAACCTTCCAATCACGGGTTCCATACTTTACCACCGACCTACCGCCTCGTTAAAAAATATTTATAGTTTTTTCATCTAGTTCCGAATTGAGCGGAAGGTGCTACGTGTAATGAATTGATAACAAACCTATTCTAGAGAGTTAAAACCGGTTTCTGGTTCTGGCTACAATTGAGAAGGAATCATTTTGAGGCTTCATTTTTGCAAGTTTTTTTCTGCGATAACGAGTGTAATCATAACTAAGGGAGGTTCTCTTAGAAGCCGCTTGATTAAGAAGAAATTCCCTGCAGTTGCGCAGGAAACATTAATTTCTCTACGGTTACCGTTTCTCAAATAACGTCGAAATATTTATGCAATGTTTGAATTTTGGATCGCAGTATTCACCTGCATGATACAATTTCACACGTTTGCATCTGAAAAAAAAGATACGAGATTGCAGAAATTAAATCCTTGATAACCATTTGGACTGAAAGCCCATGATCAATTTCGTAGCGATGCGCTAAGACAAAAGTCAATATAAGCAAATATAATTGGAAAATTCTAAGGGACAGATGCAATTTAGTGATGATTCGTCTTCAAGAAACCATACGGCAAGCGGCAAGAGAGGATGAATTCAACAAGGAAATGTACACTCATTGATTAATTTCTCTGTATAAAATCTGTAATGCAGCGTTCCTGATTCATTTGAATTTAATCAATTTCATTCATTTTTCTGCTCTCGACTTTTTCTATTTCCACATTTGAATTTTCTTGTTGATACAGGCCGATCACTTGAGGAATTTAATTATCCCGGCCCGTGTTTAGGTAGCATAACAGTTAGTTATCAGCCGTTCTGATTTGTAAGAAAATCTTTGGGAGGAGTTTTATTATTATGATATCATTGCTCTGCAATGAGCAATGATTGTGCCTCTCTATATTTTTATTAAGATGATAAATTCATCGGATGGACCCGTATGATTCGTACATGGTTGAGAACATATCAGTTAAAGCTGTTCCCATTCATAGAAACACAAAAACCATTTTTCAGGAAAATAATAGGATTTGCAATGAAATGTACGTATAACAAAATGGTTGATCAACCATGAAGCAGAGATAAAACAGTTTCAGTCTTCATGTTCTATTAAATTCACAATGAAATGAAACACTGGACGGAATCACAAACCATAACGACTGTATAGCGTTGTGAACTTGACTCAAATACAAATTTTTATTTTATGAATAACCTGAACTATGTTTACCAGATCATCTCAGTGTTGCTGACTGAAAGGATAACGTAGAACAATAATATGATTTTCAATCTGCACTTGTATTACGAGCAAGTTATTGCTTCCGATATTGAACGAGATAGAACTAGAGGTGGTAGAGCTTCGTGGCTGAAAAGTCCGGATTCGCTCTTCTCAGAGTAGGTAGGTGAAGGATTGATATGAGCAATTTTTAATTTTTATTTCTTGTTTGACTATCACCTAGTTTATACAGGATGTCCCGGAAGTCGACGTCAAACCGGAATCGGGTAACAGACTGAGATATTTAAAAAAATCCAAGTCATGTATTTTTCAAATTAAATTGCATTTTCTACTATTCGAGCAAATACACAACCTGTAATGATTCTGGGACTCCTGTTGCTACAATTTTTTACTTTCTTCAACTTTAATTTTTCCTATGTTATCCCGAATAGTGCTTTTGTAACCTCTAATCTTCGATCCTAAGCCAATTATTCCAGCTTGCAAAATAATCTCACTTTTTATCGAACCAAATATTCAAAATTAATATTTCGAATTTCAACTGATTGTACTGAAAAAAAATGGGAAGTTACTTCAGAAGTTAGCATATTTAATAACGTTTCTGAAATGCTATAACACCTACTATATTATTTCTTAGATCAGTCAAAAACACCGTTTCTCTTGAAGAAACTCAGTTTCGAACGATTTCTTCGAACTTTGTAAAAATGATTCTAGTCATCCAATATTTTGAGAATCCGAGATGGTGACATGAATCTACATAATTTATTTGAGTGGCACGTAGAAAAGTCGAATTCAATGAGACAAGATAGATCTCAATAACATTTTTAAGTGAACATATGGACTGTAATTTTGAACGGAAGAGTCATGTAGGACTTCTTGAGTGGCCAGAGGATCATTTATCAAATTCACTGGAAGTACTTTTTCTTTTACAGCTCCCCCGTGAAAAAAAAATCTAAGACATTTAAATCAGGTGGAGAGGCTGGCCTCGAGGTTGTACCAGATCGCCCTATCGATTAGCCGGCTTTTCTTCTCTTAGATATTCTATAACTGAAAGAGCAAAGTGCGCTCGGCAGCCATTTTGCTAAAACCATATTTTTGTGAAAGTTTCGTTAGGGTTTTGTCTCCCTCTCTCTGAAAGAAGAAACAATTAGAAAATCTACTACTAAGAGGCACGTCTTCCAGCAAATTTGACAAATGAAAAATTTAAATAAAGTTCAGCATTTAAGACATCTTTCAACTCAAAAGGTCCTATGACTCTACCGTTCAAAATTCCAGTACAAATATTCGATATTGAGATCTATCTTGTCTCATTCAATTCGGATTTTTTACGTGTCACTCGCCACTCGCCACTCGAATAAATTATGTAGGTTCATGTCACCACCTTTTTTAAAAGTTGATTCATCCGGATTCTCAAAGTATTGGATGAACTAGAATCATTTTCACCAAGTTCGAAGAAATTGTCCCAAACTGTGTTTCTTCATGAGAAACAGTTTTGTTGACTGATCTAAGAGACAGTATAATAAGTAGGTGTTATAGTATATTAGAAACCTTATAAAATGTGCTAACTTCTGAAGTAACTTGCCAAACTGATATTGTACAATTTTTTTTTTCAGTACAATCAGTTGAAGTTGATCGAAATATTAATTTTGAATATATGGTTCGGAAAAAGTGATATTATTATTCAAGCTGGAACAATTAGCTCAGCATTGAAGATTTCAGGTAACAGAAGCACTATTCGGGAAAACATAGGAAAAATAAAATTTGAAGAAATTACGAAATTGTAGCAACAGGAGTCGGAGAATCATAACAGATTGTGTATTTCCTCGAACAATAGAAAATGCAATATAATTTGAAAAATACACGACTTCGATTTTTTCAAATATTTTTCTGATGTCCACTATGAATCAGCCTGTTACCCGATTCCGGCTTGACGTCGACATCTGGGACACCCCTGTAAGGGAAAAAAAAATTTTTTTCTTCTTCAATGATCAATACATGCTCATTTCCTCTTGGTATTTCATGCGAAATCAGAAAAAGACTATAAGAAGAAAGAAACACATCATATCACAAAGAGTGTAATGAGGATTATAAATAAACTTCGCGAATTGGACGACCTTGTATCTAGTGCTACATAATTTACTTTCAGTTTCACGTTTAATGATGCCACATTTGAAAATTGTTTGCAAGCTGAATTCGCCATATAAATAGAACTTGACATTGAATTTTACCTAGGAAAAGTACGTGTTTCAGATTACTAACTATCGGATAAGTTACTTCATCAATTTTCTGATAAGATATACCTTTCTTCACATTTTATGTAACTATCACCTTTATTAGTGAGCCAGATTAGAAAAGCCTTGGACCAGACCTCCTTCAACGATCGATATCGGATCGTATGAAATTATGGATTGGGTAAATTACTCTATTTCCTATTAAATTCGAAGAGAAGTCAATATGAAACTAGATTCAGGAGGAACCAAAATTCTGGCCTTCTTTGAAGATGTAATAAAAATCTCATTACAGAATTTGTTATGTTGTACGTTTTCAAAATATTAAGAAACAACTGAAGAAAAAAGGAAGATTGGAGTATTCGGTATTATGTTTGTTATTCCTATTCTCAATATCTCATGCACAAACCGTTTTCACATTTTGGAACTTGAAAACTGTGGAAATATTGTCAATTTCTAGAATTTTGAAAAACTCGTCACAACTGAAAATGCATTTGACTATCCTCCGAGCACAGTTTTGGGGAACAACGCATATAAACTCTATTGGGATATGGTAATAACAACTCACAAACCAATACATCGTAATAGAAAGGACTTAGCGCTTTTCGGTGAGGGGCAGAGTACCGCCACAATCATGAAAGTCACTGTCCCTGCTGATGACAACACTTCTAGAGGGTTCACGGAAAAGCTTACGAAGTACGAAGACCTTGATTTTGAATTGAAGACCATGTACGATCTCAGGTCGGTGGTAATTCTGCCTCTCATAATTTCCACCAATGACTTCTTGACGTATCGGTGCCTCTTGATCAGAACATCAAGCTTTGGCTAGACAGATGAGAGACATGTTGCACCTGAACAGAGTGGACATAAAACTGTTAATAATTACTTGCAACGGACTGGTGCATAAGAACACATCAGAACATCTGAGAGAATTGAACCTGCCTGCCAACACCATCTTGTGGATGCAGAAGGCTAAAATGTTATATCTCTGAGGATGTTCAAGGACATCTACGGAATATAGGTTTGGGATGTACTGATAACAGTATAAAAAATGAATGTACATAGAAAGAAGATACATTTCCCAATATATTTCGGTTAGTATTTCAGATTTTTAGCAGAATTAGTTAAATGAACCACTTTGATAGAGGCTCATGAATGATTTTCACTTATGATATGAGCAATTTCCTTTACATATCGGATGATAATTTTTTAGTGCTCCTTATCAATGCATTGTTTCGCAATAATTTCGATCCATGCTAGAACGAACCAAGGTAAACATTTAAGTGGTACGATTGTTTTCATTTTTCGATGAGTAGCAAGAATTTGAATATAGCAAAAATTCAACCTTTTCTTGGAAAAGAGATATCTTAAACTAATAATCATTTCGAAAGGAATTGTGATGTAATTTGAGATAAGATTTTACACATGCAATAGTGTTATGCATTGAATTATTAATTTAGAATAAATTTTCGAAATTCTCTGTATCTAAATTATAGCAAACTCATTCACAAACTTTCAATTAGTTTCCATGAATCTGATTGTGGTTAAAAGTGAAATTTTCAAGAATCGATAGGAATGATGGTGTGAAACAGAAGACGGCAAGTTTTTATTGTTTTCCATTATCTGAGTATCTTCAACAATTGGAATTGAAACTTGCTTTTCACAAATGTAGTACTGATACCTAATTATAAATTGCATTCATTCAATCATGTTAATATGTAAAACTGTGAGTATAATGCAGAATATTTCAAGCTTTTTGGTAGAAAATCAGCATGGTTTCAACAATTCAAAAGCCAATAATTTCTAAGGTGGTAACCTCAAGATATTAACTTTTTGTGTTTCATAACTTCAAAGCCAGCTGTACATTCTCAGATATATATTATCCAACCAAAAACATTTTCATGTAAAATATTGCCAAGACGAGGCCGTATTTCTAACATTTTCAAAAAATTATCAGATCTCCTGTAGAGCCAAGCTGCCAACTCTACACTATTCATCTTCACCAGTCCTTATTTCATAAACTCTATGCCTTAATCAAAATAAGTGACTTGGCCGTTTCGTAACTATCAGAACTATTGTAGAAAAGTTATAAACAGTGAATGAATTTTTCACCTCACGCTCACGTGGCTAAAGAGAAATGGCCAGTCACTTATTTCGACCAAGGCATAGAGTTTGTGAAATGAGGATTGGTGAAGATGAGGAGTATAGGGTTGGCAGCTTGGCTCTACATGAGATCTGATAACTTTTTGACAATGTTAAAATACGGCCTCGTCTTGGCAATATTTTACATGAAAATGTTTTTGGTTGGATTTCAATTCTTTTTGTACGTTGCATATGACAATATCCTTTCATTTTGTTCATTTTTTCTCAATAACGATTAAGTAAAATATATTTATTGCGAGATCTATTTCAAGTCAAAATAATTCCCAAGTCATGTTCAAAATCAACAATGTACGAAGTGGAGAAATATACCTTTATCGCTAGGTTCAAGCTGCGATGGCGATGTATTTGGAAGCTGCCATCACAACCACTGTATGAAGAATCCTACCATTATGTAATGATCACAACGGGAAATTGTACAATGGAAACTGTGGTTGAGGTTATTATACAAGGGAATTGTATTTAGTGTAAATCCACATGAGGCGTTTTACGAGCGCTTCATTTTATCCCCTCATTCAAAATGTGGGGGTTGTTTTCCCTGAGAATTCTTGAATATTTTTTTCAACATTAATAACAAGCAGTCCTCCGTATATATCAATTTTCAGACCACTAGCATCAAAATTGACATACAAACTTTTACATCCCCTGGTTCTTAGGGTTGGGGGGTGAAAGTTTCAAGTTTAAGAATTTATCCGTTGTTTGTGTACTAAAACTAACTCACATACCAAATTTCAACTTGATTGGACATCAGGAAGTACTCTAAGAGTTTTTATGATCATCAGTGAGAGAGTGACGAAATCGGGGGTTTTTAGATATCTATAATATCTGGAGTGTACGAGCTATGCACTTGAACTTTGCACGTTCGATATGTTCACTACTGGCATTATATCCTAAGAATTTTGTTCATCTATTATATTCCAAACACAAGTTATGAGGGTTCAGAAATACGACGAAACACTTCTAGAAAATATAGTTACTGCCCCGGCCCGTCGCGGCGCTTCGCTTGGCCCGTCTTGGCGGGAGCACTACCGTAGGATAAAACCCGGATAGATGCCCCATTTTCAAAATACCTAACTTCCCAAAATCTCCACTAGGAATTAATAGTGTAAGAATGAGCAACTTTCACCCTTAACCTCAGTCATATGGTACAGTGAGGACGCGTTTAGCAAGTGTATGTAATTATCTCCGCAACGAACTTCGAAAACATGTAAAAGTTTCAAAGGCTAGTATTTGTCGTTGTAGAACTTTTGAAGTAGTTATAAATTCGATTATATTTTTTATTATATCAATAAACTGGTTCATTAAGTGTGCATCTAAGTATGACCAGTTGCTTTTTTGTTTTTAATTTGTGAAAAAAATGCATGGGCATCTATCCGTACCAAAATGGATAGTTGCCCTGATTTTTCGAGGTATAGAAGCCCTTAGTGCCATATATATCTCTATACAACCCATAACCTTGTATAGTCTGAGTATGAATTCTTTTAAATATTTTTAGTGTTCTGTTATAGTTTGTGTACCGATCTGAACTCTTTACTGATTGTAGCAAAACCACGCCGCGGAAGTATGAGAGGAAAGAAGGAGTACAAGGTCAAGTTTGCTCTTGGACCACAGAACAACTCGAAGCAGCTTCCGATGAGACAGAACATTACGAAGGCGTTATGCCACTGAAATATTATGAAAATTTGAATGAAAATAGAAAGTCTCAATCCGACTGGATTCAGTGTATAAGGTATCACAACTGGCTTCATGAAACCTGTACACTTTTTACTACTGCTCAATAGGGGCGGCCTTAGCCATTGCGAGGCCCCGGGCGAGAAGTCTTCGCGAGGCCCTTTTTCCTTCGTAAAAAGTATGTGATGCGAAAGTAAGTCCGGTTGTTCTGTATAGGTTATTGTCATATTTTATAAAGATATGAAATTTGAGTTTTAATTAAAATATAATAATATAATATAACATATAAATATAATATAACTTTGGAAGATTTACAAAATTAACAAATACAGAAATGATAAATTTAAAATTCATGTTTGCGGCGTTTTCTAGCACTGAAATCTTTAATTGAAGTATCAAAATCGATCGAATGAGCTACGTCATTTTCTATTGATAGAATAGCAAGGGCTGAAAGCCGATCTTGTGTAATCGAATTCCTTGAATATGTTTTTATGATTTAAAGTCTAGAAAAAAACTTTGTTTGTGAATAAATCATCCAGCGCCTGTCAAGCTTTCTTTTGATTGCTCGTTTCCTTTTTGAACTACCCGACTCGAATTTTTTACCGGCATCTCGATCACGCGAACTCATTTCGAAAATCTTGTTGAATTTCGCACAGAATGTCAGAAATAATTTTTAAGTAACACACAGATTTTTCACACTTTTTCGGTTCTTCACTATGAAAATGACCCGTTTGTTCATTCCATCCTAATGAACCAAACCAATTGAACCACAAGTCTTAGACTTTGGATCTACAGCGGGGGTTGAAAAAGAGACGGGTAGTGGAATTCCCAAATATGGTGTTAATAAATGATGAAAGTACTATTAGATATTTTGGAAAGAAATTCTCGGTTTCGAAGAGAACACCATAAAAATAAAACTGTTTATTTTTATGATCCAGATAAACAGAATAGAAAGTTTCTTGAGAATTGGCGCCAACTTGTATGCATATTTCTATTGGAAACAGTGGTTTCTTACGATATTTTTATCGAAAATTTCTCTGCAAAATCCACCATATATGACCGAGCTATAGAGGAGCCACTAATTATGAGTTTGATTGAGGGTGTGAACGTGAAGTCCCAGCTGTATCAAGTCCTAAAGCTCAGAGCAGTTCGTGTTAGTGTTGTGCAACTTGGATATTTTTGAGTTTCCGATATACTGAATGAAGTATTATGTATTGGATAAATTCATCGGATAGTTGGTATCCAAATTTATACTTACAAGAGCCACACTGAAAAGAACGGCTTGAGAAACTAACGAATTGAATTAATTTCTCAATTCAATGACAAGAAAAATTTTAAGTTATTCGAAAAATGTGAATATGACCTTTAAATGTAAATGAAGAACCGAAAACAATGGAAGTTTTCCATCTCAAAAAATAGAATATAACAAAACTGAACCCAATATTCTTATCTCTAATCACTAGGTTTGAAAAAAAAACAGATTTCGCTCTCCTCGTTCCGTAATTCTCTAAAATGGAATGAATTCATTCATAAGACGATAATTCAACGAATATTTCGAAGGGACCGCCAAAGAACGGTCAACAGGGCTATAATTATTTTATGAGGTTCCAACATCTGAATAAGTAAACATTGTACCTAAATACTTAGATAATTTTCACCCTAATTGTTTTGTGTGCATTCTTTTCTACCTACTGATCTGGTGGATCGGACATCTGGTGCCTCAAATACCCATTCGGACGTTCCAACAAAGCGCAATATTCAAAAACTACAAAATGGTTTCTTCAATTTTGTTCTGAATTAATTAGTTAACTAACTTTTTTCGAATTCACCTTATTTTCAAACCTTTATAAATGATAAGGGATCTAAATCAATATCAACATTTGCTCGGGTTGTTGCGCGCGGGGCCCCACCAAGAGCGAGGCCCCGGGCGATTGCCCCGTTCGCCACCCCCTAAAGCCGCCACTGCTGCTCAAGATGTGGAAAACTTAAAGCACTATCTGACTGATCTCCTCTTCGTTGTGTTGTTTTGTTTTAAAAAGAGTATTTCTATTTCTGTTGAAACCGATTAGGTATTCAATATTTTATAACAACAATGAAAAATTCGTATACCTGTTTGTTGATACCCACCTGATATTTTATGATATAAAGAATTTATATTTTCGTTTAATAAATGCTTTCGAAATTTCATTAAGTAGGCTGATTTAAGTTATATTACGATTATATAAAAGACAAAACGATAAGAGATTTAATTGAATTTATCCCGGACTGAAGGCATCTATCCTTCTCAGTATTTTCATAGTGGGGCAACTATACATACCTGTAGGCATCTATCCCCAGAAATAACGTTCCACAAAAATCAAAATTCTGTGAAATCTGCTAATGCTAGGTCAGAAAAAACCCACAGTATTTCAACTCAAATAACAAGGCTAGCTACCTTCATAAAAATTATTCAGATAAAATCGATATTTTCGAAAATATGAGGCAATTTCAAAAAGTGTGGCATATCTATCCGGGTTTTACCCTACCCCCAGATACAGAAAATTAATATCCATAAAGGTATGATATAATATTTCGTCCTAGTCTAGTCAATGAATGACTGAAAAGTTGGTGTAGGTATATTGCGTAAGGGGCGAAAACTTGTTTAGGGTGGTTTTAAAAACTGAAAATAATGAAAGTCCTGACGTTTATGGTAGGAGGAAGGGTTAGGGGGAGGTGAAGAATTTCCCATTTTCCGGTTTTTTTCTGCATTTCGAGAACGGTGCGTTTTTTTTTGTAAAAATATCCATATGACACATAACAAATGAAAGCTGATATGAGTCCTACAATTTTGATAACATAGTCTTCATGACAATTATTGCAAACCCTTTTAGAGAAATACGCCCTGGAAAATTGATGATTGTGAAGAAACTTTTTTTACCTTGCGTTTTTTGTTAAACTTTCCGTAAAACGATCCTAGAACTTAGAATCTTTGGAATTATGAAGTTGCAGAGAATTAAATTTATCTCCACTCAGTGAAAAGTTTTAAGAATTTCAAGATTTCCAATGATGTTCCTTATTGTTATTGTATTAATAAATGAAACATTGTTATAATTCCACAGGAGGAACTTTTCATTGTATATGACGTTATTGGAGAATTTGTTTTTTTTTCGGCGATAGGGTCCCGTTATCGGATCCGGTGCAGAATACATATGTTGGCTGTTGGCTTTTTAGTTGTGGCATTTACCTTCGCATTGGAAGCATGTTGTTGAAATACTCAGCATTGCCTTCTTCTTCTTCTTTCGGTACCGTGCCTGTCATCAGGCGTGGGCTATCTCCATGACAATTTGGTTGAATTGTTCTCTATCTTTAGCTACTCGGAATAGTTGTTCTACTCCCAGTCCTGTCCAATTCCTTACGTTCCGCAACTATGACACCTTCTTGCGACCTATCCATCTTTTGCCCTCAACCTTTCCCTGGATAATCAGGCGAGGGATATGATATTTGGGGGCTCGAATTATATGTCCGAAATATCCAACCTTCCTCATTTTTATGGTGTCCAGAAGTTATCGTCTCTTACTCAGCTTTCTGAGTACCTCCTGGTGTGTGCAGTCCAAGGAATTTTAAGGATTCTCCGGTAGCACCATATCTCAAACGCTTCTATCTTATTCATGGTGTCCACTTTAAGCGTCCATGTCTCACATCCGTACAAGAGAATGGTCCATACGTAGCAGCGGAGTGTTCTTAGCCGCGTCTGAACGGTGAGGTTCCTGTCAGAGACAATTGGTTTCCATTTGCCAAATGTCCTGCATTGCCTTACTGCCCTATATTTTCCAATGCTGCAGTTCTTACTGCATCTGCAGAAAATAGATTTTGGCAGGACTTGTGTGCCGTTGGTTTATTTGTGGTCATTGGCACAAGGTTGTCACCTATGGCATCCATCGCCCCTCTTGAGGAGGTAGCTCTTCTACGAGCCACTGATGCATATATTGGTATTTGCGCCGGAAATGCTATGCTGCTGTCCCCGCAGTTGGTGAGGGTAGGGTGGTGATATTAGGCTTAATGTTTGCCACAGGCTCTCTGAATGATTGCAGCCGGTGTTCATTGAGGGAAGAGTGGAACATTCAATCTGAGGAAGCACATTTTTCTGGCCTCCTCCACCTAAATTTGGAAGGAAGACGGACTTCAAAACACTTTACCATCTTCAGTTCATATAACATGTGAAATCCACAACATTAAGGTTTGGGTACGGGGCAGAAAATATCAGTGGAATGGTCATATCACCTGAATGACAGAGGACCGTATCGTGAAGATTGCTAGGGATAAGTCACCATTGGGAAAACGAAGCTCTGGAAGACCTCGAAAACGATGGATGGATGGATGGTATACCTACATGACTCGAGTTGCGATGAAGAACAGGCATTGTGCCTATATGGACGCTGGAAGTAGCAGAAGATCAATTTTTCAGTGAATAGATCTACAAAACCGCTAGGAATTGTCATGGAGACTATGAGATCGAAATTGTAGAGACTTCTCTCAGTTTTCTACACTTCTTTCGTTGACTGTTCTATTGGAAGTTTCCTATGATATTTTTGTCTACGAACAAGTCAATGGTATTTTCTTTCCAAATCTAGATTCATAATGAGATTTTGGAAATGAATCCTCATTTCTTTGTCAGAATCATCTGACTTTTCTCATCCTTTTTCAAAAAGTAAATTAATGAAAATCTGAATTAAATTTTTTTTCTAATATTAATTTTTGAGTTTTATGTTAAATTCAATTCGAATATAATTTTGGAAAAAACTCAATATCCCGACAATCCAAGATAAGGAGTTTTCCTATCATTAGATATGCGCCCATTCCTTGTGTCAAATATTTACAATCCAAGTAGTTAATACATCTAGAGCACGCGGTGATGATTATCATGATTTGTTTATGATTCCCAGAGTAGAAATAATTCAAATGCAACTTTCCTCACTTTGAATTATGAACAAGTATTTTCTTCAAGTTTTTTGTGATTTTGATTGGTTTCCACAAAATATTTTTCGAATCTGACTGAGGACACTGAGATTTACAATATACCATATTTTTCTCCAATTTTTTCATCTATCATGCTTTAGTGTGAATAGTTATTACAAATCTCTCAATTTTTCCCTAACTGAACTGAAATCATTTTCGGTAGGTATATACATAGTTTCATTTTTTCATTTCGAAATAACGTTTTGTTAATTCGACTGACCTTGCTATAGGCCTTGTTTATATAACTCTAGTTATTCAATGGACAGTAGTTGGGGGAGTTAGATTATAGAGGGCGCTATAGTTTGAGATGCTTATTCAATTAATTCAATTCAGATTGGACACTGGATGCGACTCTTCAAAATCCAATGTTACATATGTTGTAGATTAGTGTAGACAAATGTGAGATTTTATCACTACAAATATAATAATAGAGGAGTTGAATAAAGTGCCCTCTATCAGCCAACTCCCCCAATTACACTTCATTGTATAACTAGAGATTTATAAACAAGGCTATAGGTGAAGATACAAATATTAGTTGTATTCTGCTTTCATCTGTAGATCTGTGAACAAATCTGTAACTTTTCATAAGATTACAGGAAAATTACGATTCTCGACGCTTTCTATGAATCTGTAGCTTACAGGAAACAGATCGTGAGGTTATGTTGAATGGTTTGTTTTTATCACAGTTTATAAAATACTTTCTCTACCCAACTACTCTTGTGTTTCATTTTCGCACTTCGGTTGTAAATTTCTCTTTCTTGTTAAAACGAACACAAATTGAACATAAATATATCCAATAATCAATACTTACGGTCCAATTTTACAGAGAAGTAAAAGTTAGTACACATAAGGGAATTTCCATTATTTAAAATAAATAATTTTGTTTCAGAGACCTAATTAGGTTGAGACATTGCAGAATCCTCAAAGAATAGGTATATTTCGATCGATACTTATTATATGTGTGCTGAAATGATTCAAAGTCTTTTTGAGTTAAAATGAGCAAATGCTCGAACGAAGATTATTATTCAGAAGTGTTTTTTAAATATTGTCAGTAATCCTTAGGATCGAAATGAAATAGTGATTTAAGGATGATTCTTTCACACATAGAATCATCTCAGAGTGTTCTCAGAGGCGCTGTGACAAGATCGAAAATAATTTCCTATTAATACCATTTGCCGAAACTTCGACGAGAACGAAAATACCACCAAGAGCGTTGCAAAAATAGATCGGCAACAGGAAAAAGATACGAAGTTGCCAACCTCATGTTCCCGTTCCGTCTAATTCGTATGGAACATCCGTTTGCCGAACTGTGACATCCATGGATACAGTTAATATTGCAGATGGTTCACACAAACAAATCTTTTCCTTTCGCAATCAGGGAATTTTCAAGAAAGGTAAAAAAATAAAATTATTTCGGTTGGTGAGCGGCGTCTTCATTTAAAAAAATGTCAAAGACTGACACCTGACACTGTATATTCCAGCTGTGCAACAAACCTAATGAGGAATTCAGGGAACGATAATTTTCTCATCATTAAATTGAAACTATACAGGGTGAGTCTTTGACTCGTACATATATTCTAACGGTAGATTCCTGATGTCAAAAGAATCATATTTTGTCTCTTTCATTTTTTCCGATTCGGCTCGGTTGGAAAGATACAGGCTGTTGAAAATACATAAAAAAAAATTAATTTTCGACTATATCTCGCGATTGATTTAATCGAATGAAATGATTTTCAGAATATAGGTTTTTATTAATGTGGCAAATCTTCTACGAACACGAAATTTCACTCACCTGTTATATTTTTTCATTATGACCAATATTTACCACAACATTCCATAATTATACCAGAAACTCTATTGTCACAACTTTTGAAAGTAAGTTGGATGCTATTTAATGAATATTTGGCCATTTTGGAAAATAAAAGTATTCTTCATGAAATCTCGTGAAATGCGCATTCTTCGAGTTATTTATGATTTAAAGAAATCTATATCAGCGAAATTAAAAAAATTGGTTACTCTGCCTGGATGCAACTCTGATCAAAAGATTCAGGGGATTAAATTTCTGATACATTTTCTCGAAGGTTTAGGTGGTAGATCTAATGTTCAGAAAAACTTTATTGTCATGTTTCCAGGGGAGGCATAGCTCATTAGGAAAGTTTAAAATGGCCATATCTTTTTATGAAGGCTGAATCGGAAAAAATGGTATACGAAAAAATTTTTTTTTACCTGAAGAATCTATGGTTTGAATATATGTACAAGTCAAAGACTCACCCTGTATAGTTTGAAGTGATCAACTTAATCGTCATCATCCCGAATATATTCTTGTGTTCAAATATCAATATTATCAATATCAAGTATACGCGAGTAAACAGGAAAATATTTCATTATGAGGAAGACTAGGTGAAAATCAACACTTAAATGTTTACAGCACGTGTTTAATGATTGATAGTGCAGCTGTTTTATCTAACCGGAATGACCGTTTTGTAATGAAATCGCTTCAGATATTGGATAATGTTGATTGGATAAGTCAGAAGAATACACCCACGTTTAAAACTGGATGAATAAAAGATGAAAGTCTGCTAAGCATAAAGCAAGTTTCTAGAAGACTATATCTGAGAACATCTATTATATTATGACTAATTCCTAGCTCTCTTGCATTGAGGCCAGAACAATTTTTTTCAGCCAATATACATAATACGAAACCAAAAAATGAAAAACAAACAAGTGATAAAAAAGCTGATTTCATTTTTCCAGTCCGCCTATAATATGAAAAAGATATTCGTTCCGATCTTTAACTAGTTTAACTTTATCTTTAACTAAATGTTTTCGGTATGGCCGACGTAATTGGTTGAACAAAAAGCATGATTGTACGTGGGGAAAATGAAATAAAGAATGTACGAAGGAAGATGTTCCGATTTTTCTTTCAGAAAATCTCCAGAAAGCGGCAGTAGAGACTCATTTGATATTTGTATATATTTGAATTTTTTTATTTGCCATGCGTCATATATTTCTGTAAAACCCCTCAGAGTCTTCTTAAAGCTTGTTGGAGTTAGATGATGGGTGTGTTCTGGTTAGGCTTTGTTACTGTGTCCCAACGCCACCTTAGGCAGAACAGTGTTAATTTTCTACCCATCAATGAATGCTTCGGTGAGCTCTCCATATCAGAAATTTTGTTCCCTGGAGGAGATTCGAACCCCGACCTGCCTAGTTGGGGCCGAGACCTCATCATTTACAGAGGGGGCCTGAAAATTGAAACACTTGAATATTGGAAAAATATTCTGAGGATCGTGATAAAGAAATTACGGGGATTTATGAAAAAACTCAAAAGAAGGTAGTAATTGTATTATTTAGACCACGAAAGGCATCATATGAAAAATTTTTGGAGAAAAAATGAGAGCATGTCGTGATGAAACATACAAGGGTGGGCTGGAATTCGAGGAATTGTGTGTTGCCGGTGACTTCAATGAAGATGAAAAAAAATCTGATTGAAGTTATACAAGAACTAATGCTAAGATTATGACTTATGACTTACCATGACGGATCCTTCAAGAGTTTCGTGGACATCAGCATCGCTAATCGACAATATCTTTTCGAATAGTTACATGTTACATGAAACATCAATCATATAGTATTGATCCGCACATATCAGATCATTTGGGTCAAGTACTGGAAGGTCCTTGCAGAGTTGTAGTATCAGAGGTGAAGACAAGATGATCAACCAGAGAACTGGGTGGAAAAAAATCATGCCCTTTATGTTCTCAAATGGAACAGGGAGGGAAAACTTTAATGAATTCTGGAAGATTTTTAAAATGATCATAAAAGTATAATCACAAAGAAATAAAAAACTATCTAGATGCACTGTGGATAATACTTGTAACTAGAAAGGATGTTGCCAGAAGAACAGCTCACAATATACAGTGTTTTCTAAAATGTCAAAAGAGCCAGAAACTTTAAATTCCGTATTTTTTCAATGTGAAATTAGCAACCCTCAATTTATTCGATATCAAACTTTTTTCGAGATTATTTTTCATGAAATAAATTTATAACACTCATTTTGAAAAAATAATCGTGGTAAATCCTCTAGAAGTGCTAGAAAAATACAGAATTTCGAGTATCTTTCTTCACAGAAATTTCAGAAAAAAAAAATAAAAACTCAATTTTAGTCTCCACCTTTTAAAGGTGAAATTTCGGAAAGGGGTGGGCTGAGGAGATGTTGTTATAGAAAAGACCTATCTTAATTTTATACGTGCAATCATCTCCCGAACAGGGGCGTAGTAAGTTTGATCCGAGCCCTGGTGCAAACCAAATCATCCAGCCCTTCTTCTCAATTATTTTTTAGTTCTTCATTAAATATTCAATATATCACAGTAAGTTTTCAGAGTCGAAGGAGAGATGACTTGAAATCTTTGTACGATTATATCAATTCCTTTGAACCGAAGTTCTAGCTGTGATATAATCACATCCAGTGTTGGAATTAACACTGATACCCCAAAGTTATCTTTTGGATTGTTGAAACTTTCGTCACAGGACGACTCGTCGAACTGTCTTCTCGCTTTTCGGATCCTCTGAATCTTGAAATCGGGATCGATTGCCCAACAACGCTCTATAGATCTTTCGAATCAATGAAGATATGATGGCTCAATTCGCTCTGTTGGTTTGACGTTAGTTAATTGTGACAATGCTTTTAAAATTTGGCAATAGTGAAATCTCAAGCTATGAAGGGAATCTGAACGAGACGACCAACGTCTGGGACACAAACGCTCCAAAGAATGTTTTTTAGATTCGAATATATCTGTCAATAATGGCCACCGTTTTATACTGTGTGCAAAAGAAGCATATAAACTTTCGACCAATTCATAAAAACCCTAGAAATTTCGACGGAATCGTTAATAACAAGGTTTACATTATGAGCAATACAGCGTACATAAAGAATGTTTAAAATTTTACTTGTACTGGAAATAGAAAATTCATTCGATGAGAAGAAAAATGCTAACTGGTAGAATGCGACCTCAGAAAGCATTTGTGCAATTAAGCACAAAGTATTACTGCAGAAATTGCAACAATATGGCATCAGAGGAATAATAATCAAGTTGATGGAGAGCTATCTAGTAAACAGGCACCAGGAAGTTATTATAAGGGAAAAATGCCCGAAGTAGAAACACGTAGAGTATGGGGTTTCCCAGGGATCTTATCTTGGGCCCTTTTTAATTTTACTGAACAAAAACGACTTACTAGCAAATGTGCAGTCAAACGGCATGGTTTTTTGTGCATGACACCTCCTTCCTTATTATTAGTGATGATGAAGAGTAGCTCTTGAATAGATGTGTTCACCTTCAAAGGGAGAGGAACTAAACATGAAATACATAAGGTCACAAAGGTAAACATATTCATATTTTTGTCAGGTAACAGATGTTGAAACCGGAGACAGGTGACAATCAAGATGATCATTTACAAACGGGAAGTTTTGTTTCAGGGCTGAATATATTTTTAAGAATTCTGAAAGGTCCAGGCGTTTACTTTCACTACCTTTCTGTAAAATTTTTGTTTTATTATTATTATTTTGCAATGAAAAAGACATTGACCTTGAATTTTTCTTATTGTACATATAGTGATGAGAGATATAGTGATTTTTAAATCACGTTTTTCATCTTGCTGGGTACTACTATGTTATCACTCTTATATCTTATGTCGTGTTGGATTAATTGTTCATATGGAATCGTTTGAAAACTAATTTATTCAGTCCGTATATATAAAAGATACGTTTCGGGATCGGGCCCTTTTTCAATCTAAAAACAATTATTAAAAGCACAGTTACATATTTAATTTTTTTGAGATAGAGATCTGTTACCTTTTTTGGTTGTTATTCAATATCCTTTGTTATATCTGCCTCTGTTGCATGTGTCTGTATTAAATGATATTAAGTTGGCGCTGAGATATCGTGTTGTGACGTCGGTGTCACTGTCACTCTTCTTTTTCTTCTGTTGTTGTTCTCTGCTGTCTTCTTTATAAGTGTTGAATATATTCTATTTAGACCATTTATATCTGTTCTGTCGTTGATAGAGTTTGGATTTCGTTTTATGCAGATCATCTCTAAAAATTATCTGGTTTTTTTATTTTTTTCCTTATCCAATATCCTTGTATCCTTGAAATTGAATGTATGGTTGTTTTCTACTGTGTGCTTGTAAAGGGCTGTTTGGGTTTTAGAATATTTGTGTCCTTTTATCCTGTCATTCAATCTTTAGTCCGTTTGACCTATGTACACTTCAGCACATTGGTTGCATGGTATCTCATAGACGATGTGTGATTTTTGGTTTTTCGGGACTTTTGCTTTTAATCTTGAAAGTGAATGTTTGATTTGTATGAATGGTTTGTGTGCAATCTTTAAAATCGGGTATGGTTTTATTATGTTCTCTATTTTCTCAGACAGTGTTGGGATGTATGGTAGGGGTATGTAAACTATTGGCTCGGTTCTCTTCATCCCAACACTGTCTGAGAAAAAAGAGAACATAATAAACCATACCCGATTTTAAAGATTGCACACAAACCATTCATACAAATCAAACATGTGATACTCCACTCTGATACTCGCTTATTTTTACTGATTGCAAGCGATCTTACAAGTAATTCCTGAAAAGATCTGAAGTACATTCTCATTCCCTAATTCTTTTTTATGAGTTGTTCACCTCAATATTCAATTTGTTTTAGAATTCTTGATTTGTCACCATCCTTTTTGGTTATTCGAAAAAAGGAATTCTTTACGATGAATAGTTCAAGAATGAGTATGTTTATCATTTGGAGCTGATTGCTGAACTTGGAGGAGACTTTTTGGAAAAAAAATTAGGAAATGTAAATAAAAATCCAAATTTGTGTATTTGAGTGAGATTAGATGCAGAACATTCCTGAAGACATGTTTTTGAGAAATTAAATTCACCCAATATGAATTGACACATTATTCGGAGATTCACCGTTCCGTGCTGAGTAAAATTGAGAATTCTCAATGATACATGAAATAGGAAAAGGAAATGTGCGATTATTGCAAATAGGCTTACTTGAAAAGGGTATTTAATGTAGAATCGCAGGAAAATTTCGCTTTTACAAGGTGTGGAATAAAAAATACGATTTTCACAGTCCGGACCTGCAAAATCCACATATTTTTATGAGCCTCCTGTATCTTTTGAACAGTATAGTTAGGACATATTTCGAAAACTGATTTAGACTCCCCAAAATGACCTGAATCTGCTCAGAACCTCCGCATTTTGTTGATGAGGCCGATATAGCATAAGTTTAAGTTATCGATGTCAGGCTTTTTGTTAATAGAGTTTTTATTTTTATACGTATCATCTCCAGCTGTAGTCTTTTTGAGGATTTTTGGATGTCCAGTGATTTTGGGGTTCTCATCAAAATGATAAATCAGTTTGACCATTGTTAGAATTGACTAAATTTCTCCTTACAACATGTCAAGTTCGAACACAACTGGTATCAAAAACGATTCAATAACAACTGAATACTGAGGAATAATTTTTCGCTTTGATCGTCGTCATTAAAATAATTAATACGATAAATATGAACTTGTCATCGGAAATTATTCAAAGTACATTGAACTTATTTTAATCATTGTCAGGATAGAAATACAATAATAAATATGAAAAAGTACGATCAATTGTGTATTACGACCTATACAATTGTTGTTCACAAGAGGGAATCTTTGTTCAATTGAAACGAAACCGGAATGTGTTGTTATAGCTACTCTGAGGAGGTAGGTATGATTTATGAAGAAAATGTGTTCGGAAATGCTTTCATTATTCGTGATGATTCATGATAACTTCATTATTCTGTCTGCAACTTAATGTAGGCGAGGATTCGGACTTAAAATCTGATGACTAGAAATTATTGTTATTATTATTAATTAACTATTTTGCGTTTTTATGAAAAATCCAATTCCACGCACTATATATTTAGTTGTCATATTGATCGAACAATATGGATCATCCAAGAGATGTATACATTTTGGAACAGATTGTGAGAATATGAATTATTTGAGGAACTTTCATATATATATATATATATATATATATATATATGTTGAAAATAGTTAATCTCTGACTTTTATTGATACGTTAATTGAAGACAGTACTATTACTCTGAATACCCAATTACTTATCTTACGTATATATATATATATGGAGCAGCATATATTTGTATATCGGTATAGGAAAAAAGTCTGCTCTTAATATAAGAAACAGCGAATAATTATAATAATAAAGTGATAATCTTCTCTCTACTGGGAGGATTTGGAATATAATAAGTCTAAAAATATATTCTCCTCACTATTTGTTTTGATTTGTTTTGTCCCCGTGTGAACATTATTAATAAATGAAATCATCGAGTTCCCAAACCCAAATGATTGACACCGGCGCATTCGCCAATACGTTTCAACGACAACAATAATTCCTTCAGACACGATTAGCTTGATTACATATCAGAATGAAGATATTGAAGGCTGAAAAATTGTTTGCAAGTTCATTGAAGGGAAAATTACAACGTCGGTAACCCAATTGCCGATATTAGTGTTCAAAACGTACCGGATGCATCTCGAAATGTTGCAAGACGATATACCAATGAGAGAAGGAACCTTTCAGTTGAGGAGAAGATGATCATAACAATTCTGCGTAAATGTTTCACATATTTCATCGTATCAAGAATTTTCATAATTAACAATATTCCTTTCGAACGACTGGCCAAACTGTAACAAAATGTATGTGATCACATAATGCGAAAATTCTGAAAATCGCGTAGTTTTGTCTCCTGATTCAGACTCCCGGCTAACCAAGGACACTGGCGTCGCTACGGTGGGGTAGTAACCCCCCCAGGAAAATATTTGCTTTCGAAATACCATCATTACATAGGAACATATCATGACAATTTCCTTGTTCTCAAATTTTTTACCCCTCCAAAAAAAATTCTAGCGACGCCCTTGCCCTAGGACTTTGCCGCCGCTGCCCATCAGTAGTTTAAGTCTTAGGAAAAGAATTTTGAAGGGGAGATCAGCTCAATTATCTTTCAAAACAGCAATTCAATTGTTCTTGAAGAATTCTTCGACGAGTATTGTAACAAACTTCTCGATATAAAAGAAATACAATGTGGAATCTTCTTATAGAGTTTGCAGCATTATTTCCTCACTCCTGACTCCCAAATTATTCGAAGTAATATGACATATAATGAGGAATATATTATTTGATTGTTTTGGTACTCTTTAATTAGATTTCATCAGATAATTTTTTTTTATATAATAAAATCAATCAGTTTCCTTTTTGCTCGAATTACCTTGATGAATACAATGTACTTAGTTCAAATAATAAATATGGAATATATCTAATATACAATGAAAAACCGCGAGCTTCCATTTTTCATTATTTTCAAATGGGTAATCAATCTTTCACACTTGAATTTCTAAATATCATTTTTTCAGAAACGAGGAGGATTATATCTGGTGACAAACTGGGTTGAAGTAATGCATCTTGGTTCAAAATTGGTTTGAATTGAAGTGAACTTGAACAAAGAATACTAGTCGAAAGGTATTCTATTGATTTTGATATGCATTTCGCACTTACTTCTTAAGCTCGATATCAAGAAGAAATTAGGTACATGGTGATTTATAAGGTTGAGCAATACAACATCTCCATGGATATTTTATTTTTCTCAAGATCAGGTGGCACATCAACAATCGTTCACCATACGTATCCCATTGTATAATTACTAACACAAAACACAATATAAACGATCCCCATATTTCAATTTGGCAAATTCAGAAATCTTTCGATGCTGCAAATCTAAGTCTATTACGGCAGACTTAAGAAGATTCATCGGAAGACTTGGGAGGGGAACAAGCGGGAGGTGCAAGTGCAGCGAACGAATTCAAGGCTGAACGGCATACCGATGCTGAGAGCTTCGATGTTTCGCTTGAAACGTCGGCTACGTTCTCTGCCCGGTTTTAACCTAAAAACCCACTTGCCGCATTTCACTCTCTCGCAGTTATCGCACACGCATGCACTCGATTACTATATAAATTATCTGCAATGAAAGGCAAAGTTGTCGTATTTTTATCAGTGTTGACCTCGATCGAAATTCATTCACAAGTGATGAGCCAGAAAATCATTTAGGGATTTTGCATTTGGGAGTGAATGGGGCGGTACTTTACCAATACCTTTATAGCCACTGATTATACAGGGTGGCCATTTGAAAACGAAACAGACGAGATTACAGACGAAATAAATTTTTTCGATAGAAATGCTCGGACAGGTCGATTTCTGTTTCGAGGGGGACAACTTAAGATGTAGGTTACGGACGCATAGCGCTTCAACCCTTGCTACTACAACCCTCACCTCCAATTTTTGAATAGGGAAGATGGGGTGAGTGATACCTCATTTGAAAGGTTTTTCACAAAAAAACACTACAAGTGCCATGAAAACACCACTTCATTTTCAAATGCTTAGTCAAGAATATTTCGAGAACTAATGCATAAAATGAAAAAACAATTACTGTGCTGAAATCAGTATTAAAATACCTTCCAAATGAGGTATCACTCACCCCATCTTCCCTATTCAAAAATTGGGGGTAGTAGCAAGGGTTGAAGCGCTATGCGTCCATAACCTACATCTTAAGTTGTCCCCCTCGAAACAGAAATCGACCTGTCCGAGCATTTCTATCGAAAAAATTTATTTCGTCTGTAATCTCGTCTGTATTTCGAGAACTAATGCATAAAATGAAAAAACAATTACTGTGCTGAAATCAGTATAAAAATACCTTTCAAATGAGGTATCACTCACCCCATCTTCCCTATTCAAAAATTGGGGGTGAGGGTTGAAGTAGCAAGGGTTGAAGCGATATGCGTCCGTAACCTACATCTTAAGTTGTCCCCCTCTAAACAGAAATCGACCTGTCCGAGCATTTCTATCGAAAAAATTTATTTCGTCTGTAATCTCGTCTGTTTCGTTTTCAAATGGCCACCCTGTATTTTGTTTCGCCAATTTCAGAATATAAGGAATGTAAGATATCGAACGAATTCTTAAAAGAAGGGGAGCTATCGAGTGACCTCTCCGGACCCCAGATTTTATCCCTCTAAATTTTTTCTTTGGGGATATCGCAAATTCGTAGTTTACAAAACTGAGCCTGCTGCTATGAAAGAACTTGAGGATCGGATTAGTCAAGAATGCCGCAATATTTTCTGCGAAACTTTTGCCAATGTGAGACGATAATTCGAGAACATACTGTATTATTGTTTGGCTAGTAACGGAAATCATTTCCAGCATTTCATTCGATTAGTAAACTAAGTAATTCGGAAACTGTAGAGTATTGTGAGACAAATTCTCTTTCAATATTTAATTAATATTAGAATTATGTAACTTTGAAACAAGTTTTCTCTATACTTTGGGTTCTTGGTAAGTGGGATAGATCATTGACCACGTCCAATCGTTGGCTAATTCTATATTTCGGACTCTATGGTGCGGTTCTTGATCGGGAATACTAGAAAATAAATAATTTAAGGATTTCACGACCGGATATACTAACATTGATGTGCTGCTTTCAGAGATTTCAACAATATAGATAATAAATAGTAAATAAAATTGTAATCGGTTCAAGCGAACGAATTTTTACAAAACTGAAGGATCCTACAAATATAGGGCACATATCAAGGGTGGTTTATTCGGCTCAGTGTGGAGAATGTAGTGGTAGATATGTGGGACAAATGTCAACGTGGATCAACACAAGATTGAATTCACACGGAAGTGGATGCAGAATAGGCATTATTAATATATTAATGTTTTCATCAGTAACAAAAATCCCCGCAATCTCTGAAAACAAACTTTTCCTTAATTTACTTCCTTGAATAACATGTTAAAATCATTATAATTCATTATATGTCCTGTCTCCATGCTGTGAGAAAACAGTGCAGTATTAGTAAGGCTGCATTCGTAATCAATTCGCGGGACGAAGTGCACTTCGTCATGAAAGTTGGCTTGTAATTTACCATTCACAATAAATTTCGAATTGAAGATTTTGTATCTATTATCGGTTCGTATTCAAAGATCACGGATCTATTATTTTTAACAGATAACCGTTATAATGAAAGTTAAAACTCTAATGACGGTTAAATATGTGATTGAAAGCACTGCTCCTGAGCATGAACTATAGCTGGCACGAATTCCGTGCTGAAGTGAAAGATTGCATGAAATTTTGCCTACGTTGAATTCCGTGCTAGAAATGAATTTCATTATGAATGGTAACTGAGAACGCCATCTGCTTTGCTTTATTACAAATGCAGCTTTATGCCTCTTCTGCTTTCAATTTTGTGTGAATTCAATCTTGTGCTGATCCACGTTGACGTTTGTTCTAAATATTTACCACTACATTCCCCACACGGAACCTAATGAACCACCCCTGACATGTGCCTTTTATTTGTAGTATCCTTTACTTTTGCGAAAATTCGTTTGCTTGAAATAATGGCAACTTTATTTTCTATTTTCATATTGTTGAATTCTCTGAAAACAGCACATAATTGTTGTGAAATCCTATTGTTTTTTGTTATGTGATATCATAGAGGTGTTATATATGTAGCACAAGTTTATGGAAACTTGGCAGGTGGAAAGAATGTTTTGCAACATATAGGTACCTATATTCTTGCATTCACAGATCAAAGCCACAATAAGTATTTCAAGAAGTGCTCACATTCTAATTAAAAAAAAAACTGCAGATAGTGAACGTGATCTATTTTTGTGTCAATATAAACAAATTTTCGGATGAAACTATGAAAGATGAGAATTCAACAAAGGAATGGGGAACGGACTCGCATTTCGGTAAAATGATTTCTATACATTCTATGCGATTCTTCCAGATTCAATCAATAATGCTTGTTTGTTCAGATTCGACGAAACCCAACGAGAATACAAACTGCGTTCATGAGACTTATAATACATCAAGGTCTTCTGCAATCTACGGATGCATCTAACCGAGACAAGCGGCCCGGAAAGACATTCTTAAATCATGCTGTAGCAGACGGCTGCAAGGCATAATTATTTTATAATTTGCGTTTTGTTTCATATGCACATTCTATTTTTGAACTATACAGAGTAGGGATTTATTAAAAAAATTCGACTTCATGATGAACCTTTCCTTAATCTTTGTGTATCTTGTTCGATTGTACAGGGTGGGCAAAATTGGTGATACATGCACTACAACTTTTTACCCTAACGAGATAGAGAAAAATGAATGCCACGTTACGGTGGTCTTTCTTAGAGAAACTGATAATGCCATCAACTGCATTCCTCTATCTTCTTTTGTTTTCGAGTTATAGGCCAAAATTGAAATTCGCGCGATTTCAACTTTGGTCATTATCTCCGTTCCTGTTTGTGCTAGGATGTTGGAATACAAACATTATTCGGGCACTTTTTTCATAGCAATCCAGTAGCGTACTTTGTTTTTTCTCAAAAGGTTTCCTTGCTGAGCTATAACATAAAGTTTTGTTTTTTCTTATGGAAACAATAGTTTCAAATGGCTTAGGAAGAATCGCCATTTTTTCCGTTTCAGAAATATATCATACATCATACATCGCCCTCAGATTTATTCAGATATCATGAAAAATATAGTTTGTATGTGAAATTGAGTATTAAGTAGGCTTAATCACCGAATAATATGTCTCTACGCATGGTGTCGTTATTATTTTGTGATTTGATACTTGATTCAATTCTCCGTGGTTTGATCTCTGTTCAGAACAACTGTCAATAATTATTGAAATTCGAAGTCATTATTGCCGGCAATAATCTCACTGATTATGCGTCTTCTGTTCATAATCCAGAACATTGACATTATCGAAGTTGAATTTGTGTCCTTCAGTATGTGCGTGTGCCGCAAGCGCTGTTTTTTGTACCCTGTTTTTCTTATGTTGTCTTATCCTCTCTTGTAGTAATTGTTTAGTTTGGCCTATGTAGCATTTTGGACAGTTGTTACATTCAATTTTGTATACTACTTCTGACTGTTGTAAAATTGGTGTTTTTCCTTTCAGTTTTGTGTAAAATTTCCTTCTATTGTCTAGAATATTATAGAATGCAGCAACCCCATTGTACTCTCTGAAAATTTTTTCTATTTTATGGGATAACACCGGATAAAATACTAGTTTGAAATATCTTTGGGGTGTTGAGATTTGTGATGTTAATATTTCCTGAGTTATGTTTAGTGTGTTTACGTCCCTAGTGGATCCGTTCAAGCTGATAGAATGTTCCTTTTGTTTTGCTCTAGGAAACACACTAAACATAACTCAGGAAATATTAACATCACGAATCGCAAGTCGCCACACACAGCACAAAAAACAGAAACATTTGTAAGGGACAGCAAAAGTAATCATGCCTGATACTTTATTTTAGTCTCCTCTGCAAAGGGTCAGATCTATTCAGTTGTACCTGAGTATTGAAAGATCATTTTTAAGCAGTTTCTGTTCAATATGCGAATCGTCTAGAAAATATGCGAATTGTGATTGAGGATGAAATTATGTTTGTTGAATTTAATGTGGTGGCCGAAGCATGAACTGTCCGCTTTATTCAAATGTTCACTAATTCTAGTTTTTAAAGGTCTACAAGCTGAAGCTTCACAGTAATTGTAATTGCAGTTTAGTTTATAGATTCCACTTTTTGATAGTTTGTTCACCTTGTCTTCCGAGTTAACCAAGTGTTCGCCAAGATTGTGTGTATCTAGCTTTGAACAAAAATTTTGATTCTTCTAGTTTACTATTTATTTTACTTAACAAGAGCTGAGATTTCGAAGAAAGTAGAAACTATGTAGTTCTATTTTTGCACTAGGAATCATCTCCTGAAATCTTTCAGTGTTGTTTTTTTAACACCCTGTATAGTAGACAGGAAGTTTATAGTTCAAACGAAGATTATTTTCCGGTATATGATTTCTTTGGAGCCAGAGTATTTTACTTCTTTGTATGTACGTGTACACAAGGTAGACAATGAGGACCCAAGAAGGACCCTACTTCCTTTTCTTCATTTTAATTGCGGGAACCGCCTCCCACAACAATTATCTCACGGCACGACTATTATCATATTCTATTAATACACCCGTCGATGAGAAATTCATATCCCGGACTTCTCCCAAATTGTTTTGAGTTCAAGAGAATATGTTGGAAGAAATAATCATTTTTGTAGTTCTTGCAATGAATTTGTCTATATCTGATTTATCTTGTTTTTTATCGAAAGGTTGAAGTTTGCGAAATGCGAACCAAATCTTGAAATAGGGATTGAATGAATGAGTTTGAATTTATTCGATCAGCGTAGATTGAAAATTTTGTATTCCTATTCGAATGCTACCCAGATCTACTGTTGAAACTAAAATTAATTTAATTGGAAATGTGAAATGAGTGAGAATAGTTTGGTTTTTTCTCCAAACAGAAGAAACTGTAGTATGAAAGTATGAAACTTAGCATAGCGATTATAGAATAGAGATTCGCTTTTGCAATCATTGTAATATTTCGTACAACTCGCCGAGAGAATCTCAGAACTTCTATCAGAATGGTCCAGGTCCAGATATCGATTGTTTTCAACACGAATAATTAGTTTGACCATTGTATATCAACAGCTAATTTTTGACGAACGACTAGTTTTTCGATCGAAATCGATTAAAAAACTTCGCTGAACTAAATGAGGGAGACTCACAACTTTTTGGCTTTAAAAAGTTCTTCGAAGTTTGATATTCACAACAGTCATTGAATGATAAGGATTTTTTTTGTCACACTTAGAAATATTTTGTTACATTAAACGTTCTTCTGAAATGTTTCTTGAATTAATATTAATAATATTTCGAAGTTTAAACATTATGATAGTTAATCCATGATTCTGTTTTTCGGATTATTTCCCATTTATCTATTCGTTGTGTAGGTCCGCAGAATGGTAATCACTTCGATCTCTTATTTAGTCAAAAAATGTTGCATTGGCTCCTGTCATTTCGAAAAAGAGGTGTCAATAATGCGTCTCTTTGTTCATGCTTTTAGTTTTCTCACTTATTTTTCTAGTAATGAATAATTATATGTATTACTTAAGATGCCATATGTATGTACCTATAGAATAAATTGTAAACTTTATTCCATATAAAGCTATACAGGTCACCTTATTTCAATATTTCATTATAATATAAGTCCTACAATATTTTCGGATATTGACTCAATATTGACGATTTTAGATTTGAAGGATTCCTGTTATCAAAATGAGTCATTTGAGAATTTACAAAATCAATTTACAGGAAGAAAGTGAGATTATTGCCGAAAATGCATATCGAAATGATTTCAGTTTCACACCGTTCTTATAATACTGCATGTTTATTTAAATCTAATATGAAGGATAGGACCCAAACTAAAAATAAAAATCCTGTCGATGAAAATGATAAGGTGAATATCACAATTAAAACACAATCAATTTAGATAACGTTGAGTAGCATATTTTCTATAATAATGTAGAATGTTAATTTTGATCCGGTGAGAACTCCTCCAAATGAAGAACTTCTAGAAAATTGCCGATATTTTCACATCAAAATCATTATCCGACCCTTTTTGATCAATCCGTTGAAATATTTTATATCCATTTGCATGATGGCATAAGAGTAGTTGCATACAACCTCATTCAGCAATACTCATCAAATAGGACCCAACGAGTTAAAATTGGTAGTGTCACTAGTTTATCTAAAAAGATTGAAATAGGGGTTCCCCAGGGTACTGTCCTGGGACCACTATCGTTCTTGATTTATATTAATGATATTTTCGAAGTTTATGAGGACACGTATGCTTTTGCTGATGATACAATAGTACTCGACTATCAAATGACTTGGGAACAGGCTCAAAGTAGCATGAATGTAAAATTGAAAAAACTGAATGACTGGTTTATAGAAAATGAACTGACTTTAAATATTACTAAAACAGAACATGTTACTTTTGGTTGTTATGTAGATAGTGTACCGCATAGTACTGAAATTATAATAGACAATAAGCAAATGAGTAGAACGAATGTAACTAAATATCTAGGAATTTTCATGGATTTTAACCTCAGATGGGACTGCCACATTCAACATGTAATTAAAAAAATAAGATATTTTCTATACTTAATTTATAATCTTGAAATTTTGCCTAAAAAAATATTAGAGGTAATTTACTATGCGTATGTATATAATATAGTCAATTATGGTTTGATTATTTGGGGGGGAGCTTATATGTCTGAATTAAAACAACTTATTAATCTCCAGAATAAATTCATAAAGTTACTAAAGAACGATAAAATTCCAACGATTGAAGTATTATATGCAACGAAATGTGTTATGTTTTACTATGATTCTCTGAGTGCCACATATTGTAATTCTGCAAGTATAGCAAGGAAAAGGGACATTCCTGTACCGAAACATGAAAAAACTGTTGAAGTAAGAACTGCTGGCCAAAGTAAATTTGGGACTAGTCCACTTCTATAAAACAACCTGATGACAACTAATGTATTATGTTTGGTCTTGTGCGCATGCGCAACAAAAGCATGCTCAGGTACTAGTTTCTATGGACGCCAATTCTGTCAGGACTGTGAATAGATAAAGGGGTCCTAGAGACAGTAGTTGAGTATTGCTATTTCTTGATTGTGTATTGATCTGTTGTAAAGTGTGAACTGTTTTAAATATCCATATAATAGACTTTGTTAAAATCTGTGCACAAGCCATATTGATATCCACCCTCACAAAAACAATTTATATGAAAAATTGTATTTACACCGCTATTAAAATTTTAATTCTTTACCAAATAATTACAAAAATCTGAAGATGTCACATAAAATAATCAAGCAGAAGGTTATGAATGAAATTAAGAATAATATGACAGACTGAGTGCGCATGGGGCTATACCAGTGGTATGCCACATCTTTTAGTTTAGGTTAGTTTTAAGTCTTTAGTTAGCAAGCTGGCTCCTGAGCACAGAGAGAATACTCTCTCTCTCTTCAGGATTTACATGTTTCTCCTTAGGGAGAATCTTTGTAATTATATTGCCAATAAATATTATTAGGTTTTGATGCGGAATCGATTTATTTTTGTTACTGCCTACTTTCGCATGTCGTCGCTTGAATGCAGAACTATTACAAGTCCAAACAGCTCAGTTTAGAGCAGAACATTTCTTTTGAATTCATCCAAAAATTCAAATTTTTTTATTACAGTGTTAACCTAGGTGAAAATTCGAAATTGATTACATCTTGTACAATGAGCTTCTTGAAAAAAAATAGATTAAACTTCAGTGATTGTAGAACTTGTATGAGTAGTTTTGTACACTGTGCATCATATTTATGAAAAATTCTTGAGGGTGTGCCATCAACGATTTTTCCTTCATTTTCTTTATTTTCCAAAATTCCAAATGAGAGTTATTTCGATGAAATTTTTGTAGTCCTGCATGAAATGGTAACATCTCATTTCCCGGTAACATCCTAATTGAAAAAAAAATCAGGTCATGATAACAAGTAGTGTAAAAAATAGTGCAGTTTTCGGGGATATTTGAAAGGAAATGCTGCCTTAACAAAAGTTGTCTTTATTCTTGAAACCAAAGCATTGTATTTCTAATACTCTGAACGACTATAATTTGTCACAGGAAATACTATTCGAAAAAATACATCTATTTCAACCAAATTATATGAGATGATAGTTGATCAGTAGCCAGTAATTTCAAAATATATTATTTCTTAGGAAATCAATACTGCCAAATATTTTTGCATAAAACGAGAAGATTGACCCCAAATCAATAATAATAATAATAATAATAATAATAATATTTATTTATCCTTTCGACCACATATTTACAAGCATAACAAATAAATACATTCGGTATAGGATATGTCAGAATAAGAAGGAAAATAAAATATACACACAAATATATAGCAAAATCGACAATATATCAATATAAAATGGAATAAAAGTGAAGACTTAAATAATGTACACTATAAGAAATATGACAATGATATGAAAAATGAGCAAATAGATTATCAACAATTAAACTAAAAAAATTCATCGAACGTATAGAAGCACTCAGACAATAGGAACTGTTCAACCGCTCTACCAAACAAAAGAACACTATCAATACGTTTGAATTCTATGGGAAGAGAATTATAGAGTTTTATTCCCATATATCTCGGCGATCTCTCATATACAGATGAACCATGGCGCGGAATTGCCAGATGTGCCAGATCAAGAAATTGTCTAGTCGCGTATTTATGATTATTATAATTTAAATGTAAAAAAGATTTTATGTTACTTTTAACATACTTAGTGGTTTCTAATATGAACATACAAACCAGTGGCAATATCTCTTAAATAAAGGCCTACAAGATGATCGACGAGATACTCCACAAATAGATCTAACTGCCCTTTTCTGCAGTTTAAAAACCCCCCAATACCCAATACTTCTTTTTGAGTGATGAACATGAATTCGATAAATGAGGACTTTAATAAAAATATAATATAATATAAAAAAGTGGAAAATATGATCTCTTTGAAACTAACGATGCTATAATTTTGGTTTAGCTAGAGTCATCAATGATCAGAGGTGTGATATCGATCGAATCAGAAACATTTCAATGCCGTCTACAGAGGTTCGAACTAGAAGAAACAAAAACTCAACATTTTTCATAAGTGGTCCGTTTTGTGGATATGCGAAAATGATCTCTGGAACAGAACACCTTGATTAATATGTAAATGGTTTAATAAAAAATGCCTTAACACTAGTGAAATATTCTTTTCTCTAAGAGAAGATAGAACAACATGAAATATAAATAAAAAAAATTGACATATTCTCAATTTTTTAGTTAATATAGGTTAGTTTCACGAACGCCCATTACAATTGATTAATGATTTATCAATTCATTAAAATTTTAATCCCTTATTAAAAAAGTTTTTTCAGTGTAGGTAACCATAGATAAGTTGTTTAATGAGGAATAATTAGAGGGCTCAGTGCAAATACGATCACTTCCAAGTTTCTCACTTCGAAATGTAATGTGTTGATTGATAGAAAGTTCAGGATAAGAATCGGCCACCTACAGGAAAGTAATAATTTTGTATCAAACATTCCGTTAAAATAAAATAATGCATCAGTTCAATCCGGTTCAATCACGTCGTCAGTGGCGGTTAGAACTGTTGTAGCAAGATGAATCGGAACAAATTAGTAATAATAGTAATAATCATAATAATATATTTTATTTCTACCTACTAAAGTAGTATGATATCTTATAGTGTTCGTAGTTTTTAATTTCTTTTTCGAATTTATGACTCTTCTTACTATCAGCTGTTTCTTGGTAATTATGATAATTTCCCATCAATACCGACGTTGATTGTTACCTAGCCCGATCAATTGGCACTACCGGCTCGGACAGAGAAAAATTTTGAAAACTTGATGTTAAACAGGAAGGATGAAGCTTCTGCTTTGGAAATCCAAAGCAACCATAGTAGATCCGCAGACTTTATTCCAACTAGTGTGCATCACAAAACAAATTGATCTGAGGAACTTGTTCGAGTATGAACTTCCCCATTTCCTTTCTCTACAGAAGAAGGAATGCTAGAAAGCAATGAATCGAAGCTATATAAATCATAACTTTCCGTCGCCATTGAAGAAGACTGCGGCAGCATAAAATTCATGTCACTGATTGAGGGTCACAGATAACAAAGTAAATTGATGTGATTGAGGGTTCTTGCTATATATAGGGTGGTTTGGACGAAGTCAAGCAAAGCAATATTCCAGCTAGTCTGTCAAAAATACGTGGACTATATAAAAAAGCCTTCTTGTAGTAATGCCACAGCAATTTGTGATATTACCTACAATTTATTTTCTCTACTTATGTGTCAAATCCGTTCATTCCTCCATATCTCGTAGAACAAAACAATGTTAGGCCTCCTGCCACGGATTTATTTAATATCTGTCAAATTTCATGAGATAGAAATCAGTTTTGCCAATCAATATTTTTCAAAGCAAAAATTACTAAACGATATTTACGGCAATATTTCATCAATTTCGATAAAAACTTTGCGAATTAGAGAAAATAATGTATGATACTCGTACAGAAGACTCATTCTAACACTCGTTCATTCCAAAACCACTTGTATCATAAATAACTATTTCCCCCTCTTTTTTCATCCCATTCGAATAATGTTTTTTTTTCTATTTAATTCAATTCAATTCATTTTATTTTACCAAATTTAGTAAAATAATCTTCCAGATACACCTGTTTACCTATTATATTATTGCCACTGTCAGGTGTCAAGCTCGAACCTTAGGTTTAATTAATAGATTAAACCTAAGGTTTGTGCCTGCCAGTGGCAATAATATAATAAGTAAACAGAATTTAAAAAAAAGTTATACACATACATGAACCTATTTTAGTTTTTAATTTTTACCAGCATCTATAACATATTTCCCATCTTATTCCCGTACCGTAGGGTAGATGAGTTGCCCGTCGCTGGATACTCTCCAACAGTGCCGAGTCTCTACTCAACAATGGCCCCCACACAGGACCTGCGAACTCCAATATAGGTCTCACGTAGAGCTTGTAGGGGGTAGCACACGTAGAGGGATCACATCCACCAAAAGCCTTCTGAACCATGTATAAGGTTCTCTTGGTCTTGTTGACGGTATGGAAAATGTGGTCGGACCAACTAAGGTTCTCTGTTACAACAACACCAAGGTCGACATGGCTACTACAAGTAGCAAGGGGGTTGTTGTTCAGGAAGTATTGATGACGGGGATTCCGAGCACCCAAGTGCAGAACAACGCACTTTTCATAATTTAAAGGCAATTGCCACTCCTGACACCAACGGTTTAGTTTATCCAGGTCTTCTTGGATCAGATGACATCCATATCAGATTGGGGTTACCAAAATGAAATTTGGCGTCGTCGGCAAATTGGGAACACATCAGATCCATAAAGGAGGAAAAACAGGGGACCCAAAACAGAACCCTGTGGAACTCCACTTCCAACAGGTCTCACCGAAGAGAAACTTTTGTCGACACGAACCTTGAAGGTTCGATCGGTAAGGAAAGCTTCTATCCACGATAGCAACAGGCCACGGATCCCAACGTGTTCGAGTTTGTGCAGAAGAAGGTCATGTGGAACACGGTCGAATGCCCGAGAAAAATCTACATAAACCACATCAACTGGACAGGCTCTGTCTAAGGACTCAGACCAGGAATTAACGCACATGAGGAGGTTTGTAATGACAGATCTACCAGGTAGGAAGCCGTGCTGACAATCAGGAATAAGTTGGTTGGAAAGTACAAATTGAAGCAAACTATCCAAAATAATTTTCTCGCACAGTTTCGCCACAATCGGGACCAGACTAATGGGACGATAATTCTCTGCATTGAGTCTATCTCCTTTTTTGTAAATTGGCGTTACAAGTGCGTTGCGCCAAGCAGAGGGTAGAGAAGATGTTGCCATTGAATGTGCGTACATGATCGAGAGGGGATAGGAGAGTGGTCGGGGGCACTCCTTCAGTAATCTGGCGGAGATTCCATCAGCACCAGGAGATGAGTTGGCATCCAGAGCTGAAAGATGGGTCTCAATGGCTATAGGGCTAAAACTGGTCTCTGTTATTTCGGAAGAATTTCTCTCATCACTCAGTTGGGGACAGTTGTGGTTTCCTCTCGTGAAAGAAGCAGCAAATGAGTCAGCCAGTACGTTCGCCGTCACCTCATGTGAGGAGCAAGGATCATTATTAGAATTGAGGACTATCGGTACGTCTACTTTCGAACCTTCGGTCAGGCGCAACCCTAATCGTAACGGTTTCGGGCGCAACTCATCTGTGAGATTAAGTCGGGAAATTCATGTTTTAATGAGAAAAATTTGCTGGAAAATGGGGAGGTCGTTGAAAAATAGTTTTGTCATTCAAATACACATAATATATAAGGAAAATTCCAAAACATAAATAAAAATTGACGGTAGAAATTCAAGAAAGATAAATTCGGCGGATTTCAATATAACAAGGATATTTGTATGAAAACAAAATGCAATTGTGATTATATATGAAACAAAAACGAGTGTCTATTACTTCTGACAACCACTGCCAAGTAAACTAGAACAATTTAACTTTTATATTGTACTATATCAATCGGTTTAGCATTCCTTTCTCTAGTTAAGTTTTGTTTCCCTTCATCTTTATACTTATATTCATACATTTTACTATAATTTCTAGAATACTTCCCGAAAATATGTATTTGAAACATACGGTGATTTTAATTTACTTGCATTTTCTTGAGTTTGAAGCCATTATACCCTGAAAAAAAAATACTTGAAGACTCAAGCAAACTCATTTCAACTCACAGATTATGTCAAGAATTGCAATAAATATGAAATATATCTTTCTCTATTTCAGTATCGTAATGAGTCCATTACAGTACTAAAAGTAGTGCTGTAATGAAACTCATTACAGCATTGTTTTCAGTTATATTTTTCGTTTTATGATTGTCAGTACTGACCTCCGATCGAATCAAGTTTCGAATCAAATCAATTCAAATTCCGTGATCTGTCAAATTTCTAATGTCCCACCAACTGCCAAGATACAAAACAAAAGTCTCTAATCTGAATTTTCATTTGAATTTCGAGAAGTTTCCACAAAAATCGACTGAAATAGAGAAAATACCGTCTAATACTCGTTGCAGAAGGCAATTCCAACACTCATGCTATCGAAAACTCGCTCCTTCGTCGCTCGTTTTCGAACTTCGCATTCGTGTTGGAATAGGAGCTCATTCTGCAACTTGTTTTAGAATATACTATTACTTGTTCTTTTGTTCGGGTGTTGGGAGCGCGAGTGCACGACTTTTTCATCCAGAAATACTGAAAAAAATCGAATTTGATGGTAGTTACGTTATCGAGCGCAATCGATCCAAGAGAATATTGCACTCTTTTCGACTAACATCAAGGCTCTGAGGAGGTTGATATTGCACATACAAGATCGCGATATAAAATCAAGAAGCTACAGAAAGTCCCACCCCTGAGCGACAAACACCGCTGGGAGAAACTAGAAAAAACCATGCACTTAATTTGACAGATTAGGTGCGCCTGTCCGAGGGTTAAGAGTTGATCTTATATATTTGAAAAATTTCTTCCTATTCTTTGAGCGTATAAGATTAGATTCGTAGTTCCGCTTGGCTTCGGCAATTACTGAAGAGAGCGAATTAGAGAAACGTCGATGGTCTTCGTAATCTTTTGATAGTCTGTGGCGTTGATAACGCTGCCATATAGATTTCTTGTGTGATTTCTTCAGGATAGTTTGGTCGATCCAGGGTTTTGTCGGTACCTGCACAATATTCTTCGTTAACGAGCATTGACTAGTCAGACTTTGAAGGGTTGTGCTAAAATCAGTCCACATCTGCTCAATAGAGGTGGTCGAGGAAAGAAGAGTACTCCAGTCGACCTCTCCAAGTCTCCCAGAAAGCCTATGAAAGTCAATGATTTTCAGCTGTTTCTCAGACTTCTGCGATGACACTTGAGATTTCAGATGAATGGTGGAGAGGATAATAATGTGGTCTGACTTGCCCAGGGGTGGATATTGCTCGATCATGGATACAAGATCGGCATCGTTCGTCAACACCAAGTCCAGAAGAGAGGCAGTTTGCGAATTCCGGAACCGCGTAGGGAAGTCTACCATCTGAAATAGGTTGCAGTCTCGGATAGTGTCAACAAAAATACCAGATGCTGAATTATAGATCTTCGATGTCATAGGCCATTCAACATCAGGCATGTTAAAGTCACCAGTTATATATAGGTTGCCTTTGGTCGCGGATAGTTCACCTATATGCGCAGCCAATGAAACATCGGATTGGCAAGGGCGTGGTCGATAAATACAGCCAACTGTAAGAAAGCACGACTTAACCTCCAAGAGATCGATATTATCAATTCCGGGCAGATCAAGGTGTGACACCTTCAAAGAAAATGAAGGACAGATTTCCGAGGCTACATAAATGCAAACACCACCATGGCCCACTGTCGTTGTACTGTCCTGTCTGAAAATTGAGTACCCAGGTATCGAAACCAGCGAGTCTTGGATACCAGGCTGGAGCAAAGACTCGGCAATCGGGATGAAACTCGGATGATGGTCGTCGACATAGGCTAGCAATTCCAAATATTTGGAGAAGAGAGACTGTGTGTTGGTGTAGAAGATGGTCCACTTGTGAAGACAATTTAGTTTCTTGAGCTTTTAGAAGAAGGGATTTTCGTGATAGTAGGTTTACCGGAAATATACTTGATATCGATGTCAGTCTCGCCAGCGCCGATTCTGCGCTTGAGCTCGGAACGCAAATCATTGAGTTCTTTAATTTGCAAGTCACCCGAGCTGACGAGTAGTCGCTTATTTTTCAAAATTCTCGTGACGATCAGTGGGTTGTTGAAAGGTACTTTCATGATTCTCGGACGGTTGTTGGACGAAACTCCTATTCTAGAGATGGAGGTACGCTGAGCATTTGCATCTGAACTTATGAGGTCGCGAACCCGAGAAACACTCGTTTCATCATTTAGAGCAACAGTTTCAGGAATTCCGCGAATCAGTAGATTATGAGACCTACGCAAGTTTCCAGCATTTCAGATGGTTGAATAACTGAATAGGCAGGGCTACCAGAAGATTGTCCCAAGTTCGAGGATTCGATCTCAGATATTTTAGCACAAGTGTTTTTAATCGCGTTTGAAATATGCTTGGGCGACTCTTCTAAATCTCGCATTCCAGAAGTGCAAGCCCCTATTGCGGTTTCGTGTTTTTTGATGAGGTGGGAATGTTCCTCGAGCAAACTGTCATGACGGCGTAAATCCTCGGAATGTTTTTTCAATATAGACTTGCATTCGGAAAAGTCCGATTGCATCGATATCTGGGTCGATTTTATGGTTTTTATATCAATACACATTTCATTTAATTTCGCCATAAGGACGCCGAATTGATCACAACTGATTGGCAGAGGCGACGAAGATTGTGGGTTTATAGTTGGTACTGATGTAATCGATTGTTGAGAAGGCGAGGATATAGATCCACTTCGAAGTGAACGCCCCTCCTTCTTACAATAACCCTAAATCCAATCATCATCAATCGGACTCAACCCATCAGGCAGCAAAAACAGACATTCCAAATGAAAATGTTTGTTACATTTGGAACAATTGGTAAACTTTGTAGAGGCTGTTTGTTTCGAACATATATGACATTTAGGCATTCTCTCTCAGTTTATTTAGGTCGAATGGAAAAGTGGAAGGAATTTCACAAACTTCACTCTCTTGGGCCGATAAGAGAGGCTCGCACAGACTAGGTTGGCCACGGAAGGGATTAGGAAAGTAAAGTAGATGAAGGATTATGTTCATTTATCCGACTCAGTGAGAAAAACTTACGCAGCTCGCGTAAGTGTCAGCAGTAGAAATCTACACGTACCCCACAGTAACGAAGGTACTGAATCCTCGATTCTCGGAATTTCGGATACTCGAATCGCTCGCGTTTAGCGGCAATTACAACGCGCAGGTAGTAAGTGGGGTAATCGACGCAGTGGAAGTGCGTATATCGAGTAAACAAATAACAACAGAGCAAACAGGGAAAAAAAATATATCGGGTGTAAAAATCCAATTGAAGAGGATTTTATTTCCTTTTCCCTAGAATTCCCACCTGTAAAAAACCTTGAAGCACCTCTAAGAAATTCACTATAAAAAATATGGGTAATTACGAAAGAAAATTTGATACACTGAGGAGCCACTTATCGGACGTGTTAACAGTTGGGAGCACAGATGAAGTTTTGTATGGAATTCTTTCGGTGGACTAGCCCATTGGCGCTTATGATCAAGGGAAGTATTGTGACCGACTTCAACTTCCACGTGTCTCTGATCTGAGGGGCGAGTACGTTATATTTTGTGATCTTCTCCCCATACGCCTTTGCCAAGTTGTTATCCAAGGGCACCGAAAAATCGATGATATGCGCGGTTTCCTTGGTCTTATTCCACACTACCATGTCCGGCCTGTTGTGTTCCGCTCCCTTGTCAGTCAATACGGTCAGATCCCAGTAGATCTTGGTTTGGTCGTTTTCTAGTACCGCCTGTGGACTATACAAGTGGTGAGGGGTGAAGTGCGGTAGTAGTTCTTCTCGGAGGCATATAAGTTGGTGCACTACCTTCCCCATCTCGTTATGCCGAGCCAGGTATTTGGTACCAGCGATCTGTGAGCATCCTGAAGAGAGATGCTGAATTGTTTCTTCCGCGATGTTGCAGAGGCGGCATTTAGTTGTTTCTACCTGCAATTTCATGATGTGTTTCGAGTACATTCTAGTTGGCACCTCCTGGTCTTGAATCGCCATTAATGTTCCTTCCGTTTGTGGGTATGAATAGCCTTTCATGGGGTAAGTATGCGATTTTGTTCTGTCCACTTCTTCCTGTTGCAGGCTGGCATAGAATCTGCCATGAAGTGGTTCAGACTGCCAGCTCTGTTTGAGGTTCTCTAACCTATTTCCCGTTTCAGGTTCTGCCGAAGGCGATGTTCCTGCTCTATTGGATGTTTGCAAGTAAGTAGTCACCCATTGGTGTACCGGGTTTTCTCTCTTGCGAAAGTAGTCTATAATGTTCCTCTCTTCTCTCTGACAGGTATCTTCCAGACTGCTCAATCCACGTCCGCCCATTCTTCGGGGTAAGTATATTCTTTCCACAGCCGAATTGGGGTGGAGCAAGCCATTCTTGGTGAGTGTTGTTCTAATCTTTTGGTCAATTCTTTGTAAATCTGTTTTTGACCATGGCAGCACGCCAGCTGTATAATTGAACGCTGGTACGGCCCACATGTTGATTGCCGTTATAATGTTCTTTCCTGACAGCTGTGTCCCGAGTAATTTTCGCGTTCTTCAAAGGAGTTCTCTTTCGGCGTCTTGTTTATTTTCTTGCTGTCGTATTTCATAAGTTTGTTGGATTCCCAAGTATTTGTAGCTTTGACATTAAGAGAGTCTTCCGGGCTTATTGGCCGTGGTCTATTAGGAATTATTTCACCTAACGTTTCGCCAACAACTGCGGTAGGCATCTTCAGAGGATTCTTGGTCTTAGATTGTAACTCGACCGCTGAATTTCCGAAAGTGATGCTGGATTCGATCCGTTGGCCCCACGGGATCGGGCCCCACGGGATCGGGCCAACGGATCGAATCCAGCATCACTTTCGGAAATTCAGCGGTCGAGTTACAATCTAAGACCAAGAATCCTCTGAAGATGCCTACCGCAGTTGTGGGCGAAACGTTAGGTGAAATAATTCCTAATAGACCACGGCCAATAAGCCCGGAAGACTCTCTTAATGTCAATATATCTGGTCGTGAAAGCCTGAAACTATTTGTAGCTTTCCTCAACTCCTAAGCTTCTTATTTCTCGACCATGTCTTAGTTGGATGTTTTGTTGTCTAACCATCCGTCCTCTCTTGACTTCCACAACCGCACACTTTTCCAACCCCAACGTCATCCCGATATCGCCGCTGAACTTCCTTACCAGCTCCAGTTCTCCCTCCAACTGTTTCCGTCCTCTGGCGAAGAGCTTTAAGTCATCCACGTAGAACAAATGTGAGAGGATAGTGTTACTAAATGTCCATGGCGTAACCGTATCTATTGAGCATACTACTGATGAAGTTGATGGCTGCACAGAACCATGAGGGACTGAAGCTGTCACCCTGAAAAATTCCTCTTGCTATCCTAATCTTACCCGTTTGGTAGGACGCGGTTTTGTGTTTAACTGTCAGCTTTGTGCGCCACGTGGTGATAAGGTGTTTCAGTAGTTGGATTGCTCGAGGGTTGATTTTATATATCTGAAATACTTGGAGCAGCCAGGAGTGAGGGACGGAATCGAAAGCCTTGCGATAGTCTATCCAAGCCATGGATAAATTTTTTAACCTTTTCCTTGCCTGTTTCGTGATCGCATTGTCTATAACGAGGAGTTCCTTAGCTCCTCTGCCGTTCTTGTTGCAGCCATTCTGTTCCCAGGCTAGTAGTTTGTTGTTCATTAAGTGTGTGATTATTTTGAAACCTATTGTAGACGTTAAAATCTTGTACGCCGATGGAAGACACGTGATTGGTCTGTAGTTCTTGGGATCAGACAATTTTTCTGTTTTGGAGAGCATGCAGGTTGCACCTTGGGTGAAATATTTTGGGATGCCCTCCGAGTTTTGCAGCGACTCTTGAAAAAGTCTGGCCAACACTTTATGTGTTGACTTGAGAGTCTTCCGCCAATAATTTTGTAGGTTGTCAACGCCCGGGGTGGTCCAGTTCTTCGTTCTACGAATAGTGTTACTGATATCTTCTGTAGTTATTGTTATTGGTGCCATCTCTTCTAGATCCTTTTGTTCTTCGATTAGAGTTCTTATCCACGGGGCTTCTTTGTTGTGCATTTTACTCTGTGACCAAATACTTGACCAGTATTCTTGCATCTCTTTTGGTCTCGGAGGGATGTCTGCGGGATATTTTTGTTGTTCATCTAGACTCCTGAAGAATTCTTTCTGGTTATTCAAGAAAAGGTTATTTTCCCTCTGTGTCTCTCATGAACCGATCGTCTCGCATGGCTTCGCATTCGGCTCCCAAGCTGCAATCTTCTGCTTCATGGTCTCCATATATACTTTCAGCTGTTCGTTATATTTGTGATCGCTTTTCTTCAGTTTTATTCTATCTGCGTACTTCTGGACTTTCTTCTCAAGTTTTTTGGATGGTTTCGTGGTGTTCAGGTAGCTGTGTATGACTCCTATCTCTCGTCGGATGTTTATGATCTTCTTTTTGATTCTCTCCTCCCATGGGGGTTTGTTGTTTCGTTGTTGCTGCGTTATTTTGGGGTTTGTCGGCTTTGTTGGCTGGATCATGTTGGCTATGGTGGCCGCACAGTATACCTTGTGGCACAAGTCTTCCAGGTTCGTCGAGTTGCTGAATGTCCTGTCAAGAGATTCATCTATGGCTTTCATCATTGTGGTGGTATCTCTACTGTTGGTCAGTTTGGTAATTCTGGGTCGTCTAGTTATCTCAACTCCATTTCACTGAAGGTCAACTGCCTGGAACATAGTGAGAACCTCCAGGGTTGTTTCATAGTATTCGGTTCTTCCGTGCTGTAGTTGTATATTTGTTTCTTCTTGTTGCTGTGTGTTCCCTTCTGGCTGTTGTTGTGAGCTGTTTTGTTGTTGTTGTGAGCTGTTTTGTTGTTGTTGTGAGCTGTCTTCTTGTTGTAGTTTCAGGCTTCTTCGGTGGATGCTCCTTCTTATGTTGTTGATTGCTTTGACTGGTGATTTCCTGATCGTGTCTGCCTTCATCATCTCGAGTTCGTCTGGGGAGAGAAGTTTTCTCGTCTTTATGTTCTTGACCTGTGCGACCAAATGTTTGCTGGTGAATTTTTTGTCTGGGTAGTTTTCTGTCCAGAGTTCCATTAGTTTTGTTGCGTACTTTTTTGTCTTTGTTTCTCCTTCGGTAACTTTGAGACTTAAGTTCATTGTTCTAGTCCAATGCTGCCTACGTCCACGGGATGAAGCGGGATTGTTCTGTGAAGGTTCTCTTGAACCTCTACTCCACACATCCAAGCTGTTACCCCGTGTGGATGTCCTGGACGTGCTTGGCCTTGTGGTTCCAGTTCGCAAAGAGGCGCCACTCGCTCCACCTACATCTGCTAGGGGTTGTATCGATCTTCCCCTCAGCGGCCTCGTTAACTTTGTCGTAAGCGGAAGGGTTTCACGGTGGAAGGGGTGCTAACCCTTAACACCAGTTGACTCAGGTACGCGGGGACGTCACTCCCTGAAGGCCGAAGCCCCCCTGCATATATATACATATATATATATATATATATATAAATATAAAAAATATATATATATATGCATATATATGTATATATACATATATATATATATATATATATATATATATATATATTATATAAAAAATATATATATATATATATACATGGATTTATTGGACACAGCCCTCTGAAACTGAAATTTCAGTTGTGAACAATAACATGACTAAAAACTCACATCTGACAAGAATGTTGTTAAACTAACAAGGAGAGCATCGAAAAGGTATCATGAGCAATTAAATGTATACTACAGAATCTTCACACAACTGTAGGAAACAATATTATAACTTTTAGGTTAAATTCACAAAACAAGGCAAAACATACAAAAATATTAAAATCAAGTAATGACATCATACGATATGGTTGTCATTGGGACGTCGGTGCATGGATAACAAGTAACTATATACTACGCTTGTTTTTCTATATATATATATATATATATATACATGGATAAGATTTGTCCAATAAATCTTATCCATGTATTTAACCGATCCCTCAATATTCATATCTTTCTTATATATATATATATATATATATATATATATATATTTATATATATATATATATATTTATATATATATATATATATATATATATATATAATATATATTATATATATATATATATATATATATATATATGAATAAATATATAATCAATCAAGTTATGAGTTCTCAGCAAATAAGGGGGGGCCACTTCGAATGATACACAACCAATCTGTTAACTACGTCTATATTTCGGACATCGATTATGTCCTTCCTCAGGACTCTACAAAAAATCAAGTATTATAAGAACAACAATAATTTGAGTTAAAATGCACACTTACAGCCAACTAGGTTGGTCATAAACTAACAACGGTCATAAATGTAGTGTGTGCAGGTGAAATAATCATGTTAGGTAGTTACGAATCAATCTTAAGTTCTTAAATATTCATGAAATGTCGTAAGGCTAGTAGGCGGTATAATAAACAACAATAACACTGTCAACGAGTTAAAAGTATTTGACAGAGGACATAGACAGACAAAAACAAGCACAGAAGGTAAAATTTTTTTTCTCACAAAGGAAAACAGCTGTCAGCGTGACATATCAAAACTTATCCACTTCAACAAGCTTCGAAACATCAAGGAGGGCTATTGTTGGAACTTCGAGAAAGAAGATAACTATATATACAACTCAATTTAGAAATATCTGTTTTCTTGTTGACGTTATTGGCGTTATTTTTAATGTGACACATTTCCAAAAAGGTCCTCTTCTGATAATTAGATGTTCTCTCTGAGATCTCAAACTCCTCAAAATTAAAACGGTGTCCCAGTCTTGACGAATGGATGGCCAAAGCATATCTTTCCGGATGAACTCTAACATCACTTTTGTGAAGAGCTATCCTCCTTGCGATAGTCTGAGATGTTTGACCAACATATATTCCCTCGCAGTCCAAGAAAGGTATGCTGTAAATACAGTCAGAAGTCAATGATCGAGGAATTTCATCCTTTAGTTTGGTAAAAACCGATTTTCCCGTAATGAGGTTATATTTGGCCACCTTCAATTGTTCTATCTCAGAGAAAATGTGTGAAAGTTTAATGGTTAACGGTGACAAGTAGGGCAAGGACCTATATTTTTTCAGTGCAGTTGGAGGGTCAGGCTGTGAAACCTCCTCCGTAACAAGACTGGATCGAGGAAGGGAATTAGGTGGTAAGGCCGCTCTAGTGGTGCTCCATAGGATCTTCCTCACAAGCCCCCCAGGATATCCGTTATTGACCAAAATACGTTCCAGACGGGACAGAGAACTATGGCGATAATTTTCATGCGTAATGGCTATGATCCTATTTTTTTAGTTGGTTTATAACATTTAGCTGCAAACTCCAGCTGTGATGTGAGTGATAATGTATATATCGGCCTGAAGAGGAAGGCTTCTGGTACCAGTCCAACCTGATTTTGCCGGGTTCTGTTTTTTCTTGTAATCCGTCGTTTATAATACCAGATCTAGCAGCGGCGGATTACAAGAATCCGCATCACTTCCTCTGATACCTAGTTTAACGAATAAAATTGTAAACGTATTAAGAGACACAAGGATGAGAGTTGCGATAAGAAACCAATTCAACATTGGAAGACTATTCTCAAGGGTGAAGGACATCAAAAACCCTAAGATAGTTTGTGCGTTAGCAGAGCATTGCCGTAGGACAGACCATGTTATGGATGGGAATCGACAGAAATACTTGAATTTGAAAAGAACTTGAAAAAGAGATCGTTCCTTGAAATGTTTCATATAAAAACAGGCAGGTCACCTTTTGATTCATTAATCAATCTCTTTATTTCTGGATATGGTAGGCCTACCTTCACAGAAGGAATGGGACACTTTCTTCTAATGAATTTTGTTCCGCGAGGAGTGAATTGCATTCTTCAATTTCTGAATGATTATTAGATCAGTATTCCTGAACTTGAGGGTTTTCATTTTTTCTCTAATGCAGTCAAAGAAATATCTGAAAAGAAGGAATATTTGAAATAATACAGTTACACGTCTAGTTTCAATATTTACATTTCCATTTTTATTGGAGTAATGTAAAAATGATAGTTCAGGATGAATCCTGAATAATGCCTATTTTACAGAAAAATTAAATTATTGTACCAATATATAAATACATGCTTCCTTCTGAAAGAATGTTGAAAAAAGGTAGAATTATTAACCTAGGATCATATTTTTGTTCATTGCCTGTTTCTTCAGTTGGAGAATATTCGTTTTGAAATAACATGATACATTTCTCCATATTATATATTTGATCATTACATACCTACAGTACCTACGTATCTATTTCAATTCCAATCCATATATGTGGGGCCACATCGAAACCTTTTGTTCGCTACATTGAATTGGAAATCTTCTCTAGAGAGATTCAAGTCGCCTCATCACCCCATCAATATGAGGTCAACGACAACACAGACCCTTGACCTTGAATTCGAACCCAAAACATCTTGAATCAGTGTCGCTTATATGCGAACCAGTTTTTGTTTTCGTAATTTTAAGACTTCGATACGAATGAGGACGGCTCAAAAAACAGGACATACATTATTATATTACATTAACGAAAAAATGAAGACCAAAATTGGGAACCCATTGACACTGGGATATGAAGTATCTTCTGGAAAACTCACATTTTTAGTCTAGATGTTTTATTGCAAGGCTTCATATTGCTCTTCAAAAACGTTTTCTGACTGATAATCCTGCTATATTTGTTAGAAGATTCCATTCGCCATCAAGTAGCATGATATTCATGTTTCCCACAAAACTATCGATGATCTATAACTTCCTGATCTAATTTATGTAAAACGAATAAAAAAACCCTTATGAAGGTCAGAAGGAGTATAAATAAAACGTACTTTTCAACTCTCTGATCTATCCTTCGGCAAAAGCCACCCTCACTTGAAACTCTCGATCGACAATATAGTTCATATAGTGACATTAAGAGAGTCTTCCGGGCTTATTGGCCGTGGTCTATTAGGAATTATTTCACCTAACGTTTTGCCCACAACTGCGGTAGGCATCTTCAGAGGATTCTTGGTCTTAGATTGTAACTCGACCGCTGAATTTCCGAAAGTGACGCTGGATTCGATCCGTTGGTCCCACTTATACCCTGATCATTGGCGGGAGAAGGTAGTGGGTTTACGCGCGCGATGTTGATTGGTTCATCGCTTCCACTTCGTATTGCTTGATTTTGGTCTTTTCCAACACCGGCAACCATGCGCTATGTACCAAAGGACTTTCTTCCCTTCTGTTCATATTGTTCTTATGTTTATATATCTCAATGGCTTCCATGTTCATCCTAGGATAGAAACTTTTGATGTTTGAAATAGCTTCTGCTTTGAGAAAACAATATTATGTCCATCTGTCAGAGCATGTTCCGCTAGTGCGGATTTTTCTGTCTGATTGTGTCGACAACATCGTTCATGCTCCTTAATTCTCGTATTGATACTTCGCTTCGTTGTACCAATGTAGACTTTGCCGCAGTCACAAGGTATCCTGTAAATACCGGGTTGAGATAGTGGGTCGACTTTGTCTTTGGTAGTTCTGATCATTTGGCCAAGTTTTGGAGTTGGCTTATAGACAGTCTCTATATTGTGGCCCTTTAGGATTTTTACCAATTCTATCGGTGATATATGGTAAGATAGCTCTTCCATTGGGGGTGAGTTGTGATGTGTTATCATCACGTGTGGAAAGTCTTGGTCTTATTGCCAGCTGAATTTTCTTAGTTATATCCGTTAGCGATGAATGCATGCTGTTATAGATGTTCAAGTTCATCCTCCAGAAATTCCGGCTCGCACAATCGTCGGGCTCTATCTACGAGTGTTTTTATAACTCTTCTTAATGTCATATATATCCGGTCGTGAAAGCCTGAAACTATTGATAGTTCATATAAATTGTTCGGCAGGTCTTTTAATTCCATGAGAAACTTTACTAACAATTTATTCTCAATTGATTTTCTATACAATCAATTTGAATCCGAATTTTTATGGAAGAATTATTCAAAGAATTGAAATATATTTCAAAGATAGTATATTACCTACTGTAACATTAAAGAGTTTTAAGGGTGATAATCGCTGATGAACTGGATTAGGATGGGTTAGGAAGTACGTTATTTCGAATCCTCCTCTTGAACCTTTAAAATATTTTTTTATACATATACATTAGACTGATTCAAAAAAATCTACTTTTTTTGTTTTCCCGAAACCCCCCCCTAATTATCTTCAGGGTATCGAAAAAAGACCTCTGTGAAAATATCAGCTCCAAATAATAACATTTAGAGGTCGCTCATCAATTATTTCCATTTTGCCTACTAATAGCAGGGAAAAATTTCTTTTTTCAATAAAAAATTCCTAGAACACAAACCAATTGACGGATTTCTTTGTGTGATACATTTCCGTGTAGGCAATCAGATACACTACAAATATGTCCGTTACGATATTTCGATAAAACGGCCTCTTCAAAAGTTATTCGATTCGATGCTAATATTGAGGTATTTTCGAAGAAAAAAAATATTCAAAAAAATCGACTTTACTTGTTTTCACGCAACTCGCCTTCTAATCATCTTCAGGGCATCGACAAAAGGCGTCTGTGAAAATATTAGCTTTGAATATTAATATTTAGAGGTCGCTCATCGATGGTTTCTATTTTCGCTGCTGATGGCAGGAAAAAAAATTCTTTTTTCAATAAAAAAATTTTTGTTCGCGAACCAATAGACGGATTCCACTGTATGATACATTTGGTGTAGAGAACTAGATACTCTACGAAAATGTTCCATACGATATCTCGATAAAACCACTCGTTCAAAAGTTATTTGAACTTTGTTTTCAAAATACCTCAATATGAGGTATTAATATAGAGGTATATTTGAAGAAAAAGTTCTAATAACTTTTGAACGAGCGGTCTTATTGAAATATCGTATGGGACATTTTCGTAGAGCAACTAGTTCCCTACACGAAAATGTATTACACAATGGAATCCATCAGTTGGTTCGTGAATGGAAAATTTTTTATTGAAAAAAGAAAATTTTTTCCTGCTATCAACAGAGGCAATAGAAATAATCGCTGAGCGACCTCTAAATATTAATATTCAAAGCTAATATCTGCACAGACGCTTTTTTTCGATACCCTGAAGATAATTGTAAATAGAGTTTCGTAAAAACAAACGGAATCGATTTTTTTGAATAATTTTTTTTCTTCAAAAATACCTCAATATTAGCATCGAAATGAATAACTTTTGGAGCGGCCGTTTTATTGAAATATCGTAAGGGACATATTTGTAGAGTATCTGATTGTCTACTCGAAAATGTATCACACAACGAAATCTGTCCATTGGTTTCTGCTCTAGGAATTTTTTATTGAAAAAAGAAATTTTTTCCCTGCTATTAGTAGGGAAAACAAAATAATTGATGAGCGACCTCTAAATATTATTATTTGAAGCTGATATTTTCATAGAGGTCTCTTTTCGATACCCTGAAGATAATTAGGGGGGGTTTCGTGAAAACAAAAAATGTCGATTTTTTTGAAACAGTCTAATATACATATTGCTACGAAGTGATTGTTAATGGCAGTTTTCGGTAGGGTTCAGTGTGTACATAACCAGTGGAGGCCTTAGGGGAAAGCGAACGGGGCAATCGCCCGGGGCTTCGCTCTTGGTGGGGCCTCGCGCGCGACAACCCGAGCAAATTTTGATAATGCTTTAGATCCCTAATTATTTATGAAGGCTTAACCATAAGGATGAATTTGAAAAAAGTTTATTTACCAATACATTCATTCAACATTTTGTAGTTTTTAAATATTGCGCCTTGTCGGAACGTCCAAATGGGTAAACACCAGATGTCAGACCCACCAGATCAGTAGGTAGCATAAAATATTTATAGCCCTGTTGTTCGTTCTTTGGCGGTTCCTTTGAAATATTCGTTCAATGATCGTCTTATTCCATTGTAGAGAATTATAGAATAAGGAGAGCAAAATCTGTTGTTTTTTCCAATATAGTTATTGGGGATGAGAATGCTGGGTTCAATTTTATTATATTCTATTTTTCTGATGAAGATTTTTTATTGATTTTGGTTCTTCATTCACATTTAGAGGTCATATTCACATTTTTCGAATAAATTCACATTTTTTCTTGTTATTGAATCAAGAAATTAATTGAATTCATTGGTTTCTGGAACCGATTTTTTCAGTGTGTCTTTTGTGAGTATGAATTTGGAGACCAACTATCCAATGAATTTATCAGTATCGGATACTTACAAGTATCCAAGTTGCACAACACTACTCCGAACTGTTCCGAGCTTTAGGGCTTGATACAACTGGGACTTGATCAATCAAACTGACCAATAGTGGCTCATCTATCGCTCGGGCAATCCCAGAAAAATTAAAATACGGTAGATTTTGCAGAGAAATTTTCGATACAAATATTGAAAGAAACATGCATATAATATAAGAATTGCCATCACACCTGTTACAGTTGCGCCTGCTGAAAGAAGTTCCTCTAGGCTTTAAATCATAAGAATATATTTTTCTCTAATTATGTGTCAATTATGGTACTAAAGATGTCGGTCTTAGGAAAAGCCGCAAACATGAATTTTGAATTTATCATTTCTGTATTTGTGAATTTTGTAGATCTTTCAATGTTTCTATGTTTGAATTAATATTATATATCATATTATTATATTTTTTTTTAAACTCAAATTTTATATCTTTTTGAAACTGGCCTTTCTTGACTTACTTCCGTATCACATACTTCAAGAAGGAAAAAGGGCCTCGCGAAGACCTCCCGCCCGGGGCCTCGCAAAGGTAAGGCCGCCCCTGTACATAACAATTGTCCCACCGTTTAAGAAATATTTTTCTCATAAAAACATTGTTTTCCTCTTTGTGTGGTATATTATCGTGTTTATTTTTTTTTTTCGAATTTTTGAATCTTCATACCATCTTCTTGGTAATTATAATAATTTCTCATCAATATCGACGTTGATCTAGCCCGATCAATTGGCACTACCTGCTCAGAGAAAGGAAAAATTGAAGATAAACAGGAAGGATAAGGTTTCTGCTTCTTGCTCTTTGGAAATCCAAAGCAACCAAATCACAGTAGATCCGCTGACTTTATTCCAACGAGTGTGCATCACAAAACAAATCGTCGTGAGGAACTTGTTCTAGTATGAACTTGCCCCATTTCCGTTTTCTACAGATGAAGGAATGCTCGAAAGCAATGAATCGAAGCTGTATGAATCATTCCCTACCATTTTCATTGAAGAAGACTCAGGCATCATAAAAATTCCATGTCATTGATTTAGGGTTCTTGCTTCATATGGTGGTTTGGACAAAGTCAAGCGAAGCAATATTCCAGTTAGTCTGTCAAAACTACGTGAACTATATAAAAAGACCATCGGTAGCAATACCATAGCAGTCCTTGAGCAGTCAGTTAGTCCCATCTAATTAAGATGTTTGTTAAACATGTGGCCAGTTAATGCGCCAATCACTAGACTTAGCTGTTTCCTCTCAAGGGCCAGGAATTTTTTGACCTCAGCTACAGAGGAAGGCCTCTCAATGAGAAGCCTCGAATGTCTAAGACCGCTTCCGTGCTCCATGCAGAGGAAAATTCATTGTCTAACCATCTCTCAAAGAAATGTCCGACAGTTGTGCGGCAGGTGGGGACCAACAAAAGATGATGGTGCCCCCTGCTTGGCCAGTACATCTGCCTTCCTATTACCGAGGATCCCCGCGTGTGTCGGACACCAGATAACCACCAGAATTGTGTACAATTCCGCCTGCATTATCGAGCAGTCCTTCCCTAGGGGATGGACTGTTTGGAGCGAGGTCCCACGATCCCAACACCAGTCCCCATAGATCTTATGGAGCCGTCGGTGAACCAGGTAGGGCCTTCAGGTTCAAGCAACCTGTTTGTATTAGACCAATGGTCTCTATCAGGAACAATCACCTGGTAGGGTTCGTCAAAACAGAAGCTAGTGAGCACGCGGTCCGCTCTATGGAGAAGGGATGCATTAGCATCTATCACCAATTTGAGAGCTCCCGCATGCCCCTTGAACATCCCATCATTGTGCCAGATTCTTAGAGCTGTCTTCATAGCTACTACCTTGACAGCGAGGTGCACAGGCGGAAGACCCAGCAAACACTCATTGCTGCCGTAACGGGTAGATCTCAATGCGCCTGTTATACCCAAACAGGCTTTTCTCTGACATTTTGTCATGATGGCGCGGTTGAAGTCCACTAAACCAGCGCTGCATAGGTTAGGAGAGGCCTCACTATCATGGTATACAACCTGTGCATAATGTGTAGTTTGAAGCCCCATCTTCTTCCCACTACTCTCCGAGTAGACCAAAATATTACATTGGCCTTCTTCGTTTGTCTCTCGATATGTTTGTTCACAGCAGTTTGCGGTCCAATATCACACCCAGATATCGAACTTGTTCCGATAGAGCGAGCCGAACACTAAACAGACTTGGCAGCCTGATGCTGGTAGGTACCCTTTTCCTAGAAAACACAGCCATATCCTTCTTTCCAGGATTTACTGAAAGTTCGTTCTCTAAGCACCACCGTTCGATCACACGCAGAGCATGCTGCATCAGATCGACAATGGCACTGATTACTTTTCCCCTAATCAGCAGGACAAGGTCATCCGCAGAGGCCAGGACAAGGTTCCACAGCAGAGGTGATAAAACACCGCCCTTCAGACATACCCTGCCGGTGTGCCCCAATCATTGAGCCGCCCAGCTGAGCAACAATGCAGAGAACAGGTGTTCGGTCAACGCCGGCCGCATCGCATCAAAAGCAGTGTTGTTGAATGAGCCCTCAATATCTAGAAATACACCTAGTATCCATTCTTTATGATGTAGTCCGCCCTCAATACGGGTGACAACCGAGTGAAGAGCAGAATCTACAGATTTTCCCTGCTGATATTCACGCTGGGAGGGATGTAGTGGGCAAGTCACTAATGCCAAATTCCTTATGTATCTTTCTACTACCCGCTCCTTGACTAAGAATGCGGAGAAGCTTATTGGTCGAAAGTCATTCGCTTTTGTATGCTCGGGTTTCCCAGATTTAGGTATAAAAACAACCTTCATCCAGGAAAGTGGTATGTATCCTAAGGCTAAACTAGCTCGGAGTTTATGAAGCACCGGAGAAGACAGCATCTCTAGCCCTTTAATAAGAAATGCCGGAACAATACCGTCCTCCCCAGCAGCCTTGTAGGGGTCGAATCCGTTGATAGCCCAACGAATTCGAGAATGAGTTACGACTTGTGAAGCCATCCTCCAATCCTCTCGTGAGGCATGTCGCCAGCATTCACTTTGCGGGTAGCCATTCTCTGTGAAGCCTGGGAAGTGAGCCTCTAAGAGATGTTTTAGACTTTCTTCCTTGAGCATCAGGTGTTTTGCCCAGTTGGAAGGTTTAGATAGTCAATCCTTGGGGGGCCACCAGCAAAGAGTATCTTCCTTGGCCGGTTGGCTTCAGGTGCACCCTCTATGTCACTGCAGAAGCTCCTCCAGGATTCACGTTTGGGCTTTCTTATTAGTCCTTTGTATTTCCGATTTGTATCAATCAATACAATTTTCTTTTCTTCTACGAAACACTGAGGTGATTGCACGAGTTAATGAATCGATGTCTGCCGTTGGTGATGGTTGGTGTAAGATGTCATATGTTCCTGGTTTATTTCATGGGGTGTCGAGAACTATTAGATCTTACAACCAGAATGTCGCCCCTTATTATAAAAAAACAGTCTCCACATTATATTCAAAGTTAAAAGAAAAAAATTAGAGACAAACAATCAGGTCTAATATTCCAAATTAATTTTGGTGATTGTGACGGTACATATATAGGACAGACGAAACAATATTTACGTGATAGAATGAACCAACACATCCGTGACTGTGATTATAATAAAAATACAACAGCTTTGTCCATGCACGCTCTTGAGACAGAACATAGATTTGATTTTTCCAATGTAAAAATTCTAGATAAAGAAAATAATTGGTTCAGACGTACTTTCAAAGAAATGATATACATCAAGAAAGACCCTAAGGCTAAATTTGAGGACTGATACCGCATCCCTGAGTTTGACCTACCAGAATTTCTTGAATAATGAAGATAAGATGTGTCAGGTCATCTGCACTGAGTTGTAATCGTTTTTTCGTATTTCTTCATGCGCTGTTATTATTCAGTTGCAATAAGATTCTCAACACGTCGAATTTGACTGCTCTGATAAGATTGCTTAGACACCATTCCCTGTGAATTTACTGATATGGAAGAGATTTTCCAACAATTTTATGATCAAACTTTTTAATCTGAGGTGAGGATATGCATCGCGTACAGTGAATTTAATATAAATAGATGATAATTGACTAAGATTTCCATTATTCTAAAGTATTGTGTTTTTTTTGTTGTTCATGTTCGTAACTGCTGAATTTCAATCGTTTCTGATGTTATATTTTCCATGTATGTTTTTATAGTGTGTAGTTTTTACAGATGACACTGAATATCGTTTTTATCTGTTTTTTAGCTTGAGAAAGGCCACAAATTGGCCGAAACTTAGCAATAAAGATTAAATAAACTTCGAAATTCACATTGTTCCTGTAGACCAGGGGTTCCCAACCTTTTGTTGGTCAGGGACCATTTTTATATTATTCTTGTTAGCAGGGTCCACTATGTCGGTATAATAAAAATAAACTGTTATAATTAAACTGGACCTCCAATGAGAGAATAAAAGGAAATTTTCATCAAAAAAATGTTTTTAGTAGAAAGTAATTTTGCATAATTATTAATGTGATTTCTGAGCTCGCATATGCTTCACGAGTTCGGCTATGTTAGGACTAATATTATTACTCGAAGCTGCACGCAAATCATCTTAATCATCAGTCACTATCAAACGATTCCTTGCCTGGTTTGCAATTACCAACAAATCAGAAAATCTTGTTCACACAAATGTGGAAAAAATCATGAAATAGCGCAAAGCGATTTCTCGAAGTTGGGTATGAGAAATTGCTTTTTTACACGAAAATGACTCGAGTTAATTCGATTCAAAAGCATCCTTGCAGTTTCTATCATTCTGAAATTCAATGAGTTCTTCCTGAATTTCTTCCGTTACTTCTTCAGCGTCTATGCTAAAAGGGTTACGAATCAGTTTTTTATCAACTTCAGCATCTGTGGTATATTCTGGAAAGTAATGATTAAATTAATCAATCAGCATTTGTAAATGTCTCTTCATGTTTTTCTTCAAATTTGCCTTGCTATCATCATATTTCGGGTCTTCCACAAGTGCTGTCAATGTCGGAAATTAATTATTTTCTTCAATTTTACGCATCCACAACTGAAGTTTACGAAAAAAAGCTCGAAGTTCATCTTCAAAAATGAATATATTGGCGACGATTTCTAATTTTTCATTTCTGGAACCTTGCAGTTATTGCATATAAAGTTTTTTAAATGTGTGAAAATATTCACAAGATACGTCTAATTCATTTGTGATCAGTGAACTGTTTCAACAAATCATTAATATTAATTTTTTGGTTAGCCAAAAAAAAATCTCAACCTCTGCAAGAGCAACTAAGAGGATGATATAATCTTTCCAGTGCAAAATTTGTTGAAAAATCGTGTTTGTAAGGCACTGCTTTTTATAACAGTGACATCTTTTATGGCCATTTGCAGTGTATCATTGAGGCATACAGGAAAAGTTTTAGAAGCTAATGCCTGGCGATGTATGATACAGTGCGTTGTTATTATCTTCCGATAATGATCCCAACACTGCCGGAGCACCATCAGTACAGAGGCCCAACGAGTTTATCCCACATAAAATAATGCTTCTCAAAATATTCTGAACAGTTTAGTCCGATAGCAACAGGTATTAGTGGTGTAGAAGGGAAGTAGGTGGCGTGGCGGATATTGAATGAAAAACTGTGGACCATTCGCAGACCAATATTGGCTTCTGCGGACCACTGGTTGGGAACCGATAATTCCTTTTCAAGTTATTTCATATTTGGAACGAAATATTCATATATTGATTATATAATCAGGCAGGTAAATTCAGCGAGACCCTCTGAAAGTATAACTCCTGAAGATGCGAGGCACTCGAACTGGCGAAAAAACAAGTGACATTGAACGATTGCTGCGAAAGCCTCATAATAATTGTAAGATAGGTCGAGGAGGACCTCAGCAATAACCAGCAAGATCCCCCGATATCAACAATTCAGATTTTTTTTCACGAGGGCAGGTTCACTTCAAAACTCTATTGTATAAAAATACCATTATTGGCACTTCAAAACTCTATTGTATAAAACTACCATTACCTACTTATATCACGGTCGTCGAATAATAACTTTTTATTTTTGTACTGTTTATGTTTTATTGTAAGGGCAGGGTTTTTTTCCGGAGTACAAGGTAGTATTCGAAAATATTTGTTTTGTCTCTACTTTTATTTGTATTTTTTAGCAATATTCTGTAATTTTGTCTTAAAAATGCCCCATATGTGGAGCGAAACGTCGACATTACATGAATAAAAGGATTTTTGAAAATTTTTCTGGCAGTTTTTACGAGAAAGTTTTTCATTGGTGATAGCGACCGACAACACATTACACTACTAATATCATGTACTCAGTTTTGAAGTTCTCATTTTTCTGAATTTCAGTTGAATTTCCCGTAAAATGAAAATTGAAAGAAAAAAAGGTACCTCAGCATTCTTTTATTCCCACTAATTAATGATGAAATTTTTGTAATATGCTGTCTTGTGCCGTGAATGTTTTCACGAAAATTCTTCAGATATTCTGGCAAATTACGAAAATGAAAAAAGTCAACCCAGCAAGATATTTCGCTAATTGATCTAAGAAATAAAGAAAGTGAAAAAAATATTCCAGAAATTCTAACGGCATAACTCAATACATGCGTGGCACAATAATTTTTTTCAGTCATTGGAATCCAATTTTTCCTGAAGTGCTTGGCTGGCGAATTTTTTCGGTTTGTGAAATACCTCAACAACTACATGAAATTAGGAAAGAAATTCAATGGCACAAAGCAGCAGAAACATAGCACAATTCAGTACAACAACAATTTTCTCGAAAGTAAAAAAGTGCTGGGCGAACTTCAGACACATCTCTGCCTCCGTTAACCTCCCGCTCCGTTAACCTCCGCATCCGCCTCCGCTTCACTGAATTGGCCTCCGTTACAACACTAAGTTTCAAGGCGGTATATCTTTGGAAGCCTGAACAGACCCCATTACTCTTCAGGGAGATATAAACGCTGATAGATTCATAAAAGAGAACTTAGAAGAACATGTGGCACCTATATGCCCTTTATAGGAGAAAAATTGCTGCTTATGCTGGACAATGTTCCACGGCACAAAGCACAAATAACCATGCAATAGCCTATATTTGAATGAAGCCGATGTTCATGTATTGAACTGGTTCCCGAGAAGTCCAGATCTCAACCCTATTGAACATTAAGAAAGAGAAAATTTTTTGCCTTTACGAAGGCACATCGAGAACATTTTTGAAACATAGATGAATTCAACATAGTAATCATTCATTTCGATGATTACTATTTTGAATTCATCTATGTTCCTATTGAACATGTCTGGGATATACTAGGAAAGAGAGTTAGGAAGAGCTATGACGAATTTCAAACTTTAGTTGCTTTACAGGTGTACATTTTTTGTACTCTCTAATGACTTTTTCTAAGATGTAAAAGAAAAAAAAATATAAATTTTGTTGCTTCAGCTTAAACACTGACAAATGAGTGATATCAGATATCCCAAGAAGCGGTTGCTGTTTTGTGTCTATGCCGGGAAGATGAGAGTTGTTATTTAGGATCGTTCAGGAAATATACGTTACAGCTATCGCCCATGTTTCTATAAATTTTTTTGCAGCTAATAAAGGATTAATGTATCATTTCTTTCAAACCTGTGTTTATTCTTTACTAAAATAGATATCGTTATGAATAAAAACACAAATTGTTTAGAAGGAATGTGGTTTCAAATTGTCCGATTCAGAAACTTCACCCATTTCTGAAATTTTCTACATGATGTGAAGAATTTAAGCGTAAAATGCAATTTTTGTGATGCCATGTAATTATTGAAGTTGGTCAGAAAACTGAAAAGTTGTTCAAGATTGAATTCTGGCAAATTTTTTTCCGTCTGGTTAATTTTGCGGTCTAGTGTATATGCGAGTACATCTGACGTGTTCATGAAAATTGTTCATTCTGTAAAGAATTGTTATTTGGACGACATCCAGTTATATAATGGTTTTCCTGATAAATATTTTATGCAGCTAGGATTTCAAGAGATCTTGAGTGATTATATTCATTGTGAGCATTTAACATGAAATTATATTCGGATGAATCTAAACTCCATTTATTTGGCCTAAAAGAAAGTATCAACATCTTCAAATCAGATTTTGTTTTGCCGATCAATGGAACTTGTGTTCCTTTTGTGGGGGTGCAAATATTTTGGGTTTATTTATTAATCATGAGCTCAAGTTCAGCGATCCTGTGATTTTCCTACTGAAAAAGTAATTTTTTGAAACTTCTCTATCTGAATCTTGAATTTTTGGTCAAAGTCAAGTCTTCGTATGAGGTTAGTTGAGTTCCTTGTACGGATCTATTTCAAATATGGTGATCTTGTGACATTTATTTTATCTCGACTCTTGGGATAAAAGAGGAATTAAAAAGGAGGAAAACTCTTGTTGTAGATTCATCTACCGAAGTATGCCTGTATCTCATCCATATCTCAAAAGATACAGGAGCTTGGCTGGCTGAGAATGAAGAACACAGTAAAGTTTCACTTATGTACTTAATTCAGTAGGGTAGAGAGACGACGCAATCTGATAATTCGCGATTTAGGTGCACGCAGCGCCATTTGCCTAAATTAGGTGCATGCAGACGTTTTACTCTTGCCCCTCTTGAAAAATTGTGTTGAAAATGATAAAGTTACAAGATATTGGGTGATATATAGTTGGTAAGTACCCAAAATTCTGACAGGTGTTTAGTTTGATCCCAATGTTTATAAGAAATCCGTTAAAAGTCGACGTTCGGTCCAAGACAGTGAAAGTTGGGTTATTATAAAAGCTATATTTGCTAATCCAAAGTCCCCTCTCGGAATTGGTTGTAACTTAAACAGGTGCATGACGTTTCTGGATAGATGAAGCACAATATTTTTTTATTTTCAGATCCAAAATTGATATTGAATAAATCCGTGACAGGAGGCCAACATGTCATCAATAAAAAAAATTACTGAAAACAATGTTTGAATGAAATTAGAATGAAATATTGTTTTGTTCTACGGGATGTGGCGGAATGAACGGATTTGACACATGAGTAGAGAAAAGTCATTTTTTACATATCATGTAAAATCAGCATATCTATATTTTATTACTGAGGCAACTTTAAGGAAATCTGAAGAAATTATACTATTTTAACATACTCCCCTAATTTATCAATTTATAATTGAATCAACATATGAAAATCAATTATCATAAAGTAGTCGTTCATCAAATCCTTTAAACTTATTAACCAACAATGGTTTGGTCAATACATCAGCCAACTGATCTTTAGTAGGATAATGTTCAACAAATATATGTCCTTTTTTGAAATTTTCGCAAATGAATAAATATTTCACATCTATGTGTTTAGTAGGTACGTCCAGTAAAATTTCCATCATTAATTTTGTTTGTACAAAAATTCCAATTTCCTATAAAAATGCTTTTATACAGGGTGGGCCATCCGTAACTTTCCATCCCGAATTTTGAGCTTTGGCATGGAATAACGTAAAAACGCTCGGACAGGTCAAATTTTGTTGAAAGGGGGACAAATAAGGGTGTTCGAATGAGTTTGATATCACTACCCTCTCTAGCCGCAACCCCTAACAGCTCTCATTTTTGAATAGTGAAAATGGGGTCAGCACCTTGTTGGAAAGGCAATTCAATTTCCTGCATTATTATACAGAGTGACTCAGTATTCCATAATTGGATAAAATGAATTCGATATCACTACCCCTCTAGCCGATCAATAACTTGTATTCATTGTTCTTTTTCTTCTGACTCAATTGCCCCTTGATATGTTATCATCGCAACTCCATCTTCATCTGAATAAGATAAATCTAATTCATAGTCATCAAGATATCTTGGTTGCCTTAATTCATTTCGATTTCGCAGAATTCTAGGCTCCTTTAACTCTTCTTCGAAATCTGAATAAATTGATAAATTATACTTTTTTAACAGTTTTCAATATAATAATTTTTGTGAACATAATTCAGTGGAACTACTGTTTTCGAATAATACTATCAATCTGCCGTTTCCCTTCAATATAAGTTCCCTATTTTATTGACATTTGACGCTGTCAAATACGTTCAAGGCAAAAATCATTATTTCGACCCGAATAAACAAAAAAAAACTAACGACACGAAGTATAAATAATTAATTCTGTACAGAAATACATGCACTAAACGCGAGTATGGATGTGTTCGTCAGTCTAGACCTCCTTGACATGCTTATTTCAATTCTAAAATCTGAAATCCGGTCACCGTCGCTTTGAATAGCTACCAGATAGATGACTACCGTTTGTGCATGTTTTCGCTGATAAAAATGGGTTTAAAAGTTATGTCATGCATCTTTTCTCCGAAAAATATAAGTAACTTTATGAAACGCAAAACTTACAGATGACATAAAATTGTACAGCCAGATTTGAATTTTATAGAATTGGCTGTAACGTTCCTTCTGTCCAAAATATTCCATTTTGAAAATATATTCTGATTGCAGATTTTTTCCCAGAATTTTCAAAGTTCCTTAAGATCTCCGCGAGGCGATATTTAATGATATGTTAGCATAAAATTATTTCATAATTTACGATATAAGAATTCGAACCAATCCCTTGATCCCTTTTCATCAATAACACTACCCATAGAACTTGAGATACAAATCAAAAATAGCCCAAATTGCAACATCATTGCTGAAGAGCTGGTAAAAACTTTGAAGACTTTTTTGAGATTGTCAAGGTTAATGTTTGTGACCGTAAACAAATTGAACTCTATAAATATTTCCATAAGAACATAATAATCCGAAAAAACATAATCGATAATGATCTTGATATAACAAGACCATGGGCGCCCGCAGAATTTTTTCTCAGGGGGGGCAAAAAAATTTGTCAAAACACGATAAGGTGCATGCGACATCAGTATTCCATTTCTTTCTATTTCGTTTTTTTTTTATTTATGCATGAGCGCCCGCAGAATTTGTTAAAAATGACCAAGTTCTCCACCTCAACATTTTTTTAACATCAACAATATAATATGTATAAGATAATACGGTAACTGTTTTCTAAACAAATCACAATCCATGAAAGAATATTAACAGGAAAATGAAATATAAATTATATGGAGAAAGGAATGCAATAAATTTTATGATTGCTAATAACTAAAGACACATCAACCAGTAATATCGAAATAAAAACAAATATGTATACATTTACGCTCGATAAAATGATATTCATGAAAACCATATATGAATAATTATGAAATATAGATTAAATGAATCAAACCATAAATTCAAAACTAGAAACTCAGAGATTATTCGAAATAACACAATATGAATATATTATCAAAATTAATGAATTATAAAAAAAATAAATAAAAAAGACATAACACACAAAAATAATAATAATAATTCTGACTATAAAATACCGGAATCGTAATACCACGAGTAGGCATATTTTATTCTGAACTAAAAACCAGCCTTCTGTAAGTCTCAAGAAATTCAATAGGAAGTTGATTCCTATATTTTTCTTGGATTGTTTCTTTATCAGTACACGACGAATGAGTATGCATTGATGTATAAATGTTTATTTTTTGGGTGTCTTATAGCGATCGTCATCGGCATTCGATCTTCTTTGGAAAAGTTTCAGAATATCCATATTTTCCAAAGGTAAATTCATCATATTATAAAAATATATGAAATATATATAGAAACATAAGTAAAATTGACTTTCAACAAACAAGAAAAAAACAGAATTCCGGACTGACGATAGAAGTGAAATCTGAGCAACTTGTATACTGTATCGTCGAACTATTCGGTTATCATTTTTGAATTAATTTTGGTGTTCAAAGGAGTGTTCATGATCAGGATCAAGGAAGTTCAAATTGATCATTAATACTTCCTTACAAATCAAAAATTATTCGCAAATAATAATCTAATATGTCGACGCTCTACGATACAATTCACGTGTTACTTTGTTTTCACTTTTATCCGCAGACCCCAAAGACTGCCACGTTTCGGATTTTTTATACCGGTGACACAGACTCATGGTACACCCCCAGAAACTCCCTTGTTTCTGTAGCTATATTTCTGAAATTTGGAACATTGAATATACTCACTATAGGGCACTTTTTGACATATTCAGAAAAAAAATCTAACTGCTGGTTTTTCCGGAAATCACATCAACTTTCGATTTTCAAATGGGACAGCCGGTATATTATTACATTTTTGAAATCTCTTTAATTTTCTCAATCTGATGATACCTCATAGTTAATATTTCATTCGTCAGAACGCCCATTTCATTTTTCGATCTAGAGAGCCTTAAACTCCCTAAAATTATTCCAAATAATCAAAATAATGTTACACTATAGTAATTTCGATTTAAAAAGTATCGTGGTTCGGAATACGTGCCAAAAGAGTAAACCGAAACCTTTTTTCACTCGAAACTCCGTTTTGTCAAATGGTACCATAATGGTACTCTGACGTCATTCGAAAGTACCATCGGTGGGGTATCCGTCCATATCAACTATTTTTCTGTATAACCAATACGAACACGATAATGGAGTTTAGACAAGTTTAAGTATCTTCTCGGTTCGATCCAAAGTTGATGTCATTTCCGGAAAAACCGGAAATTGGATTTCTTTATAAATATTTCAAAAAGTGCCCTATAGTGAGTATATTCAATGTTCCAAATTTCAGAAATATAGTTTCAGAAACAAGGGAGTTTCTGGGGGTGTACCATGATTCTGTGTCACCCTTTATATAATAGTTGAAACTTCACATTGAGAGGCCTCGAACGAACAAATCAGCTACGTAAATAATCAAAGAAGTTACCCTCGATAATACAATTTGCAGTCAAAGATACTAAAAACTAAGAATACTCTCTGAATACAATTGTTTCGAATTCGAATACATCTTTCTCTAGAATGAAAATACTAATGAAAAGATTCTATATTTCCACCTTCTCGGAAAAAAATATTCTGATTGGGATTGGAGAATGGACAATAGTTATTGAAATATGAGAGTAGTCCCACTTGTCACATGAAGAATCCTCCATCAAAGAAGCCGCCTAAAAAAACCGGTCATAAAACGAACATCTGGTAGCCGATAAGCATGGGGTAGTTTATGAATTTATTACTTCGTTTTAGGTAAACGAAAACATGAAATTCATCGGCTTCGAAAACTTTTCATGATTTTTTTCACCCAAAAAGTGCTCAACACGCCCCAGGGAGTTATCAATTCGATAGGTGATCAAAATCTCAGGGGGGCCACGGCCCCCCCTGGCCCCCCTTGCGGGCGCCCATGAACAAGACCTAATAAGAATGCAGGACCGGATATTAAAAAGATACTTATTTTTTGTCGAGAAAAAATTATATAATAAAGTTCAAAAATGACCCTCTTTCTAATTATTCCAACAAAAACAATAATTCACTTGGAGATAACCCTCCAACATTGATTAAATACGGTCGATCACTATACAGCTCAAAAGCGAAACATCCACAACTACACAAATTATACAACACTATCAGACTTCACAAACCTTAAGAGAACTTCAGGGATATCCCTCTCCCACCATAAAATTTCTAAATTTGTCTTTTTTTTCATTGAGAAACCGAAATACCGTTCAACTCATTCAATTAGAAAAACCGTAGGACTAGTTGAAGGTATTAGAATGCTCAATCTAGATTCCGGTACAAAATATACACCCTTATCATTCGATATAATTAACCTTCATAACAATATTAACATTAATGAATCACATTATTCAATTGAAGAACGTAGAACGATTATTGAAACACTACAACTCAGAAAATGACCTTAATCTAGATACCACTGATGTAGCAAAAAAATTACCTTCATCATGTTATCAAATAACTGAACAGAACTTCTTCATTTTCAATTAGATAATGTTATAGTAGAGGAAGCCGGGGCAATGAAGCCACCCGAGGCAATGGGGTCACCCCCATTTTTCCAAAAAACTCGCGCTAATAAGTGAATATTTTAGCACTACTCCTCCAGTAAGTAGATAAGACCCCCTAACCCCCTAACCTGCTGTAGTGTCGTGGGCTGGGTTTTGCACAGGGGTAAACGATGCCAGACATGCAAGGGCCACAAACCCTAATGTCTGTTATACCGGCAGGTGGTATCCGCTGACTGTGGCCATGTCTCGCGGGCAGAGAACACAAGCCGGGGGTCTTGGCCTAACCGCCTGAACCAAGTGCATGAAAGACATAATAAAAACTTTCCTCAAGGCAAGGTAGTGGGAAGATCTAGTCCCGAATATGCGAACTCTGGATACCAGGCGACCTCCAGTTTCAATAGCCTTCCAGGGGCATGCGGGGCTCTGCCTCTGGTGACGGAAATTCCCTAGCTGCTCGTGGGACCTAGCATGGACCAAGAAACAAAAATAGAAGGGCATGGCACCAGCCCTGATGTGCCAAACATTGAGGAGGAATGTAGCCTCAATCAGCCAAGGGAACAGAGCGCAAGTCCTAGCCCGATGGCAGAAGAAATGCTGCTGAAGAGCAGCGATGAAGCAGCTTGTTGAAGGCCTCAACAAGCTGACGGTCAGGAAGCCAAAGCTTTCTGGAGCCGCCAGGAGGAGGATGAGATTCCTCATAAAGGCTGGAATGTCGCCCGACAAAGCCAGGGAAGAAGCCTTAAGACTGGTGGGTCCGAAGGCGTCTAAGAGCCTTCCCACCAAACGTAATAGATCGGAGGACAGCACGCCCAAGGGCAAAGAGCCCAAACGGCCAAAACAAGAGGCTACAAAAGCCTCAACGTCCTCAGAAGACTCTAAGGCTCCGACAACGGTGGTGCCCACCTACAGCCATGCAACTGCTGGGATTAGGTTGGGCATCATGCACAAGGAATATCTGGAAGTCCTGCTAGAAGTGGACTAATTAAAGGCCATCAAAAAGGCACTTGCTGATATGATGATTGCAATGGGAAGGGACGGTACTGTGAGTCCCCAATTTGGCAATGTGCAGAGCAAACCGGGATGGCTTGGCATCACATGCCTTGACCAAGCCACAGCTGAGTGGCTGAGAGGCATGCAGCCCAAGCTCAAACCGTGGGAGGGAGCCGATCTACGGATCGTCGAGGAGGCAGACTTGCCGCATCCGATGATCCTGATTGGATACCTCCCAGAGAGCCAGGACTACTCTAATGAGCAGATACTGGCACACATAGAGCTCCAAAATAAGGAGCCCAAGACCTCCAGCTGGAGGATCCTTCGGCGGGCACCATCGGGGCCCACCATGCTCGAGGTGGTGATCTCGGCTGACATGAGGTCAGTCGAGAAACTTCGAGCAGCGAATTGGAGGTTAATGTACCTATTCGGTTCGGTGAACCTCAGGCTAAGGGCTCAAAGACGACGGGGCGAAAGGAAACGGCACAAGATGCCTCGACTGCCGCCTCGACGACAGAGAAACCCAAAGCAGAGAGCAAACCTAAGGCTGTACAGCCCCAGGCACTGGAGAGGCCGGAGTGGCTCAGCCACCCACCAGTTCTGGGAGGAGGTTCAGTTGAGTTGGCGATTTCGAACTCTTTGCAGTCTCCTGCGATGATGAACCTCCCAAACCCATGCAAAGAGTATGGCAACAATTTGAAATTGAATTATTCGACCTAGCCAATATTCGAATTCCTCTTTTCCTTTTTTTTTTGTAGAGCTTCTAAAGTAGAAATTCGTGGATTCTGCGATGCGTCCGGAGTCGAATATGCTAGTGTAGTATATTTCAGATTCTCCCATTTCAATATCTGTGAAACGGTGCTTGTTTGCGCCAAATGTCGAGTATCTCCTTCGAAAACCTAATCAATCGCAAGATTAGAACTTTTAGCCGCTGTATTTTTACTTCTGAAGACATTTTATATGTTTGGTCGGAGATCAAGATAGTTCTCAATTGGCTCAGTTCCTGTCCTCATAAGTGGAAAATATGTCTTGCCAATCTTGTTAGGCATATTCAGGAGTTAATAATAATTTTTTCCTCTTGGCATCATGCGCTTTCGGATCAAAACCTCGCCGATTGTGCCAGTCGGGGCTTATCACCGGCACAAAAGAGTATTGGCCTACTTAGGCTGCATTTCGTTCAGCAAGTTCAGATGAAATTCTAGAAGAAAAGGTACCAGCTTCGTTATTGTCAATTGTTACGGTTTGAAATTTCAATTCGAATTCCACAAATTGATAACTCAATTTCCTCAATGATTGATATTATTCTTTTCATCCCAAAATTTCATCAAATTTTCACATTTCATTTAAGATTAATTTTAAGTCGGTTCTGTATTTTCTTTCCGATTGACACCTCCCACCTAAAGGTGGACTCTCGAACCGGGCCGGGCTTCTACAGCAATAATGACAGTTCTATAGGGACAGTGCGATGGTAGATGTACATTGAAATCGCATAGAGTAACAATGGTTGCATTCACCGACGTAACAGTTGTGTACCTGTTGTGGTATAGTCCGATGGCACATGAGCTGCAAACTCAACACGTTCTGGAGCAGTGGGCATTTTTGGGAGCACCAGAATCTTCGTCCGGTGAATGCGACCATTGGAATATAGGGTTACTGACGACGCGACAGTGGCAGACGTCGAACGTCAGCAACACTGCCACGCTTAAACTGATCTGAGTGCACAAGATTGCGAAATGAGTACACGGTTTATGGAAAAGCGTACCATGAAAACTAACACGAAGACTGTCACAATTCGGAAAAATTAATTTCCGACTTCAAAGCTCTTCGAACTTTGCCTAACATCCAGCTACTTTCAGTGGAAAGGCGAATTTTATGAACAAATGGACGGTGTCGCCATGGGAAACCCTCTTAGCCCTGCAATTGCGAATTTCTTCATGGAAAAATTGGAACAAAGTGCCATCGAATCGACATCAAAAAACCATCCACGTGGCTACGTTATGTAGGCGATACTTTTGTTCTTTGAAGTCACGGAGATGAAGAATTGCAAGCCTTCTTAACCCATCTCAACAGTAGGCACTCAAATATTCAATTCACAAGCGAAATTGAAAAGGATGGTGCACTACCATTTCTAGACGTCTTGGTAACTAGAAAGCCTAATGGGAAACTAGGACACAGGGTTTATAGAAAACCAACCCACACTGACAGATATATACACAAGCAGTCCAATCATCACCCCAAACAGAAACGAAGAGTTATCAAAACACTCGTAGAAAGAGCCCGACCATTATGCGAGCCGGAATTTCTGGAGGATGAACTTGAACATTTACAGCATGCATTCATCGCCAATGGCTATAATTCCAAAGAAATTCAGAGGGCAATAAAAACAAAAACTTCCACCCGTGATGATAACACATCACAAATCACACCTAATGGAGGAGCCATCTTACCAAACATCCCCAAGGTCACAGAAAGAATTGGTGGAATAATGAAAGGGCACAACCGTTATAAGTCGACACGAAAACTTGGGCAAATGATCAAAACAACCAAAGACAAAGTAGACCCACTTTTACAAGATGGTATTTACAGGATACCTTGTGACTGCGGCAAAGTCTATATTGGCACAACAAAGCGAAGTATTATTACGAGAGTTAAATAGCACGAACGATGCTGTCGACTGAATCGGACAGAAAAATCCGCACTAGCAGAACACGCGCTAACAGATGGACACAACATAGATATCTCAAAGGTGGAGATTATTTCCAATATCAAAAGTTACTACCCCAAGCTGAACATGGAAGCCATTGAAATTTATAAACACACAAAATAACATAAACAGAAAGGAAGAGACCCCTTTCTTGCATAACACCTTAGAAATAACAAAGATCAAGCCGATACGAAGCGGGAGCGATGGGCCAATCAGCATCGCGCACGTAAACTCACCACCTTTTCCCGCCATAAACCGGGATGTAGGTGACGCTTCAGGTTCGAACACGTCAGTGTCAAAAATTCAACGTTTGAGGTATAACCTTAAACCGAGAATTCTCTGAAGATGCATACCGAAGTTGTAGGCGAAACGTTAGGTGAAATTATTCCTAATGGTCCACGATCCGATCTCCAATAAGCTCAAAAGACTCTTTCGATACCAGTTCTACAATTATCTGTTCATATGATATAAACAAAAATCACTTGACTTGAAATGAGGACAAACATGTTGAAAATACGATAATATTCAAATGACTCAATCATGCGGGTCAGGAAATAGCACACGTCGCCTCTTTGTGTGGTGAACTGTTTTTTAGCTGACTTATATATTTCCTTCGGGAAATTATTCGAAAAAGGAAATAGTTAGTTGAGTGTGTTCAGATAAGGTTTACTTTAAGCCTAGGCGAGCACTTGCAATTTCTTGTCGCGCGACTGAATAATCTCAATCGCCAAGAAAGAAATTCGAAAATGTTTCATGCGCGCACTTGCGACTAGTAAATCGCAACTACATTCAGTAATAACATGGATTTTCCGGAAAAGCGATTGCGTTGTAGCTCTACTATTACGAGCCAAATAATATTAACAATAGGACCTTATAACTTTATGAAAAAAAAGAAATCACACTCACCCAAAGAACTTCGGCAGCAACTGAATTGCAATTGAATTGTCGCAAGGCTTCAAAAATGCGATTGTTTAGTCGCATGTGCGTGTATTCCCATTTAAATGTATGTGTTTCATTTTTGCTAATAAACGATCGAGCGACAAAAAATCGCATGTGCGCGGGTACCCTAAGAGAATTTGTTCTTCTCGCATTCAACAAAGAGCGAAATTAAAAGTATATTTAACATTTTTATGTTCTCAGTCGTGAATTTTCTTCCCTCATATAACCAATAGAACTAAATTGCAGTATCGATAAATAAGTTGAAATAATCGGAAACCACAAAATTGTCGAAAAATTCCAAGGTACAGAAAACCAGTGCATAATCATCGATTCGATGAAACTGCCGCTTGTGAAACAAGGCTATACTCAGGCATCCTAAATTTTTAGTACAAAAGCCGACTAGAGTTTACTGAAAAGTAATACCGATCATGAATTTACGTAGAAACATTTTCATTAGGAATATTGTTCACGATTGCGGGAATGTGGACAAATTACCTATGTTGCATCTAAATTTTATTCTCAACTTTGCCGACGTTTCGGAGACACTTTCTCCTTTTTCAAGGCTGCAGAGACAATCTTATATTATGATGTTTTTGTTTTTAAACAATGAATATGTGCTACCTCGTTGATTTTTTAAATTTAGATCATTAGTTCTGAGAAGCATTTATGTGTTCTTACTTTCTATTTTGACATCTTATACAATCAGCACAGTTATCTGGAATCAGTTAAATTTTTTCTGAAATACGACGTAATATGTAATTTGTGGTTATGTTTTCCACTATTCATTGACACGTTTACCTTCTTCTTCTTCACGTATGTGTTAACCTCGCAATCTCAGACACAAAAACACCACAACCACACCACAATCTTTCAACACAGTAACACCGAAAATCACTGAAAAACGACAAATTCAAAGTTTATCGTCACCACATTTATGTTTTCTTCTTTTGCTTCTATAGGAAACTCAACAGACTGTTGTACTTTGTGTTCAGGTTTTGTGTGTCCTCTCTGAAATTTACCGTGTTCTCTGTTCTAATGTGTATCATTTCCCTTATAATCCTCCTGTTGTAGCGTTGTTCCATGTCCAATATTGTAACTTCTTCAAAGTTAAATGTATGTTTTTCCGTCAGTGTGTGGACAGTAAGGGCCGTGTTGTGTGTACTTTTTGGTTTTCTCGTGTCATATTTGTGTTGTTTGATTCTTTCTTGAAGTACCTGTCTTGTTTGTCCAACATTTATTGCAGTCGTTGCATGGGAACTGTTCATCACTTAGGGATATTGCTCTTTGAATCAAGTTTAATTCTACGTTTTTCTTTTGTTGGACACTGTGGTTTGATAGGTAATTGATGCATCTCCTCGAATGAATGGTCGGTCTTAAGTCGGTTTTCGTCTCTGATGATGAGCCAATCTGAATAGGCGATACTCCCGTTATGTTCTTCTTCCAATGTAAATCTTATCTGAGGGTGAAATGAGTTGAACGTGTCTAAAGATGTTTGAATTTTATTTTTTTGTACCAAGAGTAGAGTATCATCGACCAATAATTTAAGTAAGGGCACTGTGAATGTTAATTTTACGCAGGCAAATCTGAGTAGTGCATGCATCACCATATATTCGCAAACGTGGAACTTGAAGGTGATCCCATGGCTGTACCATCTGCTTGTTTGTAGTATTCATTTCGGAAGCCGAAGTACCCACTGTCAAAACTTAGGCCCGATAAATGTAAAAATTCTTTTTGTTTAACCCAGTGAAATTCTTTATGTATGACCAATTGATGTTCAAAACTGAAATGAGAAGATCCTTCTGGATATTTGTGAACAAAGATATCACGTCCAAAGATACGAAGACATAGTCTTCGGGTACGATTGTATGTTTCAAAGTGTCAACCAATGAATGAGAACTTTATACGTTTATACATTGTTTAATATGTCGTGAAGATATTTTCCTATTTTGTAGCTAGGTACATTAACACAACTTATGATTGGTCTGAGATGCAAGCCTGTTTTGTGTGTTTTTCTGAAAAAGTAGATCTTCTGTGTTGATAGCTGTTGTTCGAGATCAAACGTTTATAATCCAATGTGGAGATTTTGTTGTCTTCTCTTAAGGCCTTCGAATAACCATTAATTCTGTCCTGGTATCTTTGGTTGGATCTGTTGTTTCGAGTAGGTATTCACGTCATTAAGAATAAACAACTACAAAAGTTACCACAGAACACAAGTTGACCCTTCGAAAAAATACTGCACATATATTTATTGTTTAATAACAAAAACATCCTAATGTGAGATTGTCTTTGTATAGCCTTGGAAAAGGAGGAAATGGATCATCCCCCCCTCAATGTTGAACGAAGTTGGAAAATTTTCAAAGTAGTTGGAAGATTTTCAAGGGAGTTGGAAAAATTTCAAAGCAGTTGGAAAAAATTTCAAAAGGGTTGGAAAAATTCCAAAGTAGTTGGCAAAATTTCAAAGCATTGGGAAAAAATTCCAAAACAGTTGGAAAAAGTTCAAAGCAGTTGGTAAAATTTCGAAACAGTTGAAAAACAAAATTCCAAGAGAGTTATGAAATACGAAGGAATCTGAATTAGAAAAAACAAGTTTGCAATCAGTAGTTGACAATATATGTATAGCCGGCAATAAATGGTATTTAACCCAATATTTTTACCATCAAGTGTTGGAAGAGATGCGGCCTCAAGAAATAGGTACCCAGTTGTAAATTTTTTAGTTACGTCGCATGGACTGTGTCATACAAAAACCTTCTGGTATCATAAATTTAAGCTGTTACTTTCAGATAAGCAGAATCATCATTAGGTTCGCTCTTCGTTCATTGTGTTATAGTATTGCGAATAAACAATATGTGTACATAAATTTAAATAATGAACTAAAAAAATTCAAAGTGAAGTTTGAGTTATGTGGTGCCTTATAAAAAATTGCAGAAACTGCACGAAGGAGAACAAGTTTGAGAGAAAATTATGGGTAGTGACCACAGAATATCGGTAGTCACAGTCACAACAACAATCTTTCAAAATACCAAATATATCCTCAATTCCAAACACTTATTGCAATGAACGCTGCAAAAGAGTTCGAAATCGCCAACTCAAATTAGGAAATTTTGTTCAAAATTGTTTCTTCAATATGAGTAATTTAGGTCGAAACCGTTTCCCTACCAAATCGGGGATCTGTTTCTTTTTTAAAAAGTATCTTGATTAATGACACACACTTTGACACACATATTCTGTGTAAACTAGGGAATTATTTTGCTTTTCTTTATTTCATAAAATCTGTAAGCAAAGTGAGGCTCATTTTTTATCAAACGAAATATATTTTCTGAAAATTTTGTTCCTCTTTTTCTGTGAAATGGACCTATGTTAGGGATGAGCAGTTTCAATATTTTGAATCTCATCAAAGTGGTAAGTAATTTACTTTGATTTTTCATCTACCCAACATTCAATCATATATATTTCTTTATTTTATGAAATCTGCTTTTTTGTGAAAAATATTTTGTTTCATGATGCTTGAAATTTTGAGATACACCAAATAATGAAACTGAACTAAATTGAAGAATGAAACAAAAAGTGTGTCTCAAAGATCGAACATACTTCAAGGTACTCCTCACAATATATCCCTCCCAATATTTACTCCTTTCACGGAATGAAAAGAATAGATTTTTCCAAAAAAAAATTTTCTCTGATGAAAATGCGCTGTGCCTTCGCTCGCAGATTCCACGAAATGAAGAAAAGCTACAAAACTGAAGAAACAAACAAGTAGTGTTTTTCAAAGTTTCAAGTAACATCAAGATACTCTTTATGAAAAAAAAACTCAAAAAAATCTACTTAATTGTATGTTCGGTAGATGGAAAAAAGTTAATTACTCCTCACTCTTTTGAAATTCATCATTTTGAATTTTTTTAACCGAAACAAATATTATACCAAAATATATATAACGAATTCCTGTCAATTCAATGTCCGGTTGGAAAATTTTCGATGGATTTCCCCCCCCCAAAAAAATTTGGCTTCGGCCCGTCCTGTGTTTATTGAGACATTATTGCGCGACTAGTTAAAGGAGTTGGGATGTAAAATATATTATTAGGTCAAAGTATTTGCCAGGTCGTACGTCCTTATTGCCCCTCGTCTAACATGATTTGAACAATTAGCTATAACAGGTACCCATTTCTGGATGACTTCAGAGGGTTTCATTTGGCGATGATGAGAACAACACCATCCAGCTATTCCATAGTGGATGTGGGACATATCCAGGGCTTATAGAATATTTCTGAATCAATAATTTTTATTTGTTTATTGTTTCATATCATAAATATATAAATGAATATTGAGGATAAGTTCATTGTTTTCGAATTATTTCATTGTTTCAGCAATCTTCATTTGCTTTCTCTTGCCTTTTTCTTGATATTCATCTACCTCATTGAATTACCAGAACAAAGCAACTTCGGTTTAGGTAGGCTGTTTATGTACCTAAATGAGATACGAAATAGGATCCAATATTGTGTCCTAAGGAACTCTGTACATAATTTCAATATCATATCATGCACGGTATCATTGAAACATTTGAATCACAATAACTCTGATTCCGTTTAGAACAAAATTTCGGGACACTACTCCATATTCATCGAGAGAAATATTTCTTTCATTTCTCAACCCAATACCATGATTTCCAATTATTATTTTACCAGAAGAGGTTCATTCTCTGACAAAATATTTCAGTATATTCTGACGAATTTTTAAGGTCTCACCATAATTCTTGGAATGAAACTTTCTTCGGAAGAAACTCACCTGAAACAAATAAAAAACAAATAAGTAACGAAATTCGCAAAGAGTTGAACATAAAACAATATTGAACCCCCAGGCTACTTTCATTTTTTTTTTACTTTTGACGTTGTGTTGATACTATATATACAGAACAAAAGAGAGCCGTACCGAATATGTCAGAAACAAATGGCGTCATAGCAGATTAATTAAAATCCTTTCGAATTGCAAACAAGGGAACCGTTTCCAATTTCGGCTTGTTTACCTCCCTTTCAACTGGAGTCTGGAAAGTTTGGGAAATCCGTCTGGAGTCTCAATAGCGTGCTTTCACTTCGGAGACGTACGAAATACTGACGCATCAGACACGATAACACAGGCCAAATTAGTATGAAGTGATAATTTTACTATGAATCCAGAATAAGCTATACCTACTATATATCCACGGCAAAAATTTTCAGGTTGATGTAAAAATTAACGCACTGATGACGCCTGTATTTCAATATACGTGAATTCTTTTCTACAGAAAGGCCAGATTTCTTTCTCATCATACGTCAAGAGTGGTTGCAACAAGACACACACTTATCTTACGAACTATATCCAGCAAAATCCTACAACTTAACCACGATACCTCCAAGAAACCCTCAGTAGCATAAAGCTACTTTTTTAATCTAGTATGGCAATTCAATTTGTAATTGTAATTTTTGATATTTTGAAGCAAAATAAATAATTTTTTCCCAGTTGTTCACCCTTTTTCCACAATGCACAGGGTATCCCAAATTGCTTGATTTTGACTGTTTTACGTACTTCTGGACTAGAGAGGTAAAACTTCGAAAGGTGTCCAGGGCTCGATTTTAGTGAAAACACCATTAGTGAAAACCGTTTCACGATATCTTATTTTTTTTTAAGTTAATTATAATATCGATTTCGTAAATGTGCCATAACTTTGTTTTTAACGAAAATATCTGAAAACAATTAAAACTTTCTAGAAACGCGTTTTCACCGGAAATAAGAAACTATATTCAATTTTTTTTTCTCGTGAAAAAAAAACACTTTTTTATTTCAGATATGAATTCATTTTTATTCTCATCTTATATCATGAAAAAAATTAAGATGAAAAAATTTAAAATAATGTATTATCCTCTGTGAAAAAGCGCTTGCTGAAAGTTTTCATCTTTTTCAGATATTTTCGAAAATGGAAAAGTTGTGGCACATTTTCAAAATCGAAAAAATATCAAAATCTTCAAAATAAATGTAGATATCGAGAAACGGTTTCCACTACTGGTGTTTTCACGAAAATCGAGCCCAGGACTCCTCTCAACGTTTTTACCTTCATAGTCTAGAAATACCAGAAACAGCCAAAATCAAGCAATTTGGGATACCCTGTATAGTGCATGTGGTTATGAATATAAATTCAGTAAAATGAGCCGAAACGTAGAACCAGCAGCGGCCTTACTCATTGCGAGGCTCTTTGTCCTTCGTGTCCTTACGTATTTGTGATGTTTGACGAAAAATGCGAAAGTTATACAAATAAATGACATTTCAGTTTTGAAATATTTTATATTTTACATTGAAAAATTTACAAAATTAACAAATACGGAGACGATAAATTTTCAAATTGATGTTTGCGGCTTTTCCAGGACTAAAAGTTTCAATCAAAACATAATATTCTACTGAATTAGCTAGGTCACTTTTGACTAAAAGAATAGAAAGGGTTGAAATTCGATCTTGTTAAAGGTGTGGTGGCAATAATTCTCAGGACTATTTCGATAGTGGGGTAAACTTCAGTCTATTTCTTTTTATTATGGATTTCAACACCGAAAACACTCTTCGTTTTATTTCATACACATTGATGAGAATTATTCAGTTCTTCGTATAATTCATATCCATCAATATTATCAGATTCTCCTACTCCTACTGTGACAGATCGAAACTCAAAGAAAGATCACTTCTCTCAACATCATGTAGGAGACCGAGGGGTTTTGAAAAAGAGGTGATTGGAAATACCGATTTCCCCAAATTTAAAATCGATAGCAAAGTAAGAATTAATAATATATATTTCTTTTTACACATGCGCCGACTCTCAGTGATCGCGTGTGACACTAGGCGAGCGGTTGAGTCGTTCTGGATACTACTTCTCAGAAATCGTGAAATAGTTACCTATTTATGATACAAGTGCAGAAGGCATTGCTATTCTTACACGAGTTAAAATTCAAAAACGAGCCACGAAGTGACGAGTTTTGAAATGAACGACTGTTAGAATGAGCCTATCATACATTATTTTCTCTAATTCGCTGAATTTTTATCAAAACTAATGAAATATCTATCTAAATCTACATGAAAACAGTATCGAATGACTGGATATAGCACTGGCAGAGATGAATATATCTAACAATATCGAGGAAGAATATGAGAACATAAAATCTCTGCTTAAAAAAGTAGCAACTGAAGTTTTGGGAGAGGAACAGAGGAAAAATGGAGGAGACAATCCAGTATGGCTGACAGAAACTCTACCAGAAATGGCTAACAGATCGAACACTCACAAACTGGGACCAATATAAACAAAAAAACAAAGAAGTCAGATCGGAAATTAAGAAGGAGAAAACGGAGATGTGGGAGAGAAAATGCCAACGGGTTGAAAGTCTGATAGGAGGTGCACAGAGTACAGAAGTCTGGAGAACAATCAAACAACTAAAAACCAATCGAACTGACAAGATATCCAATAAAATGGACATGGAAAAATGGAGAAACCACTACGCCGAATTGTTAGTGGAGGACAGACCAGAATTCATGACAGAGGAAGGGGAGGACGATTGTGTTGATACTACATCAATAGATGAAGTAGATGTGGTACAAGGTCTGAAGAAAATGAAGAATGGTCGATCTCCTGGTCCAGGTAACATCCCTACTGAGCTGTTGAAGTATGGCACCCAGAATCTGATACATCGATTGACCCATTTATTCAATCAATGCTGCCAGCAAAATAAATTACCTAGAGAATGGAAGGTGCCTCACATGGTTTCCGTCTTCAAAAAAAGCAACTGCGATGATCCCGGTTGTTACAGGGGCTTGAGTATAAACAGTTCGATATCGCGACTGTTTGGAAAAATTCTCCAAAAAAAGTTGAGAGCAATTATCGGCAATAAAATATCAGAGGATCAGAGCGGCTTTACACCCGGAAAATCCTGTATAGACAACCTCTTCCTTCTCCAACAATTGATGGAAAAAAAAGATCATGGTAGACCAAGAAATTCGTCTAGCATTTATAGATCTGGAGAAAGCGAATGACTCCATACCCCGGAAAAAAATCTGGCAAGCTCTCGAAACAATGGAAGTCGACAAGGGATTAGTTAGGCTCATCAAGGAACTATATAGAGAAAATCAATCTTCTGTGAAAATCGGACGTAGACTCTCCTACCCTATTGAGACGACAAAGGGCTTAAGGCAGAGATGCAGCTTGTCTCCCCTACTCTTCAATGCCTATGTCGAAGTGGCACTTAAGGAGTGGAAAAGAAGATGCGAAGGGAAGGGGGCACTGATTGGGAATGGAACTCTCTTCTCCCTTAGTTCCGCTGATGACCAGGTTGTAATAGCACAAGACTCCTAAGATCCGGAGTTCATGATCAAGAGACTGTATGATGAATATAAGAGATGGGGATTTCAAGTCAATCTGAAAAAAACAATGTACCTGGTCGTAAACTGGTCGAAATGCTCGTTTCGAAGTACTCCTCAATAATGATGTGCAAGTCCAACAAGTTGACAGATTTAAGTATCTAGGAGCTTTAATAAATAAAGACTGCATTAGAGTAGAGGAGATAAGAACAAGAATTCAAAACAGCAAAAAAATAATTGGGTGCCTTAATAGACTTTGGTGGGATCGGAACATATCCCCCAAAACCAAAAAACGACTTTTCCGAACACTGGTGGAATCAGTGCTGTGTTATGGCTCAGAGCTATGGACACTCAACGCCGACTCTAGAAGAAAGAACCAGGCAGTAGAAATGGACTACCTCAGAAGGTGTGCCGGTATATCGAGAATGGAACGAAGGACAAATGCCGAAATAAGACAGATCATGAAGGCAGAGGAGACGGTGCTGCAGCGTATAGAACAAAGAAGTCTCAAATGGTTTGGATATGTGCTTTGCATGCAAGAGGATAGGTTACCGTAACAAATTTTTCAGTGGACTCCTGCTGGTAGAAGGAAACGGGGCAGACCTAGGAACGATACGATCAAAGAAGCAATGGAGGCCCGGGATTTAAATACTGAGTACGTTCTGAACAGAGAGGTGTGGAGGAGGGTGACTGGAAGGCAGCAATAGTCTGTATTTGGTTATGGGTATACTATACTATTATATTTTAATTGGTATATTGTAACTTCATCCCGTAAATAAATAAATAATAATATCAATGAAAAATTTTTGTAATAACAAACGAAACATCTCGAATCATATGTTCTATATACCGGCTATTATGATCCATACATAAATTATATCATCTCCCTATTTCATGATAAGTTACTTTCCTCGAAATATAAGGGTATACTTGGGCACCATATTTTTCAGGGGCGTTAATTCTGGTGATATTAGATGGAATCATTGGTTCCTATTCGTTTTATGTTTGAATCATGAATGAATATGGGCAACCATTACGGCAATATGTTCCGGTTCTGTGCGGCTCTAAATAGTGCATGGGCGTCCAGATTCGTCCAGTTCCTGATGTTCTTAAACCATGAATATTTCTTCCTTCCCATACCCTTCCTTCAAATTTACCCTCCATAATTAATTTCAGTCATTGATACTTAGTGTTGCGAAGTATGTGGCCAAGATATGAAGTCTTTCTTCGTTTTAACATGGTCAGAAGTTCTGTGTCTTCATCGATCCTTCTCAAGACGTCAACGTTGGTGACATGAGAGGTCCAGGGTGTCCTCAACATTCTCCTGAAAACCCACGCTTCCGGTTTGTTGAGCGTATTGCCATTGAGAGTCCATGATTTGGCTTCATATACCCACAAATTTCGTACTAAGCCTTCTTGAATTCAAGACATAAAATCATGTCTATGTCTTCAAATAAAGGCATACTATCACAATACAGAAATGAAATAGAATTAACATTGACGGTTAGGAATGAAAAAATTTCATTCGGAAGATAATTTCATTCAAAATTTTTTTTCGACGATAAAAAAGCAATGAAGCTGGAAAAAAAACTTTGATAGCGCCGCGACACCTGGCGCCTTTATTCTTTACTCAGATTGTTACAAGCATCTCAAGCCAACATGGACTTGTTCAAAACGGGGTTACCAAGATAAGTGAATCATCCTGTACTATGTTGCTATGAGTTCATATGAGTCCGAATATTGGTTTAAAACGGTTCGTAAATTTATGATAGAACGATCCTATTAAATACACGACCGACTAAGTAAAACTAAACACATTTCGAAACTTTATGGGCATTGCATGGCCATCAGTGTACGTGCTGATATCAAAATAATTCTCACATTTTTGTAGACATTTGAGAGACTATATGACGTTCATAACTGAGCCGGTCAGAGGAAAGTGGTTTAAGTCACAAATTCCGAATTTTTGAGTTATACCGATACTTGGTACATAAGGTTGCATATCATTCTAATAAGTAGTATGAGTTAAATCATCGTTTTGACCGAGGATGTAACAATCTCTTCCATACCTATTAAAGCGATTTTCAATCAATTGCACCGTGGATAGTATATTCTAAAACAAGTTGCAGAATGGGCCCCTATTCCAACACGAATGCGAAATTCGAAAACGAGCGTTGAAGGATCGAGTTTTCGAAAGCACGAGTATCAGACGATATTTTCTCTATTGCTGTCAAGTTTTACGAAATACCTACTCTCGAAATTCAAATAAAAATTCAGATTAGTGACTTTAGTATTGTATCTTGGCAGTTGGTGTGACTCACGAAATTTGACAGATTACGGAATTTGAATTGATTGGATTTGAAAATCTTTTCTCAGTACAGATAACCAACCACAAAACGAAAAATTTAACTGAAAACAATGATGTAATGAGTTTCATTACAGCACTACTTAAATACTGTAATGAACTGATTACGATACTGAAATAGAGAAACCTTAATTTTCCAACATTTCACTTAATTGTAGTTAGAACACTTTTCCTCTGAGCTACTCAACTGTAGTTACTTAATTTCCTATTTTTCTAGCACTATCACCTTTGCAGACAACATTTGCTATACACAACAGGTTTGGTCCTACTCAAGAAATTATGTGTAGTCATTTTCGTAGGGTAGTTATTTTTGATTAGTATAGGTTGATTGTACGATCAAAAAACCTTAGGTAAATTCGAACCAATCGAATCACTTGATTTGAAATTTCAACAAATCTCTGTGGCTCAAATCAATTTGACAACAGCACTTAATCAGGAAATTAAAGTTTTGTGAAACCCACCAGAAGTTCTTTGATAACTCTAGCATTAATAATAATAATAATAATAATAACTTTATTCAATCCCCTTCGACATATACATATGTATGGGCACGTCAAAAAACAAAAATTGCTTAATCTAAGGAATATAAAAAGTAAAGAATAATTATTTCACCTCAATAGGTGAGATTACATAAACAACAACGACATTTTTTTATTTTATTTTTATTATATACATATATATTATTTATTATTATTTATTTTAATCCTATAAACCAGCATCGCATAGATACTCATCGACACTGTAATATGCCTTACTTAATAGTATTTGTCTCAGTCTACCCCTGAACACAGTAAGTCCAAGCTGTCTAATTGCTGATGGTAGATGGTTGTATAACCTAACACCTTGGAAGTAAGGTGTATACTCATACTTGGAAGTCCTATGAACAGGAACAGAAAGAGTCGACGTCTTCCTAGCATTATAACTGTGACACTCAGAAAGATGTGGCACACTGCCAATTTTTTCTTTCAGATGTATTAAACATCTATAAACGTACAGTGAAGGCACAGTCATTATATTGTTTTCAATAAAGTAATCCCTACATGAAGTACGAGCGCTCAACCCAAACATAAGACGTATAACTCTTTTTTGTGCTATTAATATTCTTTCTACAGAAACCGAGTTACCCCAAAGTAAAATATTGTAATTTAGATGAGAGTGAAACAGACCATAATACACATTAACCAGTGACTCAATAGGAAGAGATCCTTTGAGCCTGCTAAGAGCATAATAAGCTTTATTTAAATTACCACACAAGTAATCGACATGATCACACCATCGCAATTACTCATCTACGATCAAGCCAAGAAATTTGATAGATGACCTCGATTTGATAGTTATATCACCGTAGTTTAGTGTAATAGAATCAGTTCTGGCTTTCAGGCAGAATGATACCAACTCTGTCTTATCGATGTTTACTATAACAGAGTTAGCCTTGCACCAATTCATAAACATCTTGAGATTAGCTCGTCTTTAGTTGTAGCAGAAATTGCAAATGAAGTATCGTCTGCAAACATAATTATCCATTCAGAAATCACATGGTCTGGCAAATCATTGATGAAAAGGAGGAATATGAGAGGTCCCATGACTGAAAATGTCTGATGTATACTCATACAACTTAACGCAAATCAATCTATCATTCAGAAAACTATGCACCCATTGCAGGAAGCACCACGAAACCCTAAGCAATACATCTTATCAATTATGAATTTAAAATTTAAACAATCAAACGCACGAGAAAGGTCAAAGAACAAACCACAAACCCATAGTCCATCATCCAAACACTTGTACACATATTCAATGAATGACATAGAGGCAGTTTGTGTAGAACGACCGGTCCTAAATCCGTGTTGGCTATTCTTTAATACCTCGTACTTAGATAAGAAATCCACAATACGGTCATAGACTATTCTCCGAGCTATTCTCTCAATTAATTTCGAAAAAATACTCAATAAGGAAATTGGTCGATAGTTGGTTATAAGAGAAGGATCACTTTTTTCAAAATTGGAATAACTGTTGACAATTTGAGACAAGACGGAAAGACACTGCCATTAGAACCTAAAGTAATTAAAGAACTCAAGAACATACTATTCAAGAACAACTACCCTAAAAGATAACTACACCTATAAAAACACAACCAATACATACAACATGAAGATAACAAGGAAAAAAGGGGGGACTCAAACTCAAATGCTAATACGAATACCATATACGAAAAACTTTTCCAAAATCACAAAAATATTGCAACATAGAATTAGTCCACAAACCCCAGAATCAAATAAAGGACATTTTCAGCTTCAACACCAAGGTCGAAGAAGTCAAATAAAATTTGTACTATTCCGTGCAAAGACTGTAATAAACAATACATCGGACCAACTTAACAAAGACCACACGACAGACTCAACGGTCAGAAATCACCAAAAACGCAACAACGGCTCTTGAACAGAAAAAACAAAAAACATTAATGCTATTATGGAGAGACCAAAATGAAATACTGACAATAGAACCAGAAAGAAAACAAAGAGAAATATGAGATATGACACATAAATCAAAACTAGAAAAAAAAAGGCAACGATACACAGGTCGTAAAAAAGTCAATGTTATACTCCACTCCTCACAATTACACTATAAGAAGAAGATAAACCTTAAACATGACCCATGGCTGAAGGGCTGACTTTTAAATTACGAAACATCGAAGGTGAGTTACAATTTATTTTTGTGGAAAAGTTTTAGGTAGCATTGTTTTATTCATCGTAATTATTACAGACTTCATTTTGATTTTGAACCAATTTACACTCCCCTTTCATAGCATAATATGATTCCTGAGGACAGAAAGTGGTCAATGCTTGTTGTTCCTACACTAGCTATTTTGATTCAGAGTTCAAATTTTTTTCGGTTAGAATTGCCAGCAAAATGAACAATTATGTATAACACACCGAACAAAAGTGTATGGTCGACAATAATGATGTCTTCAGCGATGGGCCAACGCCAGCTAACGGTAATTATTTCCAAACCGTAGGAAAGACTTAATGTGACGTTTCAGGGCTAATAACGTGATTCCTACGATCCTACGCACGCTACGGAGAGAGAGAAAAGAGAAGCATTCGACCATTCGACGCGACGAGGCATCGGGTGGTGGGGGAACGTCTGCTGCTTCGACCTTGACACTAACCGAACCTTTCCCAACCCACCCTGGAAATCTGCTTTTCCAGCTTCGACATCCAGGCAGTCACAATTTTTGTCTCCTCGACGTTGTCAAATCTTTTGAGTTTAGAGCCAGAATTTTCAATGTTGATTACAGCAAGGTTGGGGCAAAGGTCGCGAAGGGATTTGAAAAATTAATAACTTTTTTAAATTTGAGTTTTGATTTGTTTTCTTTACACAAAATGAAATATTTCAAGTTTTTTCACAATTCAAGTGTGAAAGATTACATCACGCAAATGAAAGCCATTTGAGCTTCCCAAAATGCTCTTAAAACAGCATTTTCAATTACCCAAATCAGAATTCTGGCACCAAAGCCTTTACTTCTAATCGAATATCATCCTTCAGTTGTTGCAGGGTTTTAGATTTGTGATATACACCTTTCCTTTCAGATATTCCGAGCCACCAAACGTCGAATCAGCGATTCAGAGGGCGAATTCTGCAAATTGGAATGACGACGATATGCTCGTTGAGTTTGAATGACGATATTCGAAATGAAATTCTATGAGTTTGGTTCGTTGGTCGAGGTTGTAACGCTCCATAATCAATCTCCCGGATTGATTTTTCACTGCCTGAAAATAGAAGGAAAACAAAATACATATAAAAAGTTATTATTTTTTTCGAATCCCTGTATAACGTGCAGTAAATTAAAATAATAATAATTGAACTTAAGGAAATCTACTTTTCGTTCTGCCCGAATTGGTTCAGTTATAAATCGAAAATACAATCAGATAAATCTATTCAAAAATTAGAGGCCATAACTCCAAGATTTCAGAAGATTTAATCAGAGAACATGAGGTAAGATGGAGAAACTCACCACACTAGACAAGCTTCGCTAGTGGTTTTGAAAAATATTTCTCGCAAAGGGATTATTGGATTACCTCCCGATTAGAAACCTTTTGATTATTTTGTTGTGGAATATCAGAAAAAGAAAGTTCATTGAACCAGCCGGAAAATTTTGATTAATCGTTTTAAAATATCCTGATTGAAATGGATTAGAGGGCCGTAAGAAGTAGCATGCTCAATAAGGGTGCACTTTCCGACAATCAACAGAATCCGTACATTTTCCAAAGTAAGGTTTGGTTCATTGATCATTCTCTTTCTCGTAGCCCTATAATTTCTATTCTTCATCTTTTCAATCCCTTTTCCGTACCAGCTAGCTACTCCTTCTTCAGTCGCAATGGAATTTCCGCATTCCGTAGCGAGACGAATTCGATAATTTCATGCGAAATCGAGAGTGGCACATAAAAAGGATGAAAGGGAGAGTTCTCGTCTGCTAGCTGGCAGAAATCGATGAGCACGTCTGGTCCCGGAAGCTTTCGATTTCAACGGTATTCGTGATGGCTGGAGTTCAAGGGAACGCCAACTTCGGAGGAGTTGGGTCCGGATTCAGCGTTGCCACTTTTCCGGGGGTTTGTTATGACAAGTAGCCGATCGGAAGGGCGAATAAGTGTTGTTTTTCGTCGATTATCGATTTTCATTCATTGAGAAATTCAGTCGTGGAAATTTTGCCATGTTTAAAGAATGACCAACTGCTAATAACGATGAAAGTCTCATCTGTATATACAGGGTGTTTCCTTAACATGCGGCAAAAAATTCAGGGGCTGTTCCTTGGACTATTCTAAGAATATTTTGTCCTTTGATGATTTTTGAAAAACCTCTTTGTTTCGAAGATACAGGGCAAACAAAATTTTAGATAATAACATTTTATTATGAAAAATTACATGAAAGAGATCGCTGGATTGGAAGAGGTGGACCTCATTTATGGCCTGCTCGTTCCCCGGACTTAAACCCCTTAGATTATTTCCTATGGGGCCATCTAAAATCATTAGTTTATACCACTCCAGTAGAAAATGTGGAAGACTTGCGAAATCGGATCATTGCTGGGTGTAACTTAATAAGAAATGATCCTGGTGTTTTTGAAAGGGTTCGGCAGTCAATGAGGAGAAGATTGGATGCTTGTATACTGGCTGGAGGTGGTCATTTTCAACAGTTTTTGTAGGTTAAGTTAAATTTTCATGTAATTTTTCATAATAAAATGTTATTATCTAAAATTTTGTTTGCCCTGTATCTTCGAAACAAAGAGGTTTTTCAAAAATCATCAAAGGACAAAATATTCTTAGAATAGTCCAAGGAACAGCCCCCTGAATTTTTGCCGCATGTTAAGGAAACACCCTGTATAAAAATGAATTGCTGTGCGTTAAGTACGCAAAAACTGGAAAACGGCTGAACCAATTCGGCTAATTTTGGTCTTGACTTATTCGTGGAATTCCAAGGAAGGTTTATAAGTTGAGAAAATATGAAAATGCAAAGTATTTAATATGGTTTTTCCTTAGAAATAGAGGTTATCGATTTTCATTGATTTTCGATGATCATCGATATTTGACAATTAAACATCGATGTTTTCAAATTGGTTTTGCATTATTTATAACTATTTCTCGATTTCAATAATTACTTCAAGTGAGGACGACACAAAGTTTGCACAGTTTTGTGCAACATTTTTGTGATAACATTGGTGTTTACCAATGTTATCAATTAATAATAAGTAATTCCATGAACATCGAGTATCATCTTCGGTTATCTATGTCATTATCGGTTTCGGTCATCATTTGTGAAAGTTATTTCAAGTTACATCCTCTTTTTGCGGTTGATCTTTTGTGAATAGCAGTGACGGCTCGTCGGGTAGGCCAAAAATAATCGAAAAATAGAAATATTTATAAAAATTTATTTGGTTAAAACTTAATCTGAATTTCCGATTTCAATATTCAAATTCTCTCGAAATCTAATATTTCTACTTAGAATAGAAAAATATAACTCAGTTCGACCAACCCCTTTTTTCCGCGACCTGCACATTCGATTCTCTCATCTTTCAATTATACGTATCACCCTGGTTCGCCAAGCCGCTATGTAACAAATACGACGGTACAGCCTCGACATTCGGTCGCTTCTTGATACCTACCCGACTCGAGATACGGCAATAATATAACAAAGTCGGCCGGAGCCGATTGGGCCTACCCTGGTAGGACGGCAATCCTACGATGTTATAGTTTGAAGTTTCCTAATGTTAAAGTATTCCAAATATTAAATGAATGACAAATCATAGCATGTTATGTCTATTTCAGAAACAAGCGTTTTATACCGTTTTAAAGTAGATTTTCTAGTCATAAAAATATAAGATATAACCAACTCTTAGTAAATAAGCGCGCTAGGCCAGTGGCCAGTACCTCTACCTAGTAGGTGTTAGTCGACAGTGTGTGTACCCCTGAGCCACGAAGTAGGAATATTAGAAGTGCATCCCAAATTGAAATTGAAAAGGGTGAGTCGGATGTATTAAAAACAGGGAAAGTGTGAAGAGCACGTGCTCTTTAGTTTTCTTTGGCTAAATCCGTTATTTTGATAAAAGGATTACGAATTTATTAGATTGTTGAATTTTGATAATTTGGGTGATGGCAAATGTAAGGTTATTTCAAATAGCGGCTGTTGGTGCAACTTTCATAGTGGTGTATTTTTGTTTTAAATTCAAATTGTGCATCACAATTCTTTCATAAGGCACTTGGCGCATGCTTGGTTGCGCGAGTGAAGAAAAATCGATTCATTCGATCGAGAGAGTTTTTCGAGGACGATTACGATTTTCCACGACCATAATAATTCTCACGATTTTCCGAATTTCTTTCAAATTATTGAGATTGTGTGCTGGAGGTGAATCTTCGGCATAAAGGGGATCCCCAGGAACACATCAATTCCATCGAAGGTAAGTGCCAGAAGGGTTTTGATGCAATTCTTTTTCATTCTTTGTGTTAGCGATATTTCCAACTTCCAAATTCAGTCCACTAAATTTCACAGAAGCGCTAACATTTTGGTCATTCAGAGCCGAATTGACTAGCAGTCATTTCATATTTTTCCAATTTCGTTTACATTTTGAGATTTTCAAGTAAGTCACCATTCAATTCCATCTATAAGTTTTTTTTCACATCGCAATAAACGCTTATCGCGTTCCTTCGTATAAAAACACTGGCACCGTATGCTATCGATAAGATCGATTCAGCCTTCGTTATTTCAGATTCAACATATTCCTACAGATTCATAAATAAATTTACATCTGTATTTCCGATTTCATTGAAATTTAAAAGGATAATTGCACACTGCAATTGAATTTCGAATTAAATACCTTCACCTATATATCTTTTCACATCTCAGATAAATAGATTAAGTGGAAATGAGTAATTTAAAGAAGCTGGAGAACAAAAGAAAAATATATATCGGCCGAATTTCCGAATTTTATACCGTCGCTGTTCAGAGTTCAACTGACATCTCTAAAAGAGGGCAGTTGAAGACTAGATATGAAGATATTTCAAGAAATTTTGATCGCTTTTCCGAATATCATAATGAAGTTGTCATGTTGACAGAAAGCGATGAAGATTTCGAGTCACAAGAAAAGATTCGAAAGGACGCTGAATATTTTTATTACGAAGGTCTTTCCATTTATCATAGTTTGAATAAAACTGATGCTCCCATTACGTCTTCTCTCGGTGTTGAAGCTACTGCAAAACTTCCACCACTTAATATACCTTGTTTTGACGGAGATCCAAAAACTTGGTCAACTTTTCATGATCTCTTCGAGAAACTGATTCACGAAAACTCTAATCTTTCTAATGTAGAGAAGTTTAGATACCTTCTATCATTTTTAAAAGACGAACCTTTAAAGTTGTTGAATGGTATCGCTATAAATAATGATAATTACAACACAGTATTTAAAAAACTTACAGACAGATATCAAAATAAAAGACTTATAGCTTCAAATGCACTAGATTCAATTTTTTCTGTTTCATTGAAAAACAATTCTGCCAAAGATCTTCGTGTGTTACTCAATACATTTTCCGAATCGTTAGCAGTACTAAATGCTTTAAATTTCAATACTGATGCATGGGATTTTCTACTTTTTTACATACTTCTAGGAAAGCTAGACATAGAAACACGTACCAATTTCGAAATTCAAACCGATTCTAGTAAAATTCCAGAATACAAAGAACTTTATAATTTCGTGGAAATCAAATGTAAGGCTTTGGAATCTGTTCAGCATTTAAATATTCCTAAAAATAAAGTTGCTTCACCGAGCAAAGAAAAGTATTTTAACCGAAATATTGGTAAGGCTGGCAATACTTTCGCCTTACAAACAAATGTCCAGTACGATTCCAGAGTAAAGTGCTATTTTTGTAAAGGGCCACATACTTTAAACAAGTGTTCTGAATTCACTTCGAAATCGCCAAAGGATAGAGTATCATTCGTAAAGCAAAATAAACTCTGTCTGAATTGCTTACATCATTCTCATAGCCTTCAAAATTGCACTTCTTCATTCAAATGTCGTACATGTAACGGTCGTCATCATTCATTGATACATGTTTCAAAGAATAACCCAGAATTATCCAGATCAAGAATTGAAAATAATATTCCTTCGACTTCCATCACAGAAAACAACTCAATTTCTTCTACTCTATCGGGTAATACGTATTCGAACTGTAGTACTGTTTTGTTAGCTACTGCTGCGGTAGACATACGTGATAGGTATGGATCTTTTCAACAAGTTCGAATTCTTATTGACTCAGGAAGTCAATCAAACTTTATTAGCGAGAAATGTTTTCGCAATCTCGAGTTGAAAAGACATGAGTATTCGACAGCAATTTTTGGTTTGAATGAAATGTCTTCTTTTTCGTCAAAGGGCATAACATCGTGCGAGATAAAGCCTAGAAATTCTGAAGGTCCAGTATTTTCTTTCGATGCTATTGTTATTCCCAATCTTTGTTCCAATGTTCCTTCTTTTACAATTGAAAAACAACAGTGGGAACATTTACAAGGATTACCTCTAGCAGATGAGAATTATTTTCTTTCCAGATCAATAGACATTTTAATTGGCGCTGAATTGTTTACTCACATTTTACTGAATGGTCGTGTTGTAGGTAAATTAGGTCAACCTACTGCCCTTGAAACTATTTTTGGTTGGGTTCTTTTAGGTAAAGTTGATAGCGTTCATTCCGATTTACCAATAAGAACATTCACAGTTCAATCTGATGCCTTGGTCGACATCTATATTCCTAAATTCTGGGAAATAGAACAAATTCCTGAAAAACAATTCTTCTCTGTTGAAGACGAAAAATGTGAAACTTTCTTCAAGGAAAACTTTACTCGGGATCCATCGGGTAGATTCATTGTTTCACTTCCTTTCAGAAACGCAAAACCGAATTTAGGTGATACTTACACTCAGGCACGTCGCCGATTTCTGTTACTGGAGAAACGCCTGATTAAAAATCCATCGTTGTATTCATCTTATTCTAACTTCATGAAAGAATACCTTGAAACCGGACATATGTCTCCTGTAACACTGAAAGATCAGGTTGAGGATTATATTTGCTACTTACCACATCACTGTGTTTTGAAACCAGAAAGTGTTAGCACGAAGCTACGAGTAGTTTGGGACGGATCGGCAAAAGGTTCAAAGGGGTTCAGTTTAAATGATACATTACTTCAGGGTCCAAAATTACAAAAAGATATTGTTTCTTTACTTTTACTTTTTCGTTTAGACGCAATAGTCTTCGTGGCTGATATCAAACAAATGTTCAGGCAGATTTTGATTTCCCCTTCTGATCGAAACTTCCAGAGAATTTTATGGCGTTTCAATCCCAACGATCCTCTTTCAGAGTATATATTGAATACGGTCACTTTCGGTCTGAATTGTAGCCCATATTTAGCAATGCGAGTACTTTTAGAACTAGCTAAGCTAGAAAAAGAGAACTTTCCGAGAGCCAGTTATATACTTCAGCATCAAATTTACATTGACGATATTCTTGGAAGTGCCTCGTCTGAGTCTGAGGCTATTTCACTTCAGAAAGATTTGATAGATCTACTTAGTCGGGGAGGTTTCGAATTGAAGAAGTGGGCTAGCAATTCTCCTAAATTACTTTCGTCCGTTTCTCCTTCCGACTGTCAGGTTGTATTATCCTTTGATAAGGATGACCCTCCTTTTCTCAAGGTACTAGGTCTTCAATGGTATCCGTCTCTCGACACATTTTCATACAGTTGCCAAATGTCCATGAATGAGTGCACGAAGAGAGGCATTCTTTCAGATATTGGTAGAGTTTTCGACCCATTGGGTTTTTTGTCGCCTATTTTATTGAAGGCCAAATATATAATGCAATGCATTTGGTCTATGAAGAAGGACTGGGATGAATTGCTTCCTCTTTCGATACAGAATCCATGGAAACAATTGAAGTCTGAGTTATCAGAACTCTCCAAATTGAGTTTACCAAGACGAATTCTTTTTGATGATTTCGAACGATGTGAATTGCATGGTTTTTGCGATGCTTCGACATTAGGTTATGCAGCTGTAATTTATCTCAGAGTACAGAGGGCAGACTCTATTCGTGTGTTCCTTCTTTGTTCCAAAAGTAGAGTTGCCCCGTTGAAGACACTTACCCTTCCTAAACTTGAGCTTACAGCAGGAAAGCTGTTGGCAGATCTGGTCAAATTCGTCACGGATACGTTTTCAGATCGACTTCTCTTCGACCAGATTACTTGCTGGACCGATTCACAGGTGGTACTTTCGTGGCTCAATGGTTCACCGAGCCGTTGGAAGACTTTTGTAGCCAATCGTGTACATCATATACAGGAGTTAGTTCCTCCAGAATCATGGAGTTATGTCCCTTCATCCTTAAATGCGGCTGATTGTGCGTCTCGAGGGATGAACCCATCTCAGTTACTTTCCTTTAAAATGTGGTGGAATGGGCCGGAGTTCCTATCGATCGAAAAAGGAAAATGGCCGATTTTTCAATTTCAGAATAAGGGTGTTCATGAAGAAGTAGTTTCTGCTGAAGAAAAGGTGATATCCTTTTATGTGGAAGTTCCAACAGACGTCTTAGAGAATTTAATGAATAGGTTTTCTTCACTTGAAAAAATTCAGAGAATTCTGAGTTACTGCTTCAGATTCTCAAGACGTTCGAGATCCATTACTCTTAAACAAACTACTTTTGTTTCAATTCAAGAAATGCACGAATCTCTAATGTGTTTGATAAAATATACTCAGAACTCTGCCTTCTCTGATTTAATAGAAAAACTTAAAAAAGACTGTTTGTTACCGAAACCATTCCGCAGGCTTTCACTTTTTCTAGACTCCTTGGGTTTTCTCAGGGTGGGCGGTCGTCTTAAAAAATCGGACTTCATTTCTTATTCAGCGAAGCATCCACTGTTGCTACCAAGTTCGAATAGACTCACGACCTTAATCATAGAATCTACTCATCGACAACACTTACATCCTGGAATGAAAACTTTACATAATTTGCTTCTCCAACAGTATTGGATATTGTCTGCTCGCCGGGCGATTAAGAAAGTTATTTCAAACTGTTTTCGTTGTTTTCGAGTTCGTCCACAGGTATTTAAGCCTCCAGAAATGGCTGATCTCCCGACCTTCAGGATTTCACAACTGAAACCTTTTTCACATGTCGCAGTTGATTTTTGTGGACCGTTCTTTGTTACGCCACATCGCATGAGAGGCGCAAAATATTTCAAGTCTTACGTCTGTGTTTTCGTTTGTACTGCCACTAAGGCAATTCACTTAGAATTAACGCAAGACCTATCTACAGATAGTTTCATCGCTGCGTTTCGCCGGTTCATTTCTCGTCGCGGTATGATTCAGGCGTGTTATTCGGATAACGGACGAAATTTAGTTGGAGCCAAAAATGAATTTTTTGACTTAGCGCAGAAAACTGCTCAAAAATTGACCTTCGAGTGGCATTTCAGCCCTCCCACGGGATCTCACTTCAATGGCCTTGCCGAGGCCGGTGTCAAAATGGTCAAATCCCATTTAATTCGTGTTGTAGGTGATCAACGATTATCTTACGAAGAATACACAACTTTGATCTGTCAAATTGAAGCAATTCTTAATTCTAGGCCTTTATGTTCTCAGAGCTCAGATCCTAACGATTTAATTCCGCTTACGCCAGGGCATTTCTTAACACTAGAACCACTGAATTCTGTAATACCGGAGGCTGATCTTTCTCATTTGAATCTTAATCGACTTTCACGATGGCAGCTCATACAAAAAATGCAGCGTGATTTTTGGAAGAGATATTTTCTAGAGTATGTGAATACTTTACAACAGAGGTTCAAGTGGGCTGATCCAGCCAAAGAAATTGAGGTGAACGACCTTGTTTTGATAAAAAACGATGTCGTTCCTCCACTCAAATGGCCACTTGGGCGAGTTATTGAGGTGTTTCCGGGAGAAGATGGACATATTCGGGTGGCTACAGTAAAAACAGCTGTTGGAATTTTCCGTAGACCCATCGTAAAACTTTGTCCACTTCCAAAAAATTAATTCCATTTCATTTGAAATAACTATTTTTTTTTCTTTTTTTTTTTACTTTAAAGAAAAATTGTTTTCCCTAAATTCGAAATTATCCTTTGGCTTCAAAATTTAAACTTTAATTCATTTTTTTTTCTCACAATGGTGACTTACATGATGGTCTAGAGTGACTATAGTTTCTACATTTCATTTTATTTTTATTTTTTTTTGTTTTCTCCAGAAAACCCTATGAGGGTTTTGGTGGCCGGCTATGTTGGTGCAACTTTCATAGTGGTGTATTTTTGTTTTAAATTCAAATTGTGCATCACAATTCTTTCATAAGGCACTTGGCGCATGCTTGGTTGCGCGAGTGAAGAAAAATCGATTCATTCGATCGAGAGAGTTTTTCGAGGACGATTACGATTTTCCACGACCATAATAATTCTCACGATTTTCCGAATTTCTTTCAAATTATTGAGATTGTGTGCTGGAGGTGAATCTTCGGCATAAAGGGGATCCCCAGGAACACATCAATTCCATCGAAGGTAAGTGCCAGAAGGGTTTTGATGCAATTCTTTTTCATTCTTTGTGTTAGCGATATTTCCAACTTCCAAATTCAGTCCACTAAATTTCACAGAAGCGCTAACAGCGGCGATTGGCGACTTTTCAACTATGAAACAATTTTTCACATTTTCATTCGACGACTAAAAATTTGAAAAAACTATCAATTTCTACACACTCTATGTCAACTCTGTTTCAGCACACAACAAGTCATAATTCGGCCTTTTCAAAAACGCCTGCCATTTTCCCATCAAGAGAACCCTTTCTTTATGTCTGAATACTATAACATGAATGAAATTCATCGCGCTTCGAGTAAACATGACATTTCCAGCATATTCATTCATCTCTTAAATTAAAGTTGTTTGGAAAACAAAACAATAAAACATATTGAATAGTTTGGACAGTCCTCATCGCAAATTTATAAAGAGTTTCACAAATAAGCTTAGTGAAAATCGTAAAAGGATGATAGAGGAACATGATCATTCTCCTATCACTACAAGAGCGGGAAACGATGAAAGTGTTGATTCCGACTATCAAGGAGGTTGCTAAATTCGCCGAGACTTTAGAAGAAAATTTCAAAAAGTTTATTGATCCTTTCCGTGTCTTTCGTATTTTGTGGTTTGTCAAAAACAATACAAAACGATTTTATTGGTTCGGTGACCAAAATTTTGATAGAAAAAAATTCATGACGAAAAAAACAGTGCAGCGTGGTGCTTTTCTTGGGAAATAGACGGGACAACAGATATCAGATGTTTTTCTCAAGTAGGACAAGTAGGACAAACTGTTGTGACAGGGTGGTTGTGATGTGTGATTAACGGTTTACAATCGCGAAGAAAAACAATTTCTTCTCAGGCACTATTCACTTACTGTTATGCACATAAATTGAAATTTATTATCAAGAAACGACTGAGAAAATCAGTCGCCGTTTTTTTTTATAGAATTTTCGGAATTTTCGGAATTTTCATTGTTTTTCCACTAAATCTACTGATATGAATCTGGCTTACCCACACCTAAAGAGCACGAGGTGTCACTGGTGAATAGGAATATAGTTTCAGTTATTTAGGTATAGGACGTATATATACGAAAAGTTAGGGAAATACAATTGGATCTGATAGGCGGTGTGGCGTGTGGCAATCAGGATCTAGGCTTCTTCAAGATTTTTTGTGTTTGAAGATAATTAGGGACTAATAATAATACCAAAAATTTCAATAGCCGATTGGGGCAGACGAAGTTGCGCGGGCCAGCTACTTCTGAATAAAATTCATATTTTTCAAAGAGAGCATAAATTTGATCGATAAATGTCTAGAATTTTCATGAAAAATGAACCATTACATTGCCATGTATCTGTTAAATTATTTTTTTTTAGATATCTATTGAAATATTTTATGGAAGATCTTTGCATTTTTCTGAAAGTTTTTTCAGGGTTTTCTCGTCTATTTTCTGAAACAAAAATCAATAGGATAATTTTCTTAGTGATGGGAAAAAGGCTCCTGCGTGAAAATTGTGCACTAATTTGTTAGGGGCAAAATCCTTTCAAAAAATTTTTGCCTAACAACGAGCAAGGAAATCACATTCCGAACTTTTAAGCTTCGTAATGATTCCGAAAATTTTCATGAAGTTGAAAATTTGTCTAACGAAGCGGAAGTGTAGTTATTTTTTTCATTGTTAGGCAACAATTTTATGAAAGTATTTGGCCCTTGACAAATGAGTACACAAGATTTATGCAGGGGCCTTTCTTCAATTATTGGAAATTTTAATTGATTTTTGTTACAGAGACTGGAAAAGAAAACCCTGAAGAAACTTCCAGAAAAATCATATCCATGTACCTGCAAATTACCCAAATGGGAAGTGACGCTGTAAAATGAAGAGGATAAATGATATGGTTTTTTATTTCACAGATAAGTGCTGTTTTCGCTTTCTCACTATGTCACGTCACGTTCTTGCTTCACCTTATTGGATTGGAATCAATGATGCCGTCTAAAATCAGTGTTTTCATGATATTCCCACTCATTCTGTGATGAGAAAAATAGGTAATCTCAATCAATTTAGAGAAATATTCCAATCATTTTTTTTCTCGTGTAATTAATATTTTCATCATACAAGCGGAGCAATTTATACTCCAATACGAGTTTTGGTTAGTAGCTAGTGGAATATAAGAGATAATTTTTCGATGTCAATGATTTACTGAATAATTATACAAAATAGGCTGACGAAACCTTTGGAGGTCTCATTACGTTCAAACACATTCATGCATTAAATACTGACAAAACCGGTATACCGTGATAGTCAAAGTATTTTTAGATGATTTCTAGTATTCCACACGACTCAGTGGACGGGAACTCGTCGTCAATATTTCAGAAAATATCTAGAAAGTCTTTCAAAATTTTTTTCAAGGAAACACTATGCTCGCATAAAGGGTAACTGGTATTGAAGTGCTAGACGAACGTGCCAAATTTTAAGAATAATTGAATGATTTTTCTGAAAGTTTCTTCAGAGTTTTCTTTTCCAGTCTCTGAAACAAAAATAAATCAAAATTTAGGTAAATATAAAAATATGCAGGGTTTTTCCATTTAAAATGAAGAGGAATAACTGCGCCGGACTTGCGCAAATCACCCTGTATTCATGTTTTAAAACCGCACCCTTTCATATAAAATTTGACGTGTTCCAGTGTTTTTAAAATAGGAATTTTTACTGCAAAAGTGGTTTTCACCATAGAATATATAGAATATAAAGAAAGGTGCATTTGTATTGTTTTTGTTGTACGGAATGGTTAGCGCAAATTAACTATGAAACCTGAAAATATTTAACAAACAGGAATACAGCATGAGAATAACATAACAAGAATCGTTAAGAATACTAAATAAATCCTCGATTCCTCGTCTTAATAACTATAAATAGAACCAAATCAACAATTCAAATTTGACAATAATTGTTAAATGAATGAAAATTGGTTCTTCAATATGGCCGATTTATGGCGCAACCGGGATGTCAATTCTCGAGATCACTCGTTCGATGAACGTATATACGTTCATTTCGAACGAATGATGAACTTGGCATCTTGAGAAAATTCATCGAACAATATGTGTTTTCATCATAGACCTCCTAATGATAATGAAATTTTTATATTATTCGGTTTATGCTTCTGATAATTCTGTCATGATTCATGGTTAAATTTGACTTTCGACAATTCATCAAATTAGATTAATCAGTTTTGGTTCCGTTTCAATCAAACATAATTTCATTGTGAATAGCAGATCTATTGGAAAAAGAAACAGTGCAGGAAGGTAGGTATATATATCATAGATTTATGCTGCATACCTATATTTATATTTAATATAATCCCAATGAAATTTTTTCAGAGTTGGCATGATATTCAATCGAGATCCAAAACTGAAAAATCATAATTTATTAGTTATACCTTGAAAACCGGTAATGGGCCAGCAATTCTCGGAATCAGACAAAATAATTCAGGAATAATAGGGGATACCCCCATAAGGAGCTTATTGGGAATGGTGGAATTACAGGCTGAAGAAATTCAGTTGCACGAAACAATAACAGAATCAAAATACTCTCAATGAGCCTGCTAAAAAAGATATATCTTATTTTGAAAGAAGTTAAGATTGCATTCAAATAAGAAGAACAAGTGTAAAACAAGAAATGTTGCTGCACAGCGCTTATATGAATATGTGTGGCAAAATGAAGAAATTACATATCATATATTTGTGAATATTGTGAATGAATAAAGTCTGTTATTATTATTATTATTAAACTATCGATTACGAAACGGAATATTCAAGTAGAAGAAAATTCAGTTCCAGAAAAATTATTTCATAATTTTAGATGTTCTTGTTAGCTGAGTTTTGTTTCGTTTATTTTATATTTCATCAGATATTGTTATTCATGTGTGAAAATATTAAAATATTGATTTTTCTTTTTAAAATTATTTTTATCAAATTGATTTTGCCTGAATTTGTCATATTGTCTTCCGCGACCTTCTTGCACAAACATTGCGACTTCATACACAATATTATTCTTATTCTGTAACACAAGATTGTCCAAATTCATTTTTGAATGATTCACAGTGCTCGATAAATTACCCAATGAATAATACAATAGAAACTTCAAAATATGTGCGTTCTCAACGAGCGTATGAAAAAGACCACTCGTTGTCGAACGAACGTTTGAGCGATGATTTTGAACGAACGCTCATAGTGTCACTAACGTGGAGTCAAAATTCTCGGGATCACTCGTTCGATGAATGTATACCTACTCTCTTGACTCTATGAACTATTAGGTAGTTCAAAATCATCGCTCGTACGTCATCGTTTCCTTACGCAACAGGATTAATTTTCTCATTTAGCCCCATAGATTCATCTAATCGACATGTTGCCAGGTTTATCATTCCTTCGAAATGAACGTATACGTTCATCGATCGAGTGATCCCGAGAATTGACACCCCGTTTCTTTGCTAAAACGACGATATGACCTTTCCTTTATATTTTTCATTCTATGTTTCTCTCAGTGTTCAGGTATAGACATATAGAATTATATACATATAGAGGCATTCTCGAAGACTATTTTCAAAGGAATTAAAATCCTAAAGTTACCACCAATATATGTGCAATAGTGCTTTATTTTCCTCTAGAGCATACCAAAAAAATTGTTCCTGAATACACTGGAGAAAAAAAATGTTCAAAATGAAAGTGCTGGATGATTTACAATGCTTTACCCAGACAGTCCCATCCTATACGTATACAGAATCTTGAGAAGTTGAAGAAAGAATAGGTTCTTGTTACTAGTGTGTCTGATGCGAGTGAGTGAATTGTATCACTACATCCACTTTCCAATGCTTGTCGCAAACATTGGAACGGATAATTTCCCTCATCAGTAAACGAAATTGTATAATTTTGTTTCATCATGACCTATTAACAATATGTTCAAAGGAAAGGGTGAATAATTCAGGGGCGGCAAGCCGCAATGTTCCTTCAGCATTAATTACCTACATTACACATTCATTTGGTGAATTATATTGAAATGTCCATGAGCGTGGTAATATTCCAAATTTATACAGTTGATACTTTTCAAGTCATTGTACGGTTTCATAATTTCTGCCGCCAACGATTTATTTCTGATTTACAGTCGGAAATATCGATTCTGAATATTCTGTCATAAATGGGTCTTTCATAACAACTCTAATTTCGAACTCAGAAATATATATCAGCATTTTCACTAGTTTTGTCATTGGACTAAACAGGAAGAACGGATGCGAAATATGTTCTCCAAGGGGATGTCCTCACCCGCCACAAGTTATCAGCGTACCCCTGGAGCGCAGCTCCCAGACGGTAGACGGGCGAACAGGTGGATCGTCCGTGAACGACCTTGCCTATTCAGAATATCCAGCCGCCGCCACGTTACTTGGCAACGAGGGCCCGCCGTCGGTCGATAGGCAGAGGTCACCCCAATCCCCGAATTATGGTTCAGGGTCGGAATTATTATTGGAAGACAAATACCCTATCCAGATCTTAATGAGAATATTTTATGACACGAACTGAGCGCATAGACGTTTAGGCTTGTGCCTTTTGGAAAGTCCTGATGTTTCAACTTCAGTTCAACCTTTTTCTACCAGAAGAAACAATCGAACTTTTCACTTTGCAACTGCAAAGTGAATCATCGTACTGTGCATTCTAGTTGATGGGAGTAGAATCGTGAAAACTAAAAGACGTGTGCTCTCAACTGACACCGGCAGTGAAAATTAAATAAATTGAACTTTTGTTGTTACCAACTGTGGCGCAGTTGGTAACAGAATGGCCTTGGAATTATTGAGCAATGGTGCTTGTCAGTGGGGCTGAATATTAACCCAACCAAGACCACAGCAATTCCATTCGCTCGGAAAAGAAAACTACCAGCTATGAAATCGTTATCATTGAACGGAAACATCCTGGAGTGGAAGTCTGATGTTAAATATCTGGAATTACCCTGGACAGTAATTTTCTGTGGAATAGGCATATATGTAATGCTACTCCTTCTTCTTATGGTGCCGTCTTCTATCGAAGGTTAGCGATGACTTCTGCAAATGTTAGTCTATCTTGAGCCTTTCTTATTAGAGACTGAAAGTCTAAGCCAGTCCACTCTTTGATGTTTCTCAGCCACGTCATTTGTCGTCTACCAGGGCCTCGTCATCTTTGAAAAGGTCTTGTATGTATGTCTTCCATTCTTCCTTTATCTCTTCAGTCTTTGTTAAAGTTTTGTTGTCTGTGCTCGTTAGTGTACTAATATTTCTATTGTTCTTCATTCCGGCTATTTCTTTAATTTTTTTTATGAATCATTCTGTCATCGTGTTTTTCCTGCAACGCTTCAAGTTCTTCGCATCTTTCGATCATCCAATTTTTCTTTGCTTCAACTGTTTTTCTTCTTATCAGTCTATGTATTTCCTTATACTTATTAATGTCTTTGTTCTTATACTGTCGTCTTGAGTCCATCAATTTCAAAATTTCTCTGGTCATCCAGGGTTTCCTCGCTGCCTGCTGCATTCCCCTCAAGTAATGCTACTGGTAGAGCTATAAAGGCTCTTATGGCGTGCAGGCGTCTATGCGGCAGGAATTGGGGTTGTAACCCAAAAATACTGCGATGGATGTACGTCATGATTGTGAGACCTGTTATCACAAATGGGACAGTAGTCTGGTTTGCTAAAGTAAGTCAGACAAGTACGAGGAAAATGCTCGATAAAGCACAGCGGCTTGCCTGTGTGGGCATTACGGGGGCCATGATAACGTGCCCAACTAGAGCACTTGAGATCATAACAGATCTCACACCCCTACATCTGGTGATTGACAGGGTGGCCCATGGGGCATCCTCAGAATATCTAAAGAATGCGCATTTAATGAGAGAATTAGGTGTCAGAGAGTCTGGTGCTCTCTGAGTAACTACATCTCATCTGCGAACCTTCCTAGTGATGTAATGGTCAAGAAAGTAAGTACTGAGAAAAACTTCAGTACGATGCTATTCAGAAAAGTGGAATTGGAGCGGGAATACACCGACCAAAATTTTGAAGAAAATACTGGTAAATGGTATACAGATGACAAAATTTTGCAGAAAATACTGATAAATGGTATACAGATGGTTCTAAAACCAACACAGGAGCTGGCGCTGGGGTTCACGGGCCAAAGCCAAGTGTGCACTATCGTTAGGCTCCTGCATGAGTGTTCTTCAAGCAGAAATATTAGCAATCGAAAGATTCCTAGATAATAATCTAGAGAGAAACTATTGAAATTGCGACATAGCTATTCACTCAAATGGTCAAGCTGCTATCAAAGCACCGAACTCCAATTTCATCGGCTCAAAGTCGACATAGGAATGCCGGAACAAACTCAATGAGGTAGGCAAGAAAAATAAGGTCTCTTTAATCTGGGTTCCTGGTCATTCGGGAATCACAGATAACGAAGAGGCCAATAAACTTGCCAAAGAGGGAACCACTCACTGGCCCAGAACAATTCATGTAGTATAGAAAAATGTACATATAAGAAGGAGTTTCTGGAGAAGGAGATCCGAAAGATATTTGGATCTCAGTAAGAACCAACTACACCTCTTCAGTGGCTTTCTCACAGGGCATTGTCGCCTCAGAAAGCACTTGCTGAAAATGGGGGTATCGGACACTGACGAGTGTAGATTCTGTGAGGAGGAGGAAGAAACTCCTATCCACCTAGTCACAGAATGCTTTGGCATTGTAAGCCAAAGGGAACAATGCTTTGGTCAAGAGACCTGTGGGAGTGAGGAATCAGCCTCACTGAAGCCTTCCGAGATATTGGATTTCATAAGTTTTCTATCACTGGAAGGCTAGCTGTAAAGATTTGTCAGGGGGCACAATAGACCATAAGGTCGCAGTAGACTGTAACCCCTTTTAAACTATTATTAACTAACTACCAACTGTGAGTATGGCCAACTATAATGTAAATAAAACTCTATTCGATGCTGATATTCGTGTTCAACCATTTGTTCCATAGAAGGTGAAATTGTTATTTGTATTTGCCATATATTCTGGGTTTCTGCGAAACCCTACAGAAGCTACTTACGGGTTGTGAGAGTTAAAAGAAGAGTGTGTTCCGTGTAAACTTTCTTACTTTAATAAATAGTTTCAGGCTTTCACGACCGGATATACTGACATCAAGAGAGTCTTCCGGGCTTATTGTTCGTGGTCTATTAGGAATTATTTCACCAAAAGTTTCGCCCGCAACTGCGGTAGGCATCTTCAGAGGATTCTTGGTCTGAGGTTGTAACTCGACCGCTGAATTTCCGGAAGTTATGCTGAATTCGAACCGTTGGCCCAACTTATACCCTGATCATTGGCGGGAGAAGGTAGTGGGTTTACACGTGCGATGTTGATTGGTCCATCGCTCTCACTTCGTATTGGCTTGATTTTGGTCTTTTCCAACACTGGCAACCTTGCGCTATGTACCAAAGGAGTTTCTTCCCTTCTATTCATGTTGTTCTTATGTTTATATATCTCAATGGCTTCTATGTTCATCCTAGGATAGAAACTTTTGATGTTCGAAATAGCCTCTGCCTTTGAGAAAACAATATTGTGTCCATCTGTTAGAGCATGTTCCGCTAGTGGGTATTTTTCTGTCTGATTGAGTCGACTGAATCGTTCATGCTCCTTAATTCTCGTATTGATTATTCGCTTCTTTGTACCAATGTAGAATTTGCCGCAGTCACAAGATATCCTGTAAGTACTGGGTTGAGAGAGTGGGTCGACTTTATCTTCGGTAGTTCTGATCATTTGGCCAAGTTTTTGAGTTGGCTCATGGACAGTCTCTATATTGTGCCTCTTTAGTATTCTACCAATTCTATCGGTGACCTTGGGGATATATGGAAAGATAGCTCTTCCATTGGGGGTGAGTTGTGATGTGTCATCATCACGTGTGGAAAGTTTTGGTCTTATTGCCAGCTGAATTTTCTTAGCATTATATCCGTTAGCGACGAATGCATGCTGTGGATGTTCAAGTTCATCCTCCAGAAATTCCGGCTCACACAATCGTCAGGCTCTGTCTACGAGTGTTTTTATAACTCCTCGTTTCTGTTGAGGGTGGTTTATTAAGAGAAGGATGCCCGAGCATAATATGAGTGGTGGTGAATAGCTATATGGTCAGCAAATAGAGTTTTTGTGTTCGTTCAATGTTAAAATCAAGAAAACGGTCACAATTCGGAAAAATTAATTTCCGAACTGCGATTGTGGACTAGCGTTGATCCAAACTGGAAGTAAACCACAGGAAATCGTGTTGTCGTCAAGAAGATAATGGTATGCTTATCCATAAAGCGTTAACCCTTTCTTTGTTCACTGTTAAATTATCAACGTCCCGAAGGTATGATCGTAAAGAATTCAATAACAAAATTGGTTGGTAAAAAGAGGAGATGATCTTTTCAGAAGCTTTCATCATTAAGATAAATTTAAGAGATGGGCGGAAGACGGGAGGTCGATAGGAACAAGTAGCCTGTTCCCACCAAAAAACAAAGGAGAAAAGAATAGGTCAACGACATTGAAAAATTTGTGAATATTGCTCCTATAATCTTTGCAATGGTTTAATCGAACTAACGGACATCTTTGTTGGCACCTATCTCTAGGTATGTAGGAAAGTCAAGAAATTTTAAAATATAATTTCAAGTTCAATGCTGGAGTGATGTCTAACCGAGAATAACAAACTGACAACATTTTATCAAGAAACTTCGCTCCATTTTGCTGGATATGTGCACTCTTAAAATATGCAAATGTAGATCCAGCAAAGAACTGATTATATCTCCTCTCTTCTGCTCCCCAAAAAGAAAAAACTAAGGGTGTCAGTCAACACTCTCAATTACGTATGTACGAAGTGTAGTCTGTGTGGTGTTCTCCATTGAATCGTGTATCAATGTTTTGGTCTCGCCTAGTAATTTTGTTTTTCAGTTAGTGTTCCTAGTTTTCTCTTGTGAGTTTTCGTGCATTCTTATGTTATATTCGTTTGTCTTCTCCGTATTTCATTTATGAATTCCTGTGACATTTCCTGAATGTATTTGATGAAGACATTAATTTCTTCATTCAGTTTTGTTTTATGGTGTATTATGAGTAGGTTTATTGTGGGTCTAGTAAGAGTTCAGCATATCACGCCCATGAGAACACTTCTTGGTGAATTTAAAAGTGTCTATCACCTGCCAGGATCCGTGGGTTCTCTTTGACAGGGAAATAGAACACTTTCCAATATGTACAAAGACAAATATTGACTTAGTCATACGGTACAAATAATGCGATACTAATTTGAATATTGAAATGTTGAAAGTTCACGCGGTATTTGAGTAATGTAATTATTATTTTAAATTTTGCATACAAAGGTATGATACGAACAGGTAGAACAAGTTTTCAAGAAATTCTAGCTACGTTATGGCCAGATAATTTGGTGTGTGATTATGAAATTGTTCGGGCCTGAATTCTCGAAAACCGTTTATTAAATAATTTTTGTTGCCATACCGAGCCCTGATTCATTCACAACAGATATCTTATGTTAAGGAGCGGTAACACAGTGCGTTGTTTGTCGAACCACGAACCTTGATGCCTGATGCGTAGTTCGTAGTTCGCTACAGTTCGCCTTTTTTGCTCGCTTTTTTCTAGTCAAAGTTGGGACGAAATCATTAAGGAAATCATTCTAAAATTTTCAATGATCCAATAAGGATGAAATGATTTCAACACAGGGTGTTCGTTCCGATTCGTGACGTGAGGTTCGCTTAAAGATCTCGAAATCTAACTTGTAAACCCATAGATACTGCTATGAGAGGCCTATTGGAAGTAGAACCATAGGCTCAAGAAATTGAGTTCGATGAAGAAATAGTAGAATCAAAAGACAATTAAAGACTGCTAAAAAATATATCTGATATTCGACAAACATATGGCATTCAAAAACACACTGGAAGAGAAGGAGCAAAAGCAAAGATATATTTCTACACAGCGAGCTTATATGAATCTGTGGGGCTAAATAGAAAAACTAAAAAAGTACTTCGTGAGGAAATGTTGACGAAAAATGAATACTATCAACAGAACCTATCGATTACGGAACGGAAATCGTTATTTTCCTAACAAGTGCAGAAGGTGTTACTTTCCCGCACGAAACTGCCGTTGCTCGAACGACGCGAAGCGCAGTTCGGGTATGCAGTTGAGTGCGGGAAAGACACTTTCTGCACGAGTTGGGAACAATATTTTTTTACAAGCGCTTATATGAAATTTATTTGAATTCAACACACAGACCAAATTTGATAACCTATATTAATTCATAATACACATGAATGTCGAACGTAATTCTACATGTCGTTGCTATAGTAATCTCATCGTTGACGTTCGGTGCATAGAGAAATACCATAATTTAGTTTATTCTTTAATAAAAGTGTCCGGGAAAAAAACCCTGCTAATCCTTTCCCGCACTTAAAAGAGTGCGGGAATGGAATAGCAGGGGTTTTTCCCGCACTGTTTGGAAATGTGACTCTTTAAGAATTGAAATGCGTGCGGGAAAGGAGTTGAAAGCGTAAGCTTATAGAAAAAAGTTGTAATCATTTTTAGATATTTACGAAAAGGATGACGAAAAATGAATACAATCAACAGGACCCATCGATTACAGACCGGAAAAAATTTCAATCGTTTTTCGACATTCACGAAATTGAAGAAGTTTTGATCGTTTTTAGACATTTACGGAAATGAAAAAATTTGGGACATCTTCGAAATTGATAATATATCCAAACTTTGTTATATCTTCAAAACAAATGAAGATATCGGGAAACGGTTTTCAGTACTGGTGTTTTCAAGAGAATCGAGCCCTGAACTCTTTTCAACGTTTTTATTATTTTTTTAGTCTAGAAGTACAAGAAAGAGCCAAAATCTGGAAGGGGAGAGTTCGTCAGTTAGTGTAAGATGGGAAATTTGGATAAGATCTCTGCGAATTTATTTTGAAGCGTCGGATATTTCCGATAATTTTAAGAAGAGGGCAACTTTACAAGTATTGGGTGGTACCGCACTACAAGATATTTTCTATAACTTGCCAGGTTCGAGTGGAGAACCCGGGGATGATATCGATGTTTTTGAATTGGCCATTAAAAAATTGGACGAATATTTCCTCCCAAAACAAAATAAAAGTTATGAGAGACATATCTTCAGTCAAATCAAACAAGAGGAAGGTCAAAGCTTCGAAAAATTTTTGATTAAACTCAGGGATCAAGCAAATAAATGCAAGTTTCACAATCCGAAAGAGCATATAATCGATCAAATCATAGCGAAATGTTTATCATCTGAACTAAGCAGAAAAATTCTAACTATGGGAGATGAGGTAACACTGGATAAAATAATAACCATCGCAAATACTCTAGAAATAGTCAACCATCAATTAGAAAGCTACGAGAAAAATGATAAAGCAAATAAATTCGATAACTATGAGAAATAAAAATGCCTATAAATATGCAAGAAGCGAATCAAAGGCCAAATCTAGTGACGAACGGATGACCAAGTGTAGCAGATGTGGAACTTTTGCACACGTCATTAAAGGCTTACCGTGTCCGGCAAGCAAAGAAAGTGCAACGCGTGTGGCAAGCTGGGCCATTACCAAAGATACCGGGGTGATGTTAGCTGACGGCCGGCCAGCTCCAAGCGGCCGACCTGCACCAAGCGGCTGGCCCATTCCACCACGGTCAATACCGAATTGACTATCTCTCGACAGAAATTGGTTCGTTTGAGTTGAACTCAGCGAAGGATCACATGGAAGTGATAAATTCTATAGGGGAAAATCGAATAATTTAATTCGAATATAATCAGATATTCTATCATGTCATTTCACCTTGAATCAAACTCGGTCTATGCTCGGCCGAATTCACTTACGTTTGGGATGTCCGGCCAAAAATTTTGATGAATGCATTTGATAGAGTATATCTTTTCCAAGGATCGAACGCTGTATTCTCTCAATTCACTCTCGTCTCTATCCCACATTTACATTTTTTTTTAGTGTTTGGGATGTCCGGCCAAGAATTTTGATGATTGCAGTTGAAAAAGTATATCTTTTCATACTATCAAAAAAATTTTCAACCAATTCCGTGAACCCTTGACCCCCAGCTCCAAAGATCTAACGCTGTGTTCTCTCAATTCACTCTCATCTCTATTCCACATTTACCGTTTTTTTTAGTGTTTGGGATGTCCGGCCAAGAAATTTGGGTAGTGCACTTGATAGAGTATATCTTTTCATAAAAAAAAAAATATTTGACCAATTCTGTGAACCTTTGACCACCAGCTCCAAGGATCAAACGCAGTGTTCTTTCGTTTCACTCTCGACTCTATCCCGTATCAAATATTTTTTTTTGTGTTTAGGATGTCCGGTCAAGAATTTTGAGTAAAGCATTTGATTGAGTATATCTTTTCATACTATCAAAAAATTCTTGGGCGGACATCCCAAACACAAAAAAAAAAACATTTGATGCGGGATAGAGTCGAGAGTGAAACGGAAGAACACTGCTTTTGATCCTTGGAGCTGGGGGTCAAAGGTTCACAGAATTGGTCAAATTTTTTTTGGTAGTATGAAAAGATATACTCTATCAAATGCATTACCCAAATTTCTTGTCCGGACATCCGAAATACGAAAAAAAAACATTTGACGCTGGAGAGAGACGAAAGTGAAACGGAAGAACACACCGTTCGGTCCTTGGAGCTGGGTGTCAAAGGTTCACAGAATTGGTTGAATTTTTTTAAATAGTATGAAAAGATATATTCTATCAACTGCGATCATCAAAATTCTTGGGCGGATATCCCAAACACAAAAAAAAAACTGTAAATGTGGGATAGGGACGAGAGTGAATTGAGAGAACACAGAGTTCGATCCTTGGAGCTGGGGGTCAAGGGTTCACTGAATTACTTGAAATTTTTTTAAATAGTATAGAAAGATATACTCTATCAAATGCATTACTCAAAATTTTGGCCGGACATCCCAAACACAAAAAAAAATACATTTTATACGGGAAAGTGTCGAGAAAGAAACGGAGTACACTGTGTTTGATCCTTGGAGATGGGGGTCAAAGGTTCACAGAATTAGTCAAAATTTTTTTTGGTAGTGTGAAAAGATTTACTCTATCAAATGCATTACCCAAATTCCTTGGCCGGGACATCCGAAACACGAAAAAAAACATTTGTCGCGAGATAGAGACGAGAGTGAAACGGAAGAACACATTTTTCTTCGTACAATTCAACGCAATCATAAAAAAATAGGGTTCTAATTTGAAAAACGAAAGTTATGGGCCAATCTTGATTCCAATTTTTGACCCAACATTTGGAACACCCTGTGATGAGTTTTTCAAAATTCTAAAAATGTACAATATTTCCACAGTCTTCGACTTCAAAAATGTGAAAACGGTTTGTGCTTAAGATATCTAGATAAGGAATAACAAACATAATACTGAATACTCTTATCTCCCTTTTTTCTTCAGTTTTTTCTCGATATTTTGGAAAGTATTATGACGAATGCAACGATTTGTGTACGAATGTATTCAGAATTGCACACTCTATCAAATTCGACAACAAAAAAACAGAAAAAAAAGTTTTTGAAAATTTTTTTTCACTCCCTGTATAACTGAAAGTGGTCAGGCTTCAAGAATATTTTAGCTCGGTAGATAATGTCACAATATCATAATCCAAATTTTCAGATTGAAAATAGGTCCAGTTCTACAGAAACGCCTAATAGGCCGTCGAACTTGGTACACCCTGTATATCCAATGTAAACGACGACGCCACTATCAGATGTGAAATAGGAGGAGTATATTTAAAAATGCTAACAGACTCGGGTTGCAGATCGAATTTGATCTCTGACGAAACGTGGGATTATTTGAAAAGAATAATGTCAGTTGCTCAAACCAGACTAAAGAACCCAGAAAAATATTCTTGGCTTATGGTAGCAGGACGCCACTGAAGGTAAAAGAATCCTTTGAAACATCGATTAAGGCGAACGGTAAGATCACCCATAGCATTGTATAAAAAAGGATTTATTTATACAATGCCCATAGTACCGTTTATGTTATTAGCGACGGATCGAGGAATCTTCTCGGTGAGGATACATCGCTACAATTAGGGGTCTTGAAACAAGGCGAAAACCTGGAAGTCGATCCAGTTAATGAGGTGAAAACACCGTTTCCTAAGTTCAAAGATATTCTTGTGGAAATACCAATAGACCCCTCAGTGAGGCCAGTTATAAAACCTTATCGAAGAATACCTATCCTACTAGAAAAAAAAATCCATGAGAAAATTCAGGAGTTGCTAGATTTAGATAATATAATAGAAGAAGTTAATGGACCATCAAAATGTGTTTCACCCATCGTGCCTATTCTTGAACATAATGGGGAAGTACGAGTGTGTGTTGATATGAGGCGTGCAAATGAAGCAATTTTACGAGAAAACCACCCGCTACCATGTATGAGTCATTTACTCCCAAAGATAAACAAAGCGAAATACTTTTCTAAACTCGACATCAGAAACGCTTTTCACCAGGTAGAACTACATCCGAACTCCAGACATTTAACTACATTTATTACTTCCAAAGGACTTTATAGATATAAAAGACTGATGTTTGGAATCACCAGTGCCCCAGAACTTTTCCAGAAAATCGTTGAGAAGATGTTGTTAAAATGCGGAGGAGCCCTCAACTTCATTGACGATATATTGATATGGGGCAATGACGAAGGAGAGCATGATTCAAATCTGTCTGTGGTGCTACAAATACTGAATGAAAATAATGTTTTACTTAACAAAGAAAAATGCATATTTAAAGTGGAGAAAATCAGCTTTTTGGGCCATGAATTAACACCAGAGGGAGTACGACCATTACCTAAATATATAGAGAGCATAAAAGAATTTAGAGAACCAAATACTATCGAAGAATTACAAAGTTTCCTTGGATTGATAAATTATATAAATAAATGGATCCCCAACATGGCCACGATCCCAAAGAAATACTCAGGAAGAAATTAGGAAAAAGAGCAAATATCAAAGACCTCTGGAGAGAGAGACAACATGAAGCATTTATGCAATTGAAAAACGCTTTGACATAGATAGAAACATTAGGATATTATGACGTGAATGATAAAATCCAAATAATAGCCGACGCCAACCCGGTAGGGTTGGGAGCAGTCTTGGTACAAACAGATAACAAGGGACCAAGAATCATAGCTTACGGAAACAGGACGCTGAACGACTGTGAAAGAAAATATAGCCAAACCGAGAAAGATGCCCTCGCTCTAGTTTGGGCAATCGAACATTTCAATACCTTTCTATTCGGAAAAGAGTTCGAGTTGATAACCGATTATAAGCCTCTGGAATTTATATTTAGTCCCAGGTCAAAGCCATGGGTTTTAAGACTTCAATCGTACCGATACAAAATAAAGCATAAGCCAGGAAAGACAAACATAGCAGATCCCCTGTCGCGTTTATGTGATTACTCCAATCAACCAGTGGCATCATCTAATAAGGATCATGTCTACCAAATAGGTGAGCATGCAAGACCTCATGCAACCCCGGTGCAGCAGATAGTGAAGGAATCAGAGACAGATGCCGAAATTACAAAAGTAGGCCTTTACAAAGATCACTGGGATGAATCCATCAAACACTATTTTTTCCAATGAGCTATGTTTCCATGAGAATATCCTACTAAGGGGCAACAGGATAGTAATTCCACAGAATTTAAGGAAACAGGTACTAGATGCGGCTCACAAGGGTCATCCAGGAATTGTGGAGATGAAAGGAAGACTGAGGTCTAAGGTCTGGTGGCCCAGGATAGACAAAGATGTTGAGTGCATGGTTAAGGCTTGCAAAGGATGTACGTTGGTTGGCGTTCCCAATAATCCGGCCCCAATGAAGCGTCATGAGCTCCCATCTGAGCCTTGGGTGGATGTCGCTATGGATCTTCTAGGACCATTACCGGGTGGAGTTCATCTTTTAGGAATAGTGGACTATTACAGTCGATATAAAGAAGTTAAGATTATGAAAACCATAACAAGTGCTCAAATCAACATTATTCTAAAAGAATTATTCAGTCGCCTCGGATATCCGCATTCAATAACTGCTGATAATGGACGACAATTTGTGAGTGAAGAGTTTAAATCATTTTGTCTGGAATGCAACATAGAACTTTTCAATACCGTACCGTACTGTCCACAGATGAATGGTGAAGTCGAACGGCAGAATAGGGACATCGTTAAGCGTCTCAAGATAAGCTCAGTAGAGAAAAAAAATATCAAAGAAGCATTATACGAATACCTCATGATGTACAATTCTACTCCTCACTCTGTAACTGGAAAGATACCATCCGAACTGCTTTTCAAGCGGAAAAATAGGGATAAAATTCCAATGCTAGGAGATATCAATGATGCTGAGAATGATTACGAAGTGAGAGATAGAGATAAAATTTTAAAGGAAAAGGGGAAAGAATATGGGGATAGGAAAAGATGTGCCTGAAAACCTGAGATGGTGGAAGGCGACAAGGTATACGTAAAAGAAATGAACAGACCGAACAAACTCGATCCGACATTCAGTCCTACACTACATACAGTGCAGAAAATGACTAGTGGAGACATTACTATTAAAAATGATGAAACCGCCAAATTTCGAGAAGGAATATAGTCCACCTCAAGAAAATAGAGGGAGAATGGAAAGCAGTAAATGCGGGACATACAAATGATGAAGATCCAAGCAGTGATCATAAATGAATGTGTTTATTATTGAAAACCTTTAAAGTTCCAAATTTTGAATTAACTTTTGTCTATTGTCAATTCTCTTTATTGTTATATTGTTGTTATTGAAATTGTTCATTAGTAGGTAAATAAATTAAATAAAAAGAAAGGGATGTAGTGTTTGTATCTATTTAGTAGATACCTACATTGTCTCATGTACACCGGGTTATACGCCGACCGTTGATGAGTCAGATAAACTCTCAGTCAGAGTCAGTTATATATTTTCTCTGGAGAGTGGAACGATAGTGTTTAACGAGATCGGACGCAAGAACTGTTTGTAGTGGTGAGCTAGTGATATACTACATATAAATATAGTACTCTACAGATACCATGCAAAGAAATCCAGATTCTCTTCCAAAGAGCATTTCGGAAGTTTTCTGTTTGATGTACCGGATGATTTATATTTAGGATTGAAGGTAACTATCATATTTCAAGTAATTTTACTTTTGGTATGAAGAGAGTCTTCCAGGCTCATTGGCCGTGGTCCATCGGGAATAGTTTCACCTAACGTTTCACCTACAACTTCGGTAAGCATCTTCTGACACTGACGTGTTCGAACCGGAAGCGTCATCTACACCCCGGTTTATCGCGGGAAAAGGTGGTGAGTTTAAGTGCGCGATGCTGATTGGCCTTCTTTTCTGTTAATTATTATTATTATTTATTATTTATTATTGCAAATGAAACAGAGAAGAGGCCGTAGCCTATAAATCTCATACAAAGAGAAAAGAAATATTTATTTTTGTGTTTATAAATTTAAATCGCTTACAAGTTCGGCCTGAGATAGTAACTTTTGATATTTGAAATAATCTCCGCCTTGGAGAAATCTATGTTGTGTCCATCTGTTAGCGCATGTTCTGCTAGTGCGGATTTTTCTGTCCGATTCACTCGACAGCATCGTTCGTGCTCCTTAATTCTCGTATTGATACTTCGTTTTGTTGTGCCAATATAGACTTTGCCGCAGTCACAAGGTATCCTGTAAATACCGGCTTGTGAAAGTGGGTCGACTTTGTCTTTGGTTGTTTTGATCATTTACCCAAGTTTTTGTGTCAGCTTATAAACGGTCTCGATGTTGTGCCTTTTCAGTATTCTACCAATTCTACCAAGAGCAGAAATCTGTCCTTGAAAAAGGAAATAATTTCTCCATTCGAACAAAACAAATTCCGGTGGAGAATATAGTAGCCAATGTTGAGGCAGCAATTCGGTCCTCACCTGAGGCTGAGGAAGTGAGGACTGAAGCCTCCAGAATTATCAGGAGAGCTAAACATCAAAAAATTATATAAATTTCAGGGAATACAAAGCCATAAAGAATCTCAATGAGGACACATCCATTGTGATCCTTCCAGCTGATAAAGGAAACGCGACAGTAGTAATCGATTCCTCAGACTATGAATTCAAAATGAGGGAGTTGTTAGGGCCTTCAAACTACAGGAAACTTAGAAGAGATCCTACCTCTTCCAAAATCAAACAAATAAATGCTCTCATAAAAGTTTCTTCCCTCGAGAAATTAAAAGGGAATTTGTAAGAGTGAAGTAAGGGCTCCGCGCATATAAGGACTTCCGAAAATTCACAAGGATAATGTCCCATTGAGACCGATTGTTAGTACCATCGACTCGCCAACATACGACTTAGCCAAAGTTTTAACGACGATGTTGAGACTTTATGTTGGAAATACGGAAACCTTTGTCAAGGACTCTACTCAGTTTGTAGAAAAGCTGCAGAACATCCAGTTGGGACCAAACGACCGACTCGTTAGTTTTGATATTGTGTCTCTGTTCACATTAGTTCCCATCAGGAAATCGCTGAAGTACGTGTCGGGGATATTCCCGAATGATATAGCAAATCTCTTTGAACGTTGCCTGAACATCCAGCTACTTTCAGTGGAAAGGCGAGTTTTATGAATAAATAGACGGTGTCGCCATGTGAAAAACTCTTAGTCCTGCATTTGCGAATTTCTTCATGGAAAAATTGGAACAAAGTGCCATCGAATCGGCATCAAAGAAACCATTCCGTGACTACGTTATGTAGACGATACTTTTGTCGTTCGAAGTCACGGAGATAAAGAATTGCAAGCCTTCTCAACCCATCTCAACAGTACGCACCCAAATATTCAATTCACAATAGAAATTGAGAAGGATGGCGCACTACCATTTCTAGACGTCTTAGTAACTAGAAAGCCTAATGGGAAACTAGGACACAGGGTTTATAGAAAACCAACCCACCCTGACAGATATCACAATGGACACAAGGAGTCCAATCATCAACCCAAACAGAAACGAGGAGTAATCAAAACACTCGTACAAACAGCCCTACGATTATGCTATCCGGAATTTCTGGAGGATGAACTTGAACATTTACAGCATGCATTTATCACCAATGGATATAATGCCAATGAAATTCAGAGGGCAATAAGAACAAAAACTTCCACCCGTGATGATAACACATCACAAATCACACCTAACGGAAGAGCCATCTTACCATGCATCCCCAAGGTCACAGATAGAATTGGTAGAATACAGAAAAGCCACAACATCGAGACCTTTTACGAGCCGACCCAAAAACTTGGGCAAATGATCAAAACAACCAAAGACAAAGTAGACCCACTTTCACAAGCCGTTATTTACAGGATACCTTGTGACTGCGGCAAAATCTATATTGGCACAACAAAGCGAATTATCAATACGAGAATTAAGGAGCACGAACGATGCTGTCGACTGAATCGGACAGAAAAATCCGCACTAGCAGAACATGCCCTAACAAATGGACACAACATAGATTTCTCAAAGGCGGAGATTTGAAGTAATTCAAATATCAATAGTTACTATCCCAGGCTGAACATGGAAGCCATTGAAATTTATAAACACAAAAATAACATTAACAGAAAAGAAGAGACCCCAATAAGCCCGGAAGACTCTCCTAATACCGAAAGTAAAATTACTTGAAATATGATAGTTACTTTCAATCCTAAATATAAATCATCCGGTACGTAAAACAGAAATTCAGCGTTCGAGGTATAATCTTAGACCGAGAGTCCTCTGAAGATCCAATCAAATGCATTTGATTGGAGATGTGAAACTTCATTTTGACACAATTGGATGTCACTCTTTTGTAGTTTTTACTCATTACATCGCATCTTATTGCTATAAATATCGAAGTTTTTCATGAAGATTATGTCTCTGAGGTGTATAAGATACTGATGATGCCAAACAAGGCTGAAACCGGTATATCTTTCATGTCTGTGACAAAATCTTATATCATTTCTACAATCTCATAATTAAAAGATCTGTGCGCCTGGGAATTGAAATTGGCAATTCAATTTGAATTCTTCTATGTTTCAAAAAATACATTATGCAACGGTATTCTCAGAACCAGAAGTTTCCCAACCAGATGGAAAATAGCAGAAACCATAATGAAACCCAAATCGGGTAGACCCCGAATAGACCCTGACAGCTATAGGCCGAGAAGCTTACTATCTAGCCTGAGCAAGTTGGCAGAGAAACCATACTGGAGAGACTAAAGGAAATCATTTAAGGGAAAGAAATAATTTCAGAACACTAACACGGCTTCAGAAAAGGACATGGGATCGAAAGAGAACTTATTCCTGAAAACTTCATTTGTGTTTTCTCTCCCAGTCTCTGAAACAATAAACAATTAGGAAACATTTTTCAAATAATAAATGTCAATTAAAAAATAAAAATATTGTCACGATTCTGCGAAGTTGTATGAAAAATAGAAATTGTCTGACTAAGGAGTCTGATTAAGACTCCGAACGTTATGCTTCATAGTTCAAAGTGTTTTTTTATTCATTGTTAGGCAACAATTTCTTCTTGTAAAGTTTTGGCCTCTGACAAATTAGTGCTCAAATTTTTACGCAGGGGCCTTTCTTCTATTATTTAAAATTTTTTATAATTGTTTCTTGTTTCAGAGACTGGGAGAGAAAACCCAAATAAAGTTTTCAGGAATATGCAAAGACCTCCCAGAAAATATTTCAATAGATATCTGAAAGAGAACTTACCAGAATAACGGAAATAATTCTGAAAGAAAAACAAAGAGGGTATAAAACAGCAGCGGTACTAATGGATACCTCCAAGGCATTCGACAAAGTATGGCATCAAGGACCCCTTCACAAAATGTTAAAAGCTGACCTACAACAGCATTTGTCAAACTCATAGGATCGTACTCGACAGATAGAAATTTCGGTAATTATAAAGTTCCCTGCCCAGTTGTATTTTTTTTTTTTTTTTGTGATCTTGAGGTAGGGAAAATGAACCTAACCTTACCTAACTTAATCTAACCAGAATGCGGATCGATGTTTTATTTTTTAATCAAATTTTTTTTTATTAAAAAAAATGTATTTTCAACTTTTGGTAGGGGAAATGAACCTAACCTAACCTAACATAACCTAACCTTGTTAAACTAAACTATATAAGACTATATCAGAGCCGTATCCGAGGTAAATGGAGTATATTTATGAGTTTCGTTTATTTTTTTTCTCGAAAACTACTGCCTCCCCAGAGCTGTAATTGAGACTGTAGTATCAGGAATTCCTATGGATTCACTGTGCAAAATATTTTTAAAATCGGTGACGGGGCCTATAAAATTTATGGTTATTATAAAAAACGTTATTTTCTCTACAGAGTTATGTTGAATATCTTGTCATTAACCCATTTCAAAAAACAGATCTGAGATTGTGCTTTGCGCATTCATTTTCAGTGTTCTACAAGCCTCAATTTGTATTTTTTTCACAAAACAGTGAATAACTCGAAAACAGCTTTAGATGGCTATAGGGAATGATACATAAAATGAATGTGGCATTCGAAGATCTATCCAAAAAACTCATAATATACAGGGTGTTCTATTTGAAATAAGAAAGTTGAGTTATATATCCACACAAAACTTGAAATTGATCGAATAATTATTTCTCCATAAACTTCTAATGGGCACTCCCGGTGGGACACCCTGTATATATCCTCAAGAAAAAGAGAGCTAAAATAATACAATAAGTGTTGAAACAAAAAGTACCTAAGCTGAGGTAAAAAAAGAACGGGGTATCATAACATTCTTCGTATGATACTATAGAATCATACGACACTATCATCACTAGTATCATACGATACTATAGAGCCAGGGAAAAAAACCTCAGCCGATCGATTTCGGCTTTAGGCCATCATCAGGTCAGCTGAAATAGTAGATAAATTACAAAATATGATGACAAAACACGTACAAGTTAAAAAATTCTTTTACATATATAATCTTCTGAACAATAATAAAAGTGAACAACCGTGAGAGGCTTTGTTATGATTTACTCACCGTCAAAGAAATATGTATTTTCAGTTTCATGTATTTTAGTTCTCTTTTTAAAAAATGTTTAGAATCAAGTTAAGTTTCGATGTTATGATTTGGTCGTAACTGTTTTTGGATGGTCAGTGACGATATTTATCATTCAAGTCATCTGTCTTGCGTGGAGATATTTGCGTCAGCTGTTCAAAGACCAATATTGATCATATACATATATTAACAGCATCATATAAACTGTATGACACCCCCATATCTGATCACAAAAACATTTTTGTAACTCTGGAAGGAAAAACAAAATCTACAAACCGTAAAAAAACAATTTCTACAAAAAGATTGGACAGAACGAAATTTATAAATATTGTAGAAGCACAATTGAAAACCTTAAAATTGGACGCTGAATTTAATGGACAAACTTTCATTAATATAATAATGCAAGCAAAAATAGAAGTAACAATTATAAAAACGTTTGAAAGAATTGGAATGAAACAATGGTATAACAATAGTATTGGAAAGATGGCTAAGAAAAGGGATAAAGCTTATACAAAATTCAAAAAACAACCGACAAACATGAAAATTAAGGAGAAATTCATCGGACTCAAGAGGGCTGTAAACAGAGTCATCAGGAGATCAAAACAGAAATATTTCTCTATAAAGTTCATGAATGCAAGCTCTAGTTCGAAAAAGCTTTGGGACACAATAAAAGAATTAACGAACACAAAGAATATAACAAAAAATAAAATCCAAAAATTGATTTTCACTAGTATAGAATACAAAGACCCAAATGAAATTGCAGAAATACTAAATACATTTTTCATACATGTTGAATCCAACACTGAATGGGGTCCAATACAAGGGGGTGAACCGGAGTCGAACTGCGCTGATAGGTGTATATATCTGAGAAAATGCTCAGAAGATGAACTGAAGTAAATTCTGAAAAATTTAAAGAAAAATGCATCCTCAGGAAACGATGGAATTACAGCTAATGATTTGATTCTATTATATCCAGTAATAAGCAAACATCTACTATTTTACATAAACCATGCATTGAAATCAAGAATAATACCTACGCAGTGCCTAGAAAGCAGAACTATTTCAATATTCAAAAAGGGAGATAAAACTAACCCTAACAATTACCGACAGATAGCACTCACATCAGTGTTTTCTAAACTATTAGAGACAGTCATAAAAATCAGAATTTGCTCTTACTTCAATTTCTCTATCAGTTTGGCTTCCAGAGTAATAGCTCAACCTTTGGCGCTACAACAGACTTGGTACAAAAAATAAGTGGCAGTATAGATGCGAGAAATTATGTGATAGTAGTGTTTGTAGATTTAAGGAAAGTCTTTGACATGGTCGATCATGATTTACTTTTAAGAAAGCTACATAAAGTGGGAATAAACTTTACAGCCTCTACTCTTATGAAAACACTTCTAAAAAACAGAAAACATCAGAGGAAGAGGTATTGAAGGGAGTACTGCAGGGATCAGTGATTGGACCATTATTATATCTTTTGTTCGTAGAAGATCTGGAATATGCGGGACTAGAGGCTTAATACTACATGTTTGCTGACGACACTGCATTATTGTACGAGGGTGTGGATCTGGACATATTACAGCAGCGAGTTCATGCCGACCTTGAAAAGTTCCAGAAATGGCTAACAGACAAAAGACTTATTTTGAATGTGGATAAAACGGTTGCTCTCCTTTTCAAGCAAAAAACTAAACCTGCAAAGCCACTTAATATCAATCTGAATGGAACCAAAATCAATCAAAAAAATATGCACACATACCCAGGATTGAATATCGATACATAATTGGACTGTACTGGACACATAGATTACTTATCACGTAAACTTACACCTCTTATCGGAGCATTGAGAAGAATCAGTCCCTATCTAAGTGTAGAAGTAAAAAAGTCTGTATACTACTCGAATGTTCATTCTCTGCTTGCATACTTGAATACTATATGGTCAAATACCCAACATGAAGATGACGAAGGTCATAGCACGGTGCAAACTGATAAACAAGATTGAGCTACTTAAATTCAATACTGAGCTCAAAAAAAGATCCAACATTCACAATTACCAGACTAGACAACTAAACAACTACCACTTGGACTACATTAGAACAAATAGAGATCTACCAGGCTGCAGAGGAATACAACAGGTTACCTGAGGAATTAAAAAGTGTACAATCTTTAAAACTATTTAATAGATCACTCAGGGCTCATGTAATGTAACTTTCAACCTGTTGAAGTGTTATATCTCACTTTAATGAAATTAACTTTTTGCAAAAAATGTCATTCTACGGTAACATCGATATATTGATGATTTGTAGACTTATGTGTTAAATAAATAAATAAAATAACAGAAAATAGGGTTTCCATTTGAAAAATTTGAGTTTTTGGCTTTTTTTTATTCCAAATTCAACACTCACGTTTTACCTCCCAGTATATCAAAACGTTATTTTTTCTACAGAGTGACGTCGAACATCTTTTAGGTAACCCATTTCAAGAAACATATTTGAGATTGTGCGTTGCGCTTTCATTGAACGCTCAATGTTTTACAAGCCTCAATGTGTAATTTTTTCAAAAAACAGTGAATAACTCGAAACAGCTCCAGATGGCTATAGGGAATGATGCATAAAATAAATGTGGCATTCGAAGATCTATCCGAAAAAGTCATAATATACAGTGTTCTACTTGAAATAAGAAAGTAGATACCATTTCCGGTGAAAGCGGAAGTCATTGATATTTAAAAATATATCATAAATTAAGGTCTACTTGGCTTATATCTTCACAAGAAATTTGAAATGCATCGAATTATTATTTCCCCATAAACTTGTAATGAGCACTGCCGGTGGGACACCCTTTATATATGTGATGCATTATTTGAAAGGAAATTTAATTCTCATTCAGGAAATATATCGCGTATTGCATTGAAACTTATTATCGCTTTTCGCTGAGTCGGTATCGCCTTTTGAATGACCCTGTATGATTAGGAAAGTATTACGTAACATGTACAGCTGTCAAACGGCATCCGAAATTTGGTCTAAGATTTCTGGTATAGAGGATATAATTATTGTTCAATCAGATCTATGTTTCGCACATATTTTATAAACTTTGGTACATGTCTTCTGAATATCAAGGTGCATTTTTTGATGTACCTAAGTTTCATTTTCCCTACTCTAGGCGTCCCTACCGGTTCTGCAATTTGTTGAAAATGGCCAACTTCACTTAAAAGATATGCTACCGCCCGTCTATTTATGGAATTACAACGTTAAAATATTTCTCTAATACTTTGTCAAATCCGTTCATTCTGTCACATCTCGTAGAACAAAATCATGCTTGAATATTTCATTATAGCACAGTTTTCATGTTAATATTTATTGATTACATGATGGCCTTCTGCCACGCATTCATTTATTATTCATTATCTGTCAAATTTAGGAGAGAGAAAATAATTCTGCCAATCAATATTTTTCAATGCAAAAATCACTAAACCTTATTCATGGAAATATTTCAAAAAATTTTCAACGAATTAGAGAAGGGTGAGGCTAGCATCCTACCCATTGTAAAAATGATAATCGCTCAAAGAACTGTTAATCAGGCCTCGGAATATGGACGGATATTACGGAAAGATGACACGGCAAGGAAATGGAAAAAACGATTGTGGAAATCTCAGATAATACGTATTGGATCTTGGAACATAACGTCATGGAATAATAGACACCAGGAAGTCCTAATGGAACTAGTAAAACACAATATTGACATTTGCGCATTGTTCGAAACGAAGAAGAAAGGCAAAGGCAACATCAAATACCATGATTACATACTATTCTATAGTGGAAAGGACAAGGATCAAAGAGCACAGGCCGGAGTGGGAGTGTTGATACATAATAGATTACAAGACAACATTGGCGAAGCTCAATATCTGAATAGCAATATCATGTATATAGCCCTGAATTTTGGACAAGAAGATATATACATTATAAGTGTATACGCACCCGACATAAGCAAGCCCAGGGAAGAAAGATGCCGCTTCTTTGATGAATTACAGGAAGTACTAGACACTCTACCAAAGAACTCAAAAATTTTCATAATAGGCGATCTCAACTCTAAAATAGGAAATACAGCAATTCCTGGTGTCAGGCAGAGATTTAACGAAGACGTTGTGAACGACAATGGAGACATACTAATGACACTATGCGCACAAAACGAACTTCGCGTTAATAATACATTTTTTCAGCATAAGCAGAGGCAGAAATACACCTTTGGTAACACGAGGAACCACAAATCATCGATTGACTTTTTTATCTCCAACAGTATGGTTCACCTGAGCCAAATCCTTGATGTAAAAACCTTAACATCTGCGAACGTGGGAACGGAACATGGTCTCGTACTGTGTAGATATCGTTGCAAGGCACATACACCTAAGAAAAAGCCTCCCGTGTTCATAGAGAAATACAATTTAGAAGGTTTTATAGATGATTCCACAAAATTTCTGTATAGGAAACGACTAAAAGAAAATCTGAGGTCGATGGATGTAAAAGAAGCGGAAGATGTGAATACTATGTGGAGCAAAATCAGGGCAAGTATAATTAATAGCGCAAAGGAAGCTATTGGAGTCAGAAAGGTTAACATAAATGGAAGAAAGCAGTTTAAACCTTGGTTCACAGATGACGTAAAACAGCTGGCTAAACAAAAGAAAGATGCATTCCTCCAATACAAAAACACAATGACAGAAGATGCATATGAGGTCTACAAAACAGTCAGAAACAGGGTGAATGAAAGTATAAAGAACTTGAAAAAGGAATATTGGGAAAAATTTTCTGCAGAGATGGAGAACGATCTATATGGAGCACAGAAGAAGATCTGAAGAGTGGTACGGAATAGAAGACAGAATTTATGCGAAGAGGTACAAGTGAACTCTATCACACCGGAAAAATGGAAAGTTTTTATGGAAAATTTATATAACAGGCCGGATGAGGACGTCGAACGCGTGCAGAATCACCACGAAGCACAAGATGAAATAGCGAATGAAGAAGAAATAACACAGAATGAAGTTCATGAAATAGTGAAGAAACTTAAGAACAGAAAAGCACCTGGACCCGACGACATCAGCAATGAAATGCTAAAGAATGGTGGCATAGAATTAGAAAATGCTCTAACTCTGTTGTTCCAAAAAATAATATCCAGCCAAGAAACCCCAGAAGAGTGGAAGAGAAGCATAACAATACCCATCTACAAAAAAGGAAATAAGAATGATCCTGGAAATTATAGATCAATAACCTTACTAAACAGCGTAAGCAAACTCTTTACAAAGATCTTATCAAAAAGAATAACCGAGAAAATGTATATCCAAGAAGAACAGCAAGGATTCAGGCACAACAGATCAACAGTTGATGCAATATTCATTTTGAGACAAATGATTGAAAAATCATTGGAGTTTGATAAACCTTTATATCTATGCTTTGTGGACCTTACAAAAGCATTCGATCGAGTGCGGCTACCAGATGTCTTGAAAATTCTGAAGGACGGCAAAATAGACCCTAAACACATAAAAGTCATTGAACAGCTCAACAAGAACAACAAAACAAGGGTCAAAACTCAACACGGCTTAACAGAAGACATACCCGTACTGTCGGGAATTCGCCAGGGCGATAGCCTAAGCCCAACCCTATTCAACCTGATCATGAATGAAATTATAGGTAGTGTCAACCAAATCAGTAGAGGATATAGAATGGGATCGAGGGCATTGAAGATATTATGCTATGCGGATGATGCTATTCTAATGGCCGAAAACGAAGATGATCTACAACGTCTGCTCTATCGATTTCCAACAACAGCCGAAAAATTCAATATGATGATATCATTCGAGAAAACGGAATCGATGGTCATATCTCGAGAACCTATCCGATGCAAATTGGCCGTCAATGACAGGTCTATCAAACAATCCATGCAATGGAATAAAGCATCTCGAATATCCGGAGAGAAAAAATATGGAAGAACAAACATATGACAGCAGAAAGTATATACAAAACGGCTGTGAGACCAATATTAACATATGCAGCAGAAACCCGTGCTGAAACCTCCAAAACAAAGACTCTGATGAGAAGTACGGAGATGAAAATCCTAAGAACAATAAAAGGAATAACACTGCGGGACGAAATAAGAAGCAGTGTTATACGGGAAGAACTGTGCAGGATACTGTTCGGTTTGTACGGTCAAGACGCAGGAACTGGAGAGACCACGTGGCAAGAATGAGCAACGATCGATGGGCAAAGTGGGCCAAGAACGAAAAGCCAAACTCAAAGCGCCCCCCCGGCCGACCACCAAAGAGATGGTATGAGAGTTGGACGTCCCCATCGCAGGAGTCTGAATGAACAGAAGATAACAAGACATAGTCTTAAGAATAAGGAAGAAGAAGAAGAAGAATTAGAGAAAATAATGTATGATACTCATGCAGAAGGCTCATTCTAACACTCATTCATTTTTTACTCATGTAAGAATATCAATGCTTTTTGCCCTTGTATCATAAATAACCATTCCGAAGTATTTCGTATAGTTTCACACAAGGCAAACCGCCGCTTCTTTGAGGAGCGTATTAATGAAGGTTTTATGCACTAGAGTTTTTAGGAGCCCTGATATAAACAAATCTTATCTTTGAGATCTGGGTATCTTGCTGGCCATTGCTGAGGTCCTCTGCCAACTATCCAACGATGATTATAAAGGGTATTCGAATTGTCTCGACAATTACCCTGAAATGGGCAGGGGCTCCATCGTGAATGTGTCATATTCGATGCTTTCACGGAATAAGCATATCTTCAGAATTAACACTTAGTTCTTCTTCGAGAAAGTAGGTATAGTAAGACTGACTATCAAAACGTCCTGGAGGAAAAAATAAGCCTATTAGGTATTCACTAATAATTCCTGACCATACATTAACCGAACATAATTCTGGAAAATGGGTTTCGGTTATGGCATGGTCATTATGGAAATTATGAATAGCATTCTGAAAAAAATTCCCTTCGTCTGTGTACAAAATTTGGTAATCAAACAGCGGATTTAATGCAATACTCTGAATATATCATTGAAAGAATTTCCCACGCTGTTTGAAATATCTAGGAAGAAATGCCTGTATTCTTTAAATATGCTTTAGGTATAAAAAACATCTGAAATAGGCCAAACTGTTTGATGATAAATATTCAGAATTCTAGCGATCTTCCTCGTATACTCGTCTCAGGGGATGAATATTTGAAAAGAAGCAGCTGGTAAGGTATGATTGGGATATCTTTCCTGATAAATGTGTCTGTCTTCGGTTGCATAACCTTCGGCGTCGCCACATATGTACCTAATGCATTGTCGCCATTTTCGCAATCGTGTAATTCAAATTTTTACTGATATTGGAAACAATAGCGCAAAACCAGAATAACTTAAACTGCACACTAGAAAATTTGATAAATTTCGCGCTCTGATGGTTTCTAAAACCATCCACTTCCTTTAAGCCAATAGCGTCATTGATGCCAGGATTACTTGATTCATGCTCGAATTAATGTTTTCAACAATGATTATCAATAGATACTGCGATATGAAGCAGTTTCATTTCAATAATTTCAATCAAGAACAAAGCACAAGAAAACATTTCGTTTGAAAAGTACAATGAAAATGTCATTCTCGACTGAGAAAACTCCAAAAAAGTTTCGGGAAATTTTCAAAATATATTTCAATGTTTATATCTGATTACCAATATAATACCGATATAATACCGATATAATAACCGGAAGAAGCAAAAATAGAATAATATTTTAGCCTGAATGAGCATGCATCAGAACCATCTCGAGCAAATTTCGATAAATGAGTTCTCTTTACGTCTAATGACTAACCTTTCGTAAATAATCCTGTTTAAACTGTGTAAAGAATTTATAGAATAAAATTCTTTGTGTTCTTATGTCAGAATATTGTAAAAAAAAAGAAGTCCAGCACAATCCGACAACTTTGTTTCAAGTGGATCCTACTTTTCAATCAAGATATTCGAAGAACATCTGGGCATTATCTCCGCCTACATCATGTTTATGGCAGTATTGGGATTGACTCTCAACCCTGAGAAATGCACCATTTAAAATATCACCGACCGTAGCGTCATCGTGTGAATTACAAGAAGATCATAAATCAAGGCGAGTCCACTTGTACCTTAATTGACTACTGTATGAGGAGAGGAATTCGGGCAGTTTGAAGTTAGAAGAACATTTGGTTCTCCACACCTTTCGGAGATTGTGAAAAAACTTTACAGCATAAGAGATTGATGAGTTTAGGTCTCAATACTCTCATCATTAGACTATTAGACGCTTTCTGCACATTCGAATCTCTGAAGAAATTTAGCTGGGCTCGATAAAGTCGAAATTCAATTTCAGTTCTCAGTAAGCATGATTCGGCGCCATCTAAACTCTCACAAGTCTTAACAACGGAAAATCGTAGTCGGTTTTTAACACAACTGGTATATGGACGTTTTCAATCTTCATACTCTATAATCTTTGGTTCGATATAGAATGAATAGTAATGATGGAATGATTATTGGGTTAGTAGAAGGTGAATAAGGCTACTTATTGTTGCAACCAATCATCATCATTCTGGTCATCAGAAACTCAGACACCTTTTTTTTGACATGTGGTGAATATTGCTTAGTTATTGTTTTAGTCCAAGCAAATTAGACTTTTGCCTGGAAAAAATTGGTGGAGTTCTGAAAACTGTTTTAATAATTTATATAGGCCTCTAATAAGAGTAGATTGAGTTTTGCCCCAATTTCCCAGTGGAGCGTATGTCATGACGTTCGAAAAACCTCGAAATTTTTGGACTATTTCAGGTTTTTCTCGAATAGTCCCTAAACTAAGCACTTAATCAAAAACATTGTTGTATTCAAAAGTGTTCCGCATTAAATACTATTTCTTAAAAGTATTACGATATTATATTCTGAACAAGTATATCATAGGTCGAAATAGGGCAAATTTTTACACTTTTCGAAAAAACACATTTTTTCATTATAAAACATAATATCTTTGGAACTACGAGCTTTAGAACAAACTGTTATTGTATGAGAGTTGTAGACCATCCAATTGTGATAAAAACGTAACCGGCTCTCTCCCGTCCACAATGTAAAATCGCACAGTATATCCTCCTATTGAGGATGCTGATCATTTAATCGTACCTAGTGATGTTGAAGTTGCTCAGCAGTACCAAATTTTTTTTACGACAGCCTGACAAAGGCAAGCAAGACGATAAATTGTCTATTCTCCCTTCCACTACAAGTTCTTCTCTGTTTCGAAAAACAACATATTTTTCCTTCATGTTTTTAGTGGCTTGGTAAAGGACAACTGAAATTTCTGAAGACGTTGAATCAACTAAATCAATTATAATAACAAACGTGGGACTCATAAACTAATAACTAACAATACAACTCATTACTAAGAACAATATATTACATATTTTTATTAACTGTTAATACGTCCTTAGCGAGTGTTGTCGAGGTGCTGCTTCAGTTGGAGGCACAGAGGCAAGATTAAATGACGTTTTGGTTGAACATTTTTAAACATCTCGTAACACAATACATTTAATTGCTTGAAATAATTTTTATAAAATGCATTTCTTCTCTGCCTCGTCGACCCTATCGGCAGAAGCATTAGATTTGCTAAACAATTCTGCTTTCAGCAGGTTTGTGTGGATTTCAAACGTCTTTAGGAATTTCATTTTTCCTTTACCGAAATAGATGACGTAGTGTCGCAGCTATCGAGGCATGAAGGAATAATATGCTTTTTTCGAAACAGATCAAAACTTGTAGTGCAAGGGAGAGAAGACAACATCTTCTTACTTGCCAGGCCTATTGAAAAAAATGTTGGTATACATAGAGGCTGGAACAATCAAAATTATAAGAAGCTCAGTGTCCTCCCCAACATCATCCGCAAACTCATGAGAGTGCTGAGCAAATTCAACAGCACCAGCTACGATGAAATGAGCAGCATCCTCAGCAGGATGAGGTACTGCAAGATTTATCATTGTGGTATGGAAGGGTGGGGTTACGTTTTTATCACAATAATAATAATAATAATAATTTAATAATAATAATAATAATAGAAGAGAATTTGATGCTCAACACTTTTGAATATCACAAAGTTTTTGATAATAATAATGTTTATTCACTGAATTTTTGAATATACATAGATAAATGAGATAAGAATAAACAAACAAAAATTACAGAAGCTTTAGTTCCGGAGAATCTATTGCTTATACGTAATATATATGAAATTTCCTAAAAAAATGTGAAACATCAACGAACATCTCTACAAATACAAACGTCAATGTTCGTCTCTCGTACATCCCTCGATCTCCATCCCCCATCTAAATCCTCTTCATCTGTCCTCACCTCGACATAATTTCCAACGTCAACCCATGCAACTCAGGACTTGTTCCTTTGATTAATGAAATCATTAACCACTATACCACAAGAACGAAGCCACTTCCTCAAACGCTCTCTGAAAAGTTTAATCCCATTTATCATCCTTATTTCAAGAGGAATCTGAGAGTAAAGCTTCGGGGCCAGGAAATCACTACAACGTTGCCCTATAGATTTTGTGCAACGTGGCAAAACTAAGTTCATCCTTCTCCTAGTGTCGTAACCGTGGCTGATGGGATCAGATTTAAACTTACCCTGTTTCATACGGACTATCTTATTCACAAAAAAAAGTTGTCTCACATCCAGCATCCCAGATTCCTCATATAGTCCCTTATTGGGAAAATCAAGTGGCCTGCCATAGATGACCCTCAGTATAAACCTATGAACCACATTCAAACCTTCCAAATGCACATCATTGACACCCCCCCATCCAATGATTCCATAACCTATCTGCGATTGAACCAACGCATAATATAATATTCGAAGATTCCCGAGGTCCAGGTATTCTCTTATATGCCTGAGTTTATATGTTAATCCTCTCAACTTATTCACCAAATAATTTATATGCGAATTCCATTTGAGGTGTCTGTCAATCACGATACCCAAATACTTAATAGATTCAGCCTCTGGGATACATGAGTCTGGTCCCGTGATCAGATGACCCATCCTCGGTAATCCACTAGTGTATGAGCAGAAAGGTAAATATTTAGTCTTTTCAAAATTGAGTGTGAGGATGTTGAATCTGAACCATTCCTCTATAGATCCGAAATCTGCTTCCACATTTGTCTTCAATGTTGTCCACGAATCTGATTCATAAAATATCACAATATCATCCGCAAATCCAAGAATTCTCCCTTTAGATCTCACACTGAACAGACTGTTAACGTAGACAATGAACAAAATTGGACCAAACACAGTTCCTTGTGGAACACCACATGTTACAGACTCAGGACCACTTAACTCACCCCTAACGCATACCCTTTGCTGACGATCCGTCAAATAGCTCTTCAAGATCCTGAATGTGTTCCCCCTCATGCCATATCTTTCCAATTTATCCAACAATTTATCATGCCTTTGAGCGATCAACAAAAACCCCCAATGATGGTTTACTCTTGTCCAGAGCTTCATAAATGTGTGACGTTAACTCTTGAATTGCATCTTCCGTTGATTTCCCTTCTATAAATCCGTACTGACATTCAGATATAATCTTGTACTTCTTGAAGAAGTCCGTTAATCTCGATTTAAGTATTTTTTCCAATATTTTCGCTATGTTGGATATGAGGGATATTGGTCTATAATTACTCATCTCCAACTTATTTCCACTTTTGTACAACGGTTTAACAACACCAATTTTCAGCACACAGGGAAAGTATCCATCCTCCATGCAACGATTTATGAGATGGGTGAGTGGGGTCTTTATTTCTTCTGAAAGTGTTTTCAGAGTCTCTGCTTTAATACCATCATGTCCAGGAGCTGTTGATGATCTCAGCTGCATTATCACATCCCCGACCTCTTTGGCATCCGTCGGATATAAGCACATTGAATTTATGACCCTCGTTTCGCGCTCATTGTAGCAATCAGTAATGATTATCTTTTCTGCATATTTTTGGCCTAGTTTACTGAAATAGGTATTGAAACCACTGCAGATATCACTCTTAGACTCCAATATTCTGCCATCCGTATATTTAATTGTCTCAATCTTCTGCCCTGATTTTGAACGATTACAAATATCATTCACACATTTCCAAAGTGCTTTAGACTGGCCTGCATTCTATTTTATAATTTTCTGTGCATAAGATTTTTTTGATGATTTTATCAATTTATTCCTATAAACTTGATATTGCAACTTTAAGGAGGGGTCTCGAGGATTCTTTATCATCTCTTTGTACATTTGTTGTTTTTTGTTTATTGATGTTAAGAGTGCAGTAGTCAACCACCTTTTATTCTTCTTCAAATTTTTTCTCAATTTGATCCGCCTCGTATTTTCCTCAATGTGCCATCTGAGTCTTCCAATGAATTCCTCAGCCATATCATCTATATTCTGTAATGTGAAAAATGATTCCCACTTTTCTTTCACTAAATCTTCTTTGAGAGATGAAAAATTTATCTCTTCTCTAAATCCCTTCATTCACTGTTGTTCTCAGAAACATCCGGGTGTTTCAGATCGACGTTCACTGTCAGCGCTATAGGATAATGATCAGTTATATCGTAGTGAAATATGAATGATTCAATTTTCTTAGCTCTATTTGATCTTATGAAGAAATGGTCGATACATGTTTGACTATGAGGTCTGGTATATTCATTGATATACGAGTCATAACCGAAACTGCTCAATATATTCTTATATTCCTCCACATAATCCGCACCGGATAACAAGTCTATGTTAGTATCTCCTGCAATGATATGAAGTGTAGACCTATATTGAATCTCTTAGGATCGGTACTCGGGGACCTATAGATGGCAGTGACAATAAAATTTTCAGTCCCAGCTTTTACATTGACTTCAATAATTTTTATATCGCAAATGTCCTTCACCTGATAAGTGAAGTCCATTCCTTCCTTAATATATACTACCACACCATCGTTTTTATTCAATCTGCCCTCATTATATACAGTAGTATAGCTACTTATCTTGATAACGTCGCAATCATATATGTGAAATGTCTCAGAAAGCACAATCATCTGAAATTCGAGGGACAACTCATTCAAAAATACCACCAGTTCATCAAGGTTCTTCATAATACTTCTGATATTCGAATGCAAAATATTCACAGGTGTAGGAAAAGGTGATACGAAACCATCCATATCGGAAATAATCTTAGCCGTTATTTGTTCATTATTATATTCTCTCAAAAAATCTTAGCATCAATGTTAGATCAGAAAGGGGGTACAGAAAGATCATTCACAATATACAAAATACTCAAAAAAAAAAACTAAAATTCACTGTGATGGTTAGATAACCTGTTAACGGTTTAATCCTTTCCCCTGGTGTTAGAACGCAATCTGATAATCTTTTCCTGCTTGGTTGTCTTTCTCACAGCCACTTCTGATTTCGGTGTACTGTTATCGTTTATTCTGTTAACCGTTTGCTTTCCGCTTTGACTCTCAGGTTGTTCTTGTAACCGAGCTTGGTTTTCAGTGCTCTCGATATTAAGATTTATTGCCTTATCTGATAAAGAAATCAATGGCTGCTTAGGAGTTTCTGGGGCGCTATTAGCAGCTGCTTTCGACCCAGAACTCTGCAACTCTTGAAGAGTAAGCTTCTTACCGTCGACCACAAGTCTTCCCCCTCTGATGTAGCACTCCTTTCCCCTATTTCTTTCCTTAATCATATACTCTCGTAGTCCACGGTATTCTCTTCGCTGTTCCTCTGAGAGATCATTCGAAATCGAAAAGCTAGTTCCCTTCAATTTGGAACAGTTCCTGAGAACCTGAATCTTTTTCAGGTAAGTTACAAATTCAATCTTCACTGGGCGGTTGTCAGCCTTTCCTAGACAAACGAAATTATTGATGTCCCCACCCTCTAATTCTACTCCCACCAAATTTTTAATTTCAGAACAGATAAACTCCAAAGTAATTATCTCATTCGGCACATGCCATCCAAAAACAATGATATTATTCCTCCTATCCTTCTCCCGTAACTCCTCGATTTGGCTCTTTAGAACAGCATTTTCCTGTTCCAGTTGATTTAACTTGAATTTCAACCCCTCAAATTCCAACAAAATGTTGGCTTCCGATGCCTGAATTATATTTTTCAGCTCAGTTTTACTAGCTTCAATTTTATCCAGAATGCTTTTAAATATTTTTTCATCCATAATTTTTACTCTAATTTTTATGAGGTATTGCTATTATTATAGATTTTTTTTTTGTATTACAATCTACGAGAAAATTGAACATATAGGATTGACATATAAAACTTTTCACTTCCTTGGGCCTATAAGGAAGACTTTGCACAGATCAGGTGGGCCACGGAGTATTAGGATGAAAGGATCCGAACAGGAAGGAATCTTGAATTCTCGGTTAAATACAAGAAATGTGCAATACGGAAATTCGATCTGCAAATGATATCTAGTTAACCGGTAGAGATATCCACATATGCGAGAGGTACTCCGCCCGCATATACCGACAAAAGAAGCTACAACAAAAAAATCATAAACAAATTATGATTTCTAATCAAAACCCTCACAGTCCGAAAAGACTCAAACGAAAAACAACTCAGAAAATATTCAATTGAAACTCTCAATATTATTTGATACAATCGTGTAATATTACTCACTTTCTCACACGGAAACGATCGGAGCCGAACAAAACATGCGTTCACTTCAATGGTTCACGATTACCTATGATGATAAAGTGCTAAGTTCAGAAGCTATTCGAGAAAAACCTTAAATAGTCCTGAAATTTCGAGGTTTTTCGAACGTCATGGCATACGCTCCATTAGGAAATTGGGACAAAGCTCAAACTACTCTTATTAGAAGCCTAAAAGAATGATTATAACAGTTTCCCGAACTCGACCAATTATTTCCAGGCACACCATTTTTTGAAGTTAATTTGCTTGGCCTATTTGGAGGTTATGCGCTTCTGAACCGACCTTTCCAACCTTGTTTGCTTAACTCTAGTTATTCTATGGAGTGATGAAGTATAGTTTGTAGTTGAGGTATTCAGATGACAGAGGCCGCTTCGGTTTGAGGGGATTGTTCAATTGATTCAATTCATATTCTACTTTTCACACTTTCCTATTGTGAATTTGTATAGAAAAATGTAAGTTCATAACAAAACACATAATATTATAATATTATATCATTATTATTATTTTATTATATATTGTAAAACTCGTGATAGTGGAGTTGAATGAAACATGTGTCAACCAGTTCTCCCATGTACTCTCCATTTAATTGGTTCCAGAAAGTATACTTCAAAATTCATATAAATAAAATTAATGGATATTAAGAAGAGTAAATGCGAATAATTTTATTATTAAGTTGAAAATATCAAATGTTTTTTTTTTGAACTACCATAATATGACTTCCTTTTTGGAGTACTCACATTTTCTTGCAATAAAGATTCAAAATTATTCAATACCTTCCGTAGTAAGCTGTGATATTTATTCCACTTCTTGTCTGATCTCATTTTTGAACCCTTGTACTGTTCAAATAACTCCACAAGAAAAAGGCACTAACTATTAATAGCGCAGAAACCCGATGCGAGTCTTTTCGATTGAAGTTGGGTCTTTTGAAAAATAAAAGAAAAAGGCATTCTTATATTCAACAGAGATTCTTACAAAAGGTAATTATTATACATTCCATATTATGTGATGAAACTGTTTGAAAAATGGCAAAACACATGGCTGGTTCTAAAAAAAAGCAACATCCTACGATTGAAGGAATGAATCAACTGATTAGACTTTCAATTTTTACATTTAAGTGAAGTCATGGCATACCCATTTTTCCTTTTGTCTCTAAAACTTTATTCCTGGAATTTGCAAAACATTGGGGACGCTCCAAGACTCATAGTGAAAACTATAAATATCTCGAAAACTGAATGGGCACAATGTTAGTAACTTACGGCACAAAATGGGCACAATTTATCGAAAAAACAAAATTTCCAAAATTCCATATACGAGTCACAGCGTCAAGTTGGTGACTCATAGTGAAAACTCGAAATATCTCGAAAATTGACTGGGCACAAAATTCATAATATTCTGCACAAATTGGCACAAAATACCCAAAATAGTTTCATTTCAAAATTCCACTAGTGAGTCACCAACTTGACACACCTGATATTATCGGAATTCGGTTGTTGTATTGTTTTTCAAAAGCAGGTGTTCAAATTAAATGAACTTTATTTGTGACGTATTTTCACGTTCATTTTCGGTCGAAGAAGTTGATCGAGCGTATTTTGCGAAAGATTATCATAACTTGATATCCAATTCTACTTTTGAATGAAGTGAATCCTCAGCTTCAGAATGTCAGGGGAGGATACTTTGCTTTTGCTATAGGATAATTTTTGAGAAAGTTATCGGTATTTAGAATTTCCTTGAAATTTTCAGTATGCTTAGACCATGAGCTAGTGTGTATTAATTAATATCTGATATTATTTGAAATTTCTCCAACGTTTCGATTGATTACAATATATTGTATAGTTACCAAAATCATTGAATGATATCATCAAAATATAGCCTACCATCAAGTGATATCCATGAAATTATTAAAAATCATTCAATCCATTTCATCTCACCTGAACCATAGGTAATAGAAATCATGTCCTCAGGACTTAATATTCACAGTCACAGTCTAGTGACCACGGCTGCCAAGGATAATAAAAAGGATACGTTCATCGTTGCAAAACGAATGTGCGAGAAGCTGATTCACTTATTGCTTTCGCCTATTGAAGTTCTCATTAGATCGATCAGTCTATTACAGTAATTTGTGTATATTTTTTGCCCTTTTAAAAGTGTTTTCATAATTTTCTGTAGTACTTAATTCTGTATGTTAATAATTTATTCTTCATCATCCCCAGCAAAGCGATCTATCATCTATTACTGGCTTCTCTTAGATATGTATTTATTTTCTGCACCAACAAATTTGCATTGTTTATAGAAGAAAAATATTCGACAAGAGCCAACTGTCAATTGCCCTAACATAAATCTTGATAATTCTAGATGAAAGTGCAATAGAGCAAGAACAGTCAACTTGGTGACTCTTCGACTGACATTCATTCACCACTAGGGTACCTAAGCGCATTACAAAAGATGCTATGAAATTTTCATTATCATTCGATATCACCGTTATGTAAATTTCCATATTCAAATTAAAAGTATTATACACCTTTCATAAAGCTTTATAATTCAATTCGAGTTAACACAGAAATCAGAGTAGTTCTGCTGCATTGAATTCATGAACAAAAATTTCATACTTATAACGATAACCCAAAACAAATCGTATGAAGAGAATCTTATTGAGTCATTTCCAGATGAGTTAGGTCATCGCCTGCTATATTCAAAAGCAAACGTGTTTTTGTAGGCTTTGTTATTGTGTACTTTTGCCACCATAGACACACTACTGTTAATTTTTAAACCAACTGTTAATGATGGAAAATAGGATCGAAAATTCAAACCCGAGCCTTTTTTCAATCAGGAATGAATGTTCTACGAGTATGGAAACGTTCCGTGTAATCCCGAAGATGTTGTTTTCATATTTTTCAACTGTTCTGTATGTTTTCAGAAAAGATTGATTCTATAATTGGTTTCATGTCTGGAAAATATTTGTCCTTCAGAAATCAAAAGTGACATGTTCATATTGAATAATTCCTGGTAGTTATGGCTACTAGGCGATACAAAATCTTAGCCACGGTTCATTACTACTAGGAGTTTTCACATTTTTATCCAAAAAACAAGAATTCAAAATACCAGATCTCAGAAGAAAATGAGGTGGATCTATTCTTAACACAGCCTTTCATGATTACAATAGAAATAGGAGAAGCTTTCAAAGTGAATGAAAAAAGATTTTGAGCAATGCAGACCTATTCGAGATTCGAAAGTCTATGAAACATATCTCAAAGGGAAATATCACTAAGTAAGTAATTGTATTACGCAATGCATAGACATCGTAGACGATTTTTTTTCTGGTAATGTCACCTACATATCGAACCAGATGTGGACTACAAAACTGTGCCACAGCTACCAGTCTTATCAGTCGGACAAGCATCATGGTGGGCAAATCAAATAACGATGTCAGCCCAACCTAAGAATTGGAAAATTGAAAAATCCAACTACATTGCAATACTTGATCTAGACTGAGTTGATTTTGAGTTTATGCGACATGTTACAATCCTGTTTGAAATGTATAATTCAATGATATTTATTAGTTTTGGAAATCAGGTTTGTGTTATTCAGTTATGACCTCGTACGAAATATATGCACAAATGTTTTGAAATATGCCCTAATATTTATATATATATATATATATATATATATATATATATATATATACAGTGAAAGCTTTCCTTGCGGACAGCTCCAATAAGCGGACATCTCCCATAAGCGGCCAATTTTCTTTGAACCAAATTTTTGTGTGTATTTTTCCTATTAAGTACATTCCAACAAGCGGACGCTCTCCTAACCGGACGCGGACACTATATTTTCATATATTTCTTACTCAAATCTCCTTAACCGGACACATAACTCTAATTAACGGACTCAATGAATTTTTTTATTTTTATACGTCAATTGTATCCGAAATTTCCTAAAAGCGGACACGAAGCTCCCATAATCGGACTTAATAAAATTAAATTCTGCTTCTTAAAAGTACTACGACATTATATTTTGAACAAGTAATTCCAGAAATCATACGTCGAAATATGGCAAATTTTTACACATTTTTTTACTATAAAACGTGAAATATCTATGGAACTACGAGCTTAAGAATGAAATGTCATAGAATGACAATTGTAAATCATCATATTGTGGTAAAAATGTAACCACACCCCTCCAAACAACAGTGTTTAATCTCACAGTAGCTCATCCTGCTGAGGATCATTTAATCGTAGCTACTGCTGTTGAAGTTTATCAGCAGTCTCTTGAGTGTGTGGTTATTGTTGGGGAAGACACCGACCTTCTTGTAATTCTGACTGCTCCAGATCCTATGTGTACCAACATCTTTTTACTTAATCCTGACCAAGGCAAGCATGTTTATCTCCCTTGAACTACAAGTTCTTCCTTGTTTCGAAAAACAGCATATTATTGCTTCATGTTTTAGTGGCTGCGTCACAAAGTCATCATTTCTCGGTAAAGGACAACTGAAATTCCTAAAGACGTTGGAAATAATCTCAAACCTACATAATATGTTGTTTTTCGAAATAGGGGAAAACTAGTTATGCAAAGGAAAATGGACAACATCGTCTTGCTTGCCTTTGCCAGTCTTTATTAAAAAAATGTTGGTACATGAAACAGTTCAAATTACAAGAAGGTCAGTGTAGTCCCCCAACAATAACCACCCACTTATTGGACTGCTGAGTAACAGCACTAGCTACGATTCAATGATCAGCATCCTCAGAAGGATGAGCTACTGCGAGATTAAACATTGTGGTTTGGAGGGATGGAGTTACGGTTTCACCACAATATGATGGTCTACAACTCTCATTTATGACATTTTGTTTCGAAGCTTCTAGTTCCTTAGATATTTTATGTTTTATAGTAAAAAAATGTGTTTTTTCGAAAAGTACGTACGATTTCAATGAAACTATTTGTTTGAAATAGAATGTCGTAGTACGTTTTAGAGGCAGAATTTAATGCTAAACACTTTTGACTATCACAGTGTTTTAAATAAAGTGCTTCGTTTAGGAACTATTCGAGAAAAACCTAAAATAGTCCAAAAATTTCGAGGTTTTTCGAACGTCACGACATACGTTCCACTGGAAAATTGAGACAAAACTCAAAGTACTTTTATTAGAGGCCTGAAGAAATGATTAAAACAGTTTCCCGAATTCCACCAATTATTACCAGGCACACCATTTTTTGTAGTTACTTTGCTTGGCCTATATATGAATAGGGGTAGATATATGCATTCGACAAGCAGACTCTGATATTTTTAATTTGTTATTGGGTTAATAAAAGATTCAAGTAGGTACCTAGTAATTGTTGGAGAAAATGAGAAATCTCCAAATATAGTATTCCTCAGAACCTGGTAAACCAAACCACAAACAAAATCACTGTAGAGGTTATTAGTCGGCAGTTGTCATTTTTGAAAGAAATACTTGAATAAATAGTTTTGCTGAATGACGATTGCATTTCCCTCGTATACGCATATTTTCCACTGAAATAACTCTAAATCTACAAGAGGTATCAAATTTTCATTCAGTCTTTCACAAAAATTCATATGTATGTATAATCAAAAGTTTAGTTTTTGGGATTTCAGCAGAAGGTATATATATATATATATATATATATATATACATATATATATATATATATATTTATATATGTATAAGTACTATTTATTAATACTTAATAATTGCTGTTATATCTGTATTTCGTTCTTTACTAATCAAAGGCATTTTACATAACCAAATTAGAAGTACCCAAAGTTTTCGAAGAAACAGCAATATTTCATGGAACTATCCCTCAACCGGACATCTCCCATGACCGGACAAAAACTCTGGTCCCGTGAATGTACGCTTGTGGGAGCTTTTTGGTTCTTATTTGAAAAAAAAAAGTAATGGACAAAAACTGATCTCAATTTTTGCCACCGTATGTGAGACTGCACCCTGTTCTTATTTCTCCAACATTCAGGAAATGAACAATATTCCTACGTTCTTCTTCTACGAGAATGTGGAAACCGTTTATACTCATCATATTGAGAATAGGAACAAGAAACGCAGTACGGACTCGGAATGTTACCTTTATTTTCAGTTTCTTTCGACATCTTGAAAACTTTTGCGATGAATGCTACGAGTTGAATGAAAATATATTCAAAATTGAATACGCGATCACATAAGGAACCAATCGACTGCAAAAATTTTTTTTTCCCTGTATAACTAAAGTGCCTAGGCGTCAAGAATATTTTACCTCAGCAGAGAATAGAGAACAATATCATAATACCAATTTTCAGATTTCAAATATGTCCACTTCACTAAAAATGTCAATTCACGGAACTGCTAATTTTGCTTTGAATGAGAACATGATATAACGACATGATGTTGAATATGCGATTCATGAAGATGAACTGAAGGCAACAATAAACAATGAAGCTCCAAATATTGCAGACAGTCCTATTGAGATTTTTAATCCGGCAATGGAACAGAATAATTGGATGAAAGTATCACGTAAACGGCAAATGAGAAAACCCCGTAGAACTATGGTGGTTGGTAACTGTTCGGCTGACACTTCTGTTGTTGGTTTGGAAAAGACGACTACATTGCACGTGTCTAATCTTAACCCTGACACCGGTGTAGATGACCTGCTTGCTTTTCTGAGAAAGAAATTCGATTCAGTTAAATGCGATATTTTGACTTCCCGCCATCCTAATCTGTACTCATCATTCAAGGTTACCGTGGCCAAAGCAAACCAGGATGAAATTTTCTTGGCGAGCAATTGGCCTCAAAATGCTCATGTTCGACATTTTTTCTTCCGGAGGAGGGCAATCGGGGAACCCAGTTGAGCAGTAGTATTCATGCCACACTAGATACGGTGGATAAAAATTCCAATTTAAAAATCTTACAACTGAATGTACAATGCTTGAGGAATAAAGTAAATAATTTAAATGTTTTGCTTGATGACGAAAAACCTGACATTGTGAGCATAGTTGAGCACTGGTGTAGTGATGAAGGTATAAAACTGATGATACTGCAAGGATATAACCAGGTGGCATATTATTGTCGTCCTACCCGTAAGCATGGAGGCACTGTGATTTATGTTCGAGATGGGTTAAATGCGGATAACATCAATATTGCTGGTTTTTGTGAAGAGATGAGCTCGGAGATTTGCGCAATCAAGTTGACCTTGTTGAATTTTAGGGTATGTTTGTTGAGTGTTTATAGACCTCCACAAGGAAGATGTGAGTTGTTTTTGTCTAATTTGTCTCATGCAATACAAAAATGTTATAAATTTGCAAAATATGTTTTCATATGTGCTGATATGAATATTGATTATTTAACTGATGACGATAGGTATAAGAAGTATTTAGATGATTTTATTGTAGGCTTTGGCCTGAAGGTTACTTCAACTGTTCCAACACGTGTTTGTGTGAACAAAAATGGACAAATGACATGTAGTAAAATTGACTACATTTTGACTAATATTGACAATAAATATGAAACTTCTGTTTTTGAAGCAAATGTTAGTGATCATAGGGCTCTGGCTCTCACTTGTTCCTTCAATTCTAATTTGAAACCATGTTTGAACAGCTCCAAGTCTGATAAACACTTTAGAGTGTTATCGGATGATAATATAAACGTATTCATAAATTGCATAAGTAGAGCGGAGTTTAATATTGTATATTCTACCTTGAATGTTGACGTGTGCTTTTCGGAGTTTTTTTCTATTATCCGATCCGAATTCGATAGATGTTTTCCCCTGGTTTACGGTGGTAGCAAGAGGGCGCCTAAAGTTAAATGGCTGACAAATGAGATAAAGATGGCCAGCCAACATTTGAAAAATTTACATTGATTATCAGTGAAAATTTTAAATCTGCCTATAGAGCTGCTAAAAAAGAATATAATAACCTTCTCAAAACAGCTAAACGTAAATTTAATGAACATGTCTTAAATAACGCGACAAACAAGAAGGAAATGGTTTGGCGCCTCGTAAATGAGGAGACCGGTAGAGTCAAGAAGAAGATTATGCGGCATGATATCTTAGATGCCGACGGTAATAGGCTGACCGAGTTGGATGATATCACAGATGCATTTGCCAAATATTTCGCGTCAATAACAGGAAGGAACCTAGATGAATACTACGGTGATACAATGTCAACTAGTTGTACCGTGCCCAAAATCTCGGGTAATACTTTCTTTTTCCACCCTGTTGATGAAACCGAAGTTGTTGATGTTATTCGAGCCTTAAAAAATAAAAACTGTACTGGCGTAAATGGTATATCGATCAAATTGCTCAAAGTCATTGCACAGTACATAGGAACACCTATGGCTCATATCATCAATTTGTCAATAACTTCTGGTATGTTTCCGTCGGCATTGGGCTTGGCTAGGGTTATTTTGGTTTTAAAAAGAGGTGATCCACTCGATATGGCAAACTATAGGCCAATATCAATATTAAGTGCGTTTTCGAAGGTCATAGAAAGGATTGGCTTCAACAGACTCTCAAGTTTCCTATCAAAGTTCAGCATGATCGCCACTAGTCAACACGGTTTTAGAAGTGGTAGGTCCACCCAAACAGCTGCTTGCTCTTTTGTTGAGTTTGTTTATAAATGTCTCGATAATGGTATGCTTGTGGTGGGTATATTTTTCGATTTGACGAGAGCGTTTGACTGTTTGAACCCGAAATTTTTGACGGGCAAGCTCTTTAATCTTGGTTTCAGGGGCAATTTCCTGAAATGGATGGAAAGTTTCATTTCCGGAAGAACAATTGTTGTCTCTATCGGTGATACGATGTCGGGTGAGCGTGGTTTGGATTTGGGTGTTCCTCAGGGATCCGTGCTGGGACCGCTTCTCTTTCTACTGTTGAGATTGTTAATGCAGATATGATGACACTTTTTGCGGATGATACCTCGGTGGCGGTCTCGGGGCGGACCCTTGGGGAGCTCTCGGAGTCATGTGGGAGACTGATAAGCGGTTTTACGGACTGGTGTCATGCAAATGGCCTCATCGTGAATTCCTCAAAGACTGAAATGCTTTATTTCAGCATAAATAAATCTATTAAACCATCCTTGCCATTAATGAGTGGAGTTCCTGGGTTTGGAGAGTGTGTCAAATTCCTCGGTGTACACATAGATGAAAATTTAAGATGGCTCACTCATGTGGAGGTGCTTAGCAGAAAGCTAAGCTCTGTATGCTATTGCATGAATATTTTGAAGGATTCCCTACCCATTTCGGCCCTTCTGAATGTTTATTACGGTCTCGTTTACAGTCACATAAGTTATAACATAATTTTATGGGGTTCTTCCACAGAACACAAAAGAATATTCATACTCCAGAAAAGAATAATTCGTATAATGTTCAAACTTGGTCTGAGAGATTCTTGTCGCTCTACTTTTTCGAACAACAGAATATTAACCGTACCGTGTTTGTATATTTACAGTTGTCTATTATATATCAGGGAGAAATATTGTCAGCTGCCAAAATTACAGGACAGGCATGATTACCGGACACGACATGGGAAATTGTTGGAACTGCCGAAGCATAAGACTTCTAAATATGAGAGCTCTCCTACTTATCGGGGCATAAAATTATTCAACCACCTTCCCCCTGAAATTAAAATACTTAATTTCAATCATTCAAAAAGTATTTGAAGACAATGCTGGCAGCCAAAAGCTACTATAGTGTGTCAGAGTTTCTAGATGATCACGACCTTTGATTGTATTTGTTCTATATTTCTATCTGATTCGTTGTTTTTATAATAATTTATTACTTTTTACAATTACGACCTTACTTTGTTGAAGATATGTGATGTTCTTTCTATATTTTTCACTATAATTGTTCATTGACCTGTCCAATACATGTTTATATTGTCTTACTGGACTAATAAATATATTATTATTATTATATTATTATTATATACAGGCTGTCCCACTAGGAGTGCCCATTAGAAGTTCATGGACAAATATTATGTAAATCACTTCCAAATTTTTTTTGAAGATATAAGCCAAGCAAACCTTCATTTATGATATATTTTTAATTATGAATATCTTCCGCTTTCACCGGAAATGGTATCAACTTTCTTAATTCAAATGGAACATCCTGTATATTATGATATTTTCGGATAGATCTTCGAATGCCAAATTCAATTAATGTGTCATTCTCTATAGCCATCTAGAGCCGTTTTCGAGTTATTCACTCAACTGAGACTTGTTAGAATACTGAGAATTCAACGGAGGCGCAACGCATTACCTCAGATCTTTTTTGAAATGGGTTATTGGAAGAATTTTCAACGCGACTTTCTACAGAAAATAACGTTTTGCTATACTGAAAGGTAAAATGAGAGTCTAAAAGTTGAAAGTAAAAAAAGCAATTATTGTCGCTAGCTTTTCGAGTAACCTCTACAAAATATAATTTCGTAATAGAGATATGTTGCAAGCTGGTATTGAATTTTCAAGGAAAAATTTTAATAATACTGATTTCCACTTTTCATTGACAGTGTGAAATACAAAATATCATAGTAGGTACACAAGTTATAGTCACGAAAATGAAATTTTGAGACTATTTTCTACATTCAACATATTTTTTTTCAACTAGAGAAGGTTCTGGAAGCAAAATATTAATAAAATCAGTGAAAATATGTTCTCAGAATACACCAGAGTTCTTGTTCATACTCATAATTTTATTAAAGAACTTGCAGAAACATCAGTGAAGAACTGAAAACTATTATGAGAGGTTAATAATTTAAATTAAATTCTGCTTCGACCTTGTCATCATTTCCCGAATTCGAGGAATTTCCATAATTAAAACTAGAGGCGTCCAATCATTGCAAAATCAAAGAGAATAATGAAATTGCGATAAATGATCGCTTAAGCAAGAGGCAATATACTACACCATGTCCCGAAGTTAAAAACAAAGTGAAAACACGAACCGCATACAAACTGATCGGAATGATTCGTCGCATTTAAAGCTATTCAAAAATTTGGGACGAGGTTAACACCAGCTTGTGCAATAAGTTAGCACCACGTAGCTAACAGGCGGGGAATTTGGGTAGAATTTTGTCAGTTCTGTCTTCATTAACATGCAAAAAATGATTGTTTGAAGCGCTAAGCCGCTTTATCCTCAATGAAATCACTGAATCTCAGTTTGAAAAAAATTAAGGATTAAAATAGATGAGTGTAGAAGATCATTGCACCGGTTCATATATGACAAAAGCTACATATATACATGAAATGAATGCTGATAATTACTTTTTCTAAATGTAATTATATATCACGAATTCATCTCTATTTTATTCTTCTACAGCTTCTAGACTAGATCTTTCCTGGGAACAAAGTATCTTCATTCTATGAACATTAACTGCTCATATGGTATCCATACTAATACAAATATTATAAATGTGAATGTCCGTGTGTTTGTTTGTGTGTTTGTTTGTCCTCTATGGACTCAGGAACCAGATGACCGATTTTGATGAAACTTTCACTATATTGTAGGGAATTTTAGGAGGTTTTCATGTAGGGTTCATCTCTATATAACGTAGAAATAAAAAAAAATATCGATTTTTCATGAAAAATCCCGTTACTTTTCGGCTTTTGCGGCCGACGCTGCGTAAACTATAAGAGATAGAGAAACATGGTCAGAGACAATTTTGTGGTGCTCGAAAAGTTCTATAAAAAAGTCCAACGGCATATGTCTAACTGCCGAAGACAACCCACGATAGCCATTTTTAACATTTTCAATTCAATCCAAAATAATGGTCAATTTGAAAAGGGCTTTTGACTGGCATGGAATGAATCAATATAAAAATGAATGTGACTGTTATCTGTGGCATTTATTCCTGATGAAAAATGCTTGTTACAGTATACTTTTCTAATGTATACTTTGAAAGTTACAGTAGGTTGAACGAGTGTGAATTTGAGCAAGAAATTATTGAATCTATACGCGACATCGTTTCGTCACGTGCTGTCTCTCCTTCGATACGAGGTATTAATGTGGGGTTGCGGACCTATCAGTACCGTTTTAAATTGAAATATAACGCGAGTGGAGCCGCGGGTATGAGCTTGTTATTATAAAAGTGAATTTCCGGATTATGATCATTTTTTCTTTATGAGCGAAACTGAGACTTTTGGTCTTCAATAAACACCAAAAATACATTTAGATGATCATGATCGGATCTCTCTTATGTATTAGAGTACCGACACAAAATAATGCAAACTGCTGATACTTTTGTTGCTTAAATTCCAAGATTCACTGATCCTAGGATGAATTTTTCAATTTTTTCTGTTGGTGCCGAATAAGTGTCGCATAATTCGTATATTGTTAGAGCTGCTAACAATTGCATGAATTCGATCAATCCATTAATGTACACTCCTATTATAAGTGTATCATTGGAAATTTATTTATTGATAATTCCGGTCTGAATTTAATACATATACATTGAAGAATATAACTAATTCTAACTCGTCAGTTACAAATAGTTCATATAAATTATATACAAATAATACATCTTTTTATTCCTTACATACATGAAAAAGAAAGGTAATATGAATGTCTGAGCACTTTTGAGAAACAGTTTCTGAATAGCATATTCAGTAAAAGTACCTTCGTTTAATTGTGGCAAATGTTCGTTTCAACTTTACTGAGCAATAATCGTTCTAAATTGAACAAAAGTAATAAAACTTCTTACTGAACCTTTTCAGCATTTCCTATGAAGTAAAATTGACTGGAATTCGTAGTTGTTTGAGCATTGCACCATTTTACCTTGCAAGCTATACATGTTTATGCCCAACAACTTGAAAAACAAAAATGCTTTATAAGCGAGATATTTGCAAAAACTAGTAAATTTTTGGTTCGCCATTCAATACCAAATATGTTAAAAAAATCGATTCCACAAGTTGAGTGAGTGCATCGCTTTTTTTTACAATATTATGAGATTTTGATTTTTAGTAATATTTGGATTCTGTTATATATCAAATTTGCATTTCATGATATATTCCACATGATTAAAAGCACATAGGTATACATAGAATGAGAATCTCGAAAGTGACGGAATAGGATAAAGTGGATAGGGCACAGCGCTCTTCACTATTGAACAAATATAAGAGAAAAACTAGGGCTCTTGAGATGAGAGTACCATGAAAATAATGATTTATGCTAGTCTGGAGAATCAATTATATAACAAGAGCACAGCTTAAAAGTATGGGTTGCCTTATGCAACTTCATGCACAAATGTAAAACGCGAAAAGTTTGCTCTAAAACTTACCCATATTCTTATCTAAGAATATCTATCTACTGAGTACTTTATCCGCCTTTGTTAGAAGTTCTTCGATTATTTGAGGTTCACGATGATGAAATTTGTAAGAATATTGAATAAACTCTCATTTATGATAATCATTTTGTTTTTATCTTGTATAACATATAAGCTAAATTTTCAAAGATCTCAAGGCATTCACTTTGCCCGGCCATCCCCTAAGACATAAGTAGCATAGTAGTCGAGAAAACGAAGAGTATGTGCCTATACCAGACTCAAGGATTTTCGAGGTTTTTTCTTATTCATCTGCAATGAAGACACATGTATGTAAAAGTAAACTAGTTGTTTGTTGATATTTTCTCTAATTTCTGGAATACAGTAATATGTAAATTACATGACGAATATAATTATCCTATTCCCACAAATTCATTTTTAATACATGACGAATGATACACGTATCTTAATTTCAGTTTGAATTTTTGTCACAGTTTCAGTCCATAATTTTACATTTGCAGTAATATAGTGATGTCACTATAACTTTCGAATATGAATATTTTTTTCTGCTATTTCAATGCTTGGTGATGCAGCTTTTTCCCATTTACATAAACATTTTTGCGGAAACTCTTGTTAGTTACTTCATAAATCTTTTTAATTCAGTGATTCAATTCAAAAAGCCAAATTTTTCCATTGAATGAACCTATTCATATTATCTTGTTTCAGAATTATATTGATAATTTCGTAAATATCTTTCCAATCAACAAAATACACACTCTAGGTGTCTATTGTTCAACCCCATCTTCTTTATTCAATCAATATTTAAAGATAAATTGAAAACAGGTACAACATCCGTGAATATATTTTCAGCATATGACACAGTATCTAGATGGATATTAAGGGGGCATCAAATTTAATAGACGTTCCTGCAACTCAGGGTATAACTGTCATATTTGTATATACATATTCTGAATTAGAAAAATGCAATTGGCTGATTATGGAGAAATTAAAATCCGATTCAATTCAAAAGAAATAATACCAAATGTCTCTGTGTTTACCACTTGGGTGATCCTATGGGGTAAAAAATTTCTTCGAATATTTCGAGTCCTAAGGGCTGTCTGACCAACTTTTTTCCTGCTTAATTTCACCCCCATTCGAGAGCGCAGGAACATTTAAACATCTGAACTTGAAAAGGGCGTTTAACCCCTATTAATTATTTGACGGATGGAAAAACTAGAACCATATGGGACACATTCGCCACGTTTCTGTATTTATATATCCTTCGAGAGACCTTTTAGTAAATATTTCCTTTCGGAAACATAAAAATGCCCTTAAAAAATTCCTTCAAATATGACTCTCGACCCTGCCATCCGTGACTTTTCAACCCATAGTGTTGCAACTACTTGTTTGACATAATTGGAGGGTGGCACGTCGGCATTTTGGCAAAGACGCATTGAGCGATCGGAATGAGTGCACTAATAGGGTGATAATGCCGTTTCTTTTGCACCCTGAAACAAGGTTTCGAAATCCTGTTTACACTTCGAGGGGAAGTACGAAGTAGGTACCCAAGACTGTGGTAGTTTTTTCGATTACTGCATTCAAACAACTATCAAGTCAAGAAACTTAAATTACGTTGTGAATCTTCTCATTTTAATTTAACGAATCAGGTTTATGCTTTCAATTGATAAGCTGTTTGGTTACTAGTTTACCTGCTCACGGAATTAAACGCTTTCGTTGTAAATTTTGAGATTGTATACTGAATGTACCGTCTCAGTTCGTTCATGAGAAAAACCCAGTATTGAGTTCCGTGAATATAGCCATCTCATTTTATGCAATACCTCTGTGGAACAAGATTGAAACTTCGATATGAGTGTGTAAGTTGTGAAACAATGATATTGTCTTACCAAAAAATTTCGCAACGATATATGTTTATAGTGCTTACAACAGAAAAAAATTCAAACTAAATTTTTCAATGATACAAAATCTGCTGTTCGATCGAACAAAAACTTATATTGTCAAATAGCCACATGGAAGTTGATGCCAAACTTTATGCCAGGATCGTGTCACAATGATGAAAAAGTTCTCTCAAATGATTCGTTATACCCAGAAATATTGACCACTGACTGCGGTGAAAACTGTGAAAATATTTTTCTGAAGGTTCTCTGCTATGATTCACCACCACGAAAGGTAATGGTTATTAGGATCGAACAGGCAAGAATCGAATCCCTCATGCATGCAATGAATTATTTTCTCATGTGTTTGGCTACATCTGGAAAATTATTCAAACATAGAAAATTCCACTTTGACTAATTTCGAAAAAGAAGATATGTAAAGCACAGTGGTATAGAATCTTCGAGATAAATCTCAATTCTGTAATTCTTTCATGAAGTTATGGTATAACTGAATGTTTGCAATACATTGTAAATTTTATCAGTTCTCCTGATGAAGAGATAGTGTAATCTCGAAAAAAAACTGCAAATAAATCGATGCCATTCCTACTATCAAGTAGGTGTTCATCAACAACGTTTCAGCAACTCATAATTTGATATGTATATGTATTTCATATTTGAAGAATTCTTTTTTCTAACTCAAACTTATAATAATTTTTTTTCTTTTGATCTATTCAAAACAGAAATTAAACATACTCTGAGAAAAAAGGCATGGTTAAAGCAACAAAATCTTTTCTTAAACAAGTTTAGGTTTAGGTAAATAAGGGATATGTTCTGGTGAAATAAGAATATATTTAATCTGAAGCAAAAAGATCAACAACATCCCTAATTCAGGCGAAATAATCAAATCATTGAAATTATTTTTGAATAAATAATTGTTTTCAGGCAAATAAGGCTGTATTGAATCGAATAAATTTTTCTCTGTATAATATACTTATAAGTAAATTCCATCCATCAGGAATTTTGAATTGAGTTTCGTGACGAGAAATAAAACCGTGACTGGATTTTCAAGCCCTGATGAGATGACAATAACTCTTAGTAGGAGTAAATATTTGATACAATATAATTAGTTTTTTCAGTATAATTTTTCGTGCTGTTCCACATACAAATATCATATCTGAAAATCCTTATTAGATGAAATCATTAATGAGACGAATAAAAATTAAAGCGAACACATGCAGACTCATAACCAAGATGAATCGAGTAAAAAGAGTTTCACTCGGAGAAGCATGTTGATATTTTGTTAACCAAGTCATTTTCCTTAGAAAACTGAAGGACAGTCTGTTACAATTTTGTGAATCCGAAAATTCTAATTCAGTAGAATACGATGGCATGCCTCATTAGTCTAACCTTTGAAGCTCTTTCCATTTACGACCAAGTTGACACTTTTTTTATAATCGTTTTTCTTCAAATAATGTCGATGAGAGCAATCATCTTCACATCATTGCTAGATTCCTTTAATGTGAGAACGCTCACTACCAACAGAACGAATCGTTATCGCAATGATGAGGGCGTTGCAAAACCAGGTCAGTGCATCTGCCACCGTCTAACCATTTTCAACTACATAGTTAGAAATCATAAGCCATTTACTTTAATCGGTTTACAGCTCAACAAAGAGATTTTTTTATCCGTTGAACATCACCATAGAAACATATCATCAATAAACAGAGTAGTATTTGAAAATTTGATGTCGGAGATCCATTAAAAAGTGTAGCAAGTCTTGGGTTAAACGTCACGATCTATCGACCAGTCAATTCTTTCGTACCAAGATGAAAAACTCACACCGAAATTTGAGTTAGTCTATTTGATGGAATATTCTATTCAATTTTTTTTTCTCGAATGAAATATTCTAATCAGATATGCTTTAGTCTTACAAGCATATTCACCTCGTGCCATATTATTGATTTCGGAACTAAGCAACATATTTCATTCATAACTTATATTCATTTACATTGCTAATGTTCCCCACGAATCATATTATGGATTATATAGCTTAGCAAATAAATGTAGGTATAACTTCAATCTATGGAAACTATATTCATTCACTATCATCGAATACAAAACAGCATTGTGAAGAAAATAAATAAACTACAATCCATGAGCCTTAGACATTCAACTCGATAAACATAATATTTTTATGCAATCAAGCAATCTATCAGAATATTTCTGCCTGAGGCCGGCCCTGATGGGATAACCAGCAATATCGACCACATCTTTATGTGGTCGGTCGGAGTGAGCCACGGCCGACTAGGATTTCCCTTTCTCCGCTTCCTTATGCAGAAAAGTGAAACTGACGCAACGCGAGCTCTATCCGCGACTATAGCCATGACCTGCTTCTATGTCACAGACAGGGGGAACTGTGAACTTTACGCTTCTCCATTCGAAAGTGATTTCCCAGCGAGTTATCTGAACTCTTTATATATTAAGAATCTTGTCTATGGAAGGGCATGCGGATCTTTCGGCGGTAAATCAGTGAAATCTTTTTCCCTCGGATGTTCAAGGAATGTTTTGTTTGCCGAATTTCACTTAAGATATTTATGAGTCATATTCCACACAAATGAATGAATGAACGTATGTGTCAAGTTACAAGTAGTATTTGAATGTATGTGTATGTATTCATCTACTAGCCCTTACCTTCAATATAATACACGTAATGGTTCTTGTATCGCGAAGAGGCATTTATGACGAACTAAGAACTATTACTAGAATCCAAGTGTCTTTTCACAGGTTTTTAGGTCAAGGATTTTTTACTCTCTGAAGCATATTATTGAAATATAAGGGTCTACCGACTCTGGGCAAAAGATTTCCTAAAGAACAACGACAACCTTGTTGTTTTAAGTAGTGTTGTTCTGGACCAACAAACATACAAGGAGAAAATGCTGGATATACCACATTCCAGGGACTACCAGGAGGCCAACACAAACGATTTAAAAAAGTGCAACTCATACATAGAAATATTAAAACAGAAAATACATAACATCTCAAGAAGCCTAAGGAATGAAAGCATATAACGCCGTAGTCCCAAGAATCTATTTTAACCAAAAATTACTGAGACCAATTATTTCTAGCATAGAAAGTCCAATTAATTCAATGTCTAAATTTATGGCGGATGCGCTAGAAGTACCTATAATACTTACAATAAATACTATGTTAAGGATACATTCCAGTAAGCACAGGACAGGAATTCGATGAATTTGAAATACCAGACGACCACAGACTGATATACCTTGACATTGTGAACTCATTCGGAAATTAAGAGAAGAGTAAAGTTATCGAGGTTCCAGTGGTGTATCAGAGGGTCCCCTCGGACCCGGGGCGCGGAGGTCCAAGGGACTAAAGGGGCCCCCAAGCCAAACGAAAAGTTTCAAATGGGGCTCCAATAATTTTATACCATTTTGAACTTTTCTGATGATAATGAACAAAACTCTAATGAATGTAAGTTCACATATTATTCCCAAAAAAAATTAGGTAAAAAAAACATTCCAGTTTTTGCATTCGAAATTCGAATTATCACTCAATTACTCCTTATGCTACCCTATTTCGATAAATATCCATTACCCATATGAGATAATTCTCAACTGGTTCCCTTAAATGCCAAATTTTGACGTTCGTAACGTCATGAGCGTAATTTTCTTGAAATGACAATCCTCGGGGAACGACTCTATGAACTATTCTTTAAAATAGGGGATGGCCTATGGCCGCCCCTTTCATTTAAGGTGGATAGTGACGCCGCGACAGTAGAAGTACAGTGAAATTGCATAGAGTAGCATTCGAGCAAAGCGTTACTGACATTGCGACAGTGAACGGCAGCGACACTGCCGCGCTTGAATTTCTATTGTCGTGTTTTCGTAGTTGACAGACGCCGCGCCGCGTAACTGTCGCTCGGCTCTAAAGTCCACCATTAGCCGCCCGCGTGCGTTGCACGCGCTGCACACCTGTTAGGATCGGCCCTGAGTAGAATGACACCACACAAGTCAGATATAAGAAATTACTTCGAAAGATGTGCTTTGGCTGCTCATGAAAACAATCTCGACCATCATTTAAATATTGGGAAATGAATTACCAAAACAGATTAATTCAGAAAATGATAAATATAAATGAAGAAAAAAACCTGCGAACCAAAAGACAGATACAAACATGATAAACACGACATGAAACAATTGAGTCAATTTTATACACCTCTCATAGACAATTTAAAATCTATAAGAGATTGCCCAATTTCAAGTAACAGAAAACAATTAAGACAATTTTTAAGCAAAATAAATTTATTCCAAATATTTCAACGTTACTAGATCCCTTACATAATTTACTTAGAACAGAGACTAAATTTGATTGGACAGCAAAATGTCAGGATGCTTTCGAAAAAATTAAAAATTACTTATGTTCGGAACCAGCTCTAGCGATATTCAACCCTAAAGCCAGGGGCGAATCCAGGCCCAAATTTTGAGGGGGGGAAGGGAGTTGGCGAGGGGATCTTTCAGATCTTCAAAAGCCTGAAGGTACTGGTATTTTGGGAGATGGTAAATGCAGTAGCTCCCAATCAAAATACCATTTGCAAAAAAAATTTTGTAATTATTTTAGCCTCAATATGTCAAATTCTAGAGAGAGAAGCAAAATTTTTGATGTGGCTTGGGAAGTTTAGCCATCAAAGAAAGTTTTGGCAACACTGGTTAATGGGCAATTATTTCATTTCACTGTCTTACAGATGATAAGCCATTGGAAAATCTAAACTGAAGAAAAGAAAGGATGATGAATTAGGTGACATGACACATTACCTATCACAATACAATTTCAAGATAATGTATAAACCAGGAAGAGAGAATGCAGTAACAAACTGTCTCAGAAGACCCCGTTTATGAATTTTATGAAAATAATGAAGATAATCTAAAAATAGTAAACTGAATTACTTTACAGGATATAAAAACAGATCAAGAACAAAATGACATTTATTATTAAGAAAATAGAGGTGAAAATAAAAGAATAATACCGAGTGAAGACTTTAGTAAAATATTGACCAAGAAAAGGCACGAAAATTATTGTCATACTGTAATAAATCAAGCAGAATCAAAAATACGAACATTTTATACAGCACCTAACCTTTGGAAGAATAATAAAATTATTTGTAAGAATTGCGAAATATGCATAAAAATTAAACAAGACTCAATAGAAGATATGGATGAATGTCTCATCTAGGACCAGCAGAAAACAGTTTTAAACTAATGTCATTAGATACAGTTGGTGGATTCGGCGGACAAAGATCAACTAGGAAAAAGAAATATATACATTTTTTAGTGACTCAAGATTTGCATATATTCTATGTTCTAAAAATCAGAATGCCAGAGTCTTCATTAAATTGGTACAAAAAGTGACTGAAGAGAATGAAATTGAAACATTACTATCTCATCTCTATAGAATTCGAAAGCTATCTGGAAGAAAATTAATTTTTACTGCAGTGGATGGTGCTTTCTCCAATGGTTTAAACGATAGACTGAACCAAATATTATTAAATAAGAAACGATGTAGATCGAATAAAAGAGAAAAGAAATTAGCCTGGGCTAAAATTGCAGAAGAGTGCACAAACAAATATAATGAAACAAACAAACCACATAGTGGCAGGTTTTGCTCCTAAATACTTATTAAACGGAGAATCTACTGATTTATTGCCATCTGAACTAGAAGAAAAAACAAAAGCAATGGAGATTTGGAATAAAATAGGGAAAAAGCACTTCTCAGAACAAAGAAAATGCATGACAATAATAAAGCTCGATTCGATAAGCACATAATCCATTACAATGTTGAGGTAGGAGAAATGGTTATGTGATGAACGGAAATAGACTAAATAGAAGCAAAATGGATTAAATCAGGATTGACCCATTTGAGATACGACATAAATTATCGGACTCAAGTTCAAAGCAAGGCATGAAAGTCTATCAAAGCTCCATGAGCATTGTTCTTATTCGTATATCTGGATTTGGCAGATAACCTGATAGTGATTCTTTGTCCTACCAGGTCAAGTGTAAGCAACTGAACATAAGAGCTAGAACACAAGGGCTTGTGACAGATGTTCGAGATAATTCGACAAGTTCATCAACCTTTCCAAGAGCTTGTCACGCTTTTTCCAAACATAATGTTCGTGAACAAGTTCGACGTCTTTAGATCCAGACGCGAAATTCAAATTGCATACTACAATGGCTGAAAAAGACACGAGACACCTACATCGCGAAAAAGAAGTGCCCGGCATATTTTAGTCCAAGTTCGCGTGATTTTATTCTACAAATTGGAAAACTTACTGAGATAGTATCTCATTTCGTGACTGCTGCCAGCAAGTTGAACGGAATTAAATCGGTTTGAGTACATGATAGTTTAATATAGACATTGGTTGTTTCGGTGATGTTACTGCAGCTCCAGATACACGCAAATATTTTGGGATTTAAATTTACTTAAGAGCAGATGGGAGATTATGATAGAAAACCTAATATGTTCTTATCGAATGCGAAGTTAACGATGAATACTCAAACGATGCAAATCTACTTCAGAATCAAAAATCAAACTATTAATGACGGACAGGGCCAATCCTAGGTTGTTGGCCGCCACCCTGCAAAATCTGTATCCAGACACATGTAAAAAAATTTATGTTTTTTTTAAATATCGTTTTTGTGTCTCTGCTGTGACACTTTTAAATTGTTAGGAAAACAACTGTAACTATTAGATTTAGGAAAGGCAATAACCCCGGTACTTTTTCGTTAAATAGATATTTGACTTATGCCTTTGTCCTCTGACGTCTGTCCTGAATATTTTCATGTAAATTACAAGATATAACTGCAAGTACTGACATATATTCTCTTTTATACCTCATGATCATGTACTAGATGATGTATCATTTACTACATCCATTTTAAGAAAATAAAAAAATATTAAACACAAGAATTGAAAATACAAAACACAAATCTCTCCTGTACTGAGAAAGTAACGTGATCCAGAAGTGTGAAGTGAAACTCAGCCTTAAATTTCGAGGTAAAAATAGAAATTGGTTCTTCGGTGCCCTCATAAAATTAAATGAGTATAAATTTTTTCTGGTTTTGTGATGGGTAAGCTAGGTTCAATTTCTGAATTATTGGCTTAAATGTTGCTGAATCAACAAATGGATGTTTTGTAATTTTCTATACCTTTCATACTCTCTGCAATACTTACTCTAGGGTTTTGTAGCATTTCACTAAAAATGTCTCTTTTTGTTGATAAGTCATGTTAAATTAACATTGAACATAGAAACTTAAATTTTTTCAGGTATTTCATTAGGATATTAGCTACTATTTTCGTCTAATTATACCTAGTTGCATATCCAGTTGAATCATTCAAAGCTTCTACGATATTTTATACGATATTTTTGTTTCGGTGGTCTTACCTATAAGGTTTATGCGACTCTATCACTGCTTGTCGCTTAAGATTTTCAAACCCTTCATATTTCAAATGATCTCCAGAAAAGTGTTATAATTCTTGCACTACATCGAAAAAACCAGAAATTTGGCCGCTAGAATTGGCAGCATCATCAATCACTAGATTTAAGGTATGAGCCGCACATGGAGCATAAAATGCTCTTGGATTAATGTTAAGTACCTCTTTTGGAATTCCTTCATTTTTCCCTTTCATGTTTGCTCCGTTATTATAGCCTTGACCCCGAATATCATGAACGTCAAGCTGGAGGGGTAATAGAATTTCTAACAAAAAAGAATATATGAAATTCAACCTTTTTCAGTAAAAAATATATGAAGCTGTTGCAGGGAACATCAGCACGAATAACTTTTACTTTCATTCCTTTCAGATGTGGTGAGGAAGAACAGTGGAATTTCAGAGAAAGAATTAGAAATCTATGTGAAGGAATAGTTGCGACATGCCAGACAGAGGAAGGAAAGGCAGATTCAAAACCTAACTACATAATTAATTCTCACACTTATATTGTACATTTATTTGTTTCCTTTTTCCTCTTTTTGTATTCTAATGTATTCTATCTTGACGTTACTAATTATTATATTTTTTCTTCAGATAAATTTTTTTAGTATCCTCCTGCAATCAATGATTTAATCACCTGCATTAAAAATGGTATTATATTTATGAACGCAATGAGTATAACAAAATATGTCTCAAATGCGATGAGAAATGGCTTCCTATTTGAAGATATCTTTTAGTATCATATCCAAATTCCTATGCGACGTCGGAAGGAAATAAGGAAAAGTGGTCTCAAAATTAACTCGCATGAGCGTCACAAATGTGACAAGAAATGGAGTATCATTTGTGGCCAGTTTTACGATCGCATATTCAAATACTCATTTTTCCGAAATGCTTGCTTGATGTGGAGGACATTTGGATGCAAATGCGAGCGCGTGGGGAGGTAAACAGTACATCGCATAAGAGTTACATTTGCATCGCGACATCACAATGAAGATTTTATTTTATGTTGAAAATGTTACTCCACAAAAGTGTCAGGCGATGTAACGTGTTTGCTGGGTATCCTGAAATTCATTTACCGGTTTCTGATATATATTTGATTATTCTTAAATACATTTGACGACTTCTGAAATGCACTTGACGCTTTCTGAAATATATTTGGAAAAGGTGTAGTTCTCCTGATGAGATGAAAATAAATCTCGAAAGCTCGAGTATAGGGAAAAAGAGTTTGTCTTAACTTTCAATGCTGTTTTCCTAATAATGTTCAAGTTTATAAAAACTGGTCAGCAAAGATTACTTTCATATTCCTTTGATTGGGAGAGCTGAAATAATACAATACAAATTGAAAAAACAGTACCTATCTGAGGTTTGTACAACACGTGAAAACCATAGGTATAGTTCTGTATATGATAAAATGGGGAAAGGGAAAAAACTCATCACAAAAAAACTCTGTCCTCGCCCATGTTCGAAAAAAATTTACTATAACTATTATATATCAGAGGATCTTGAAGGACATTTATGTGATGTAGAATAACATCTCAAAAAGTGGTGACTAAAATACAGTTTATATTTTTCTCTGAAATTCCGGTAAGGCTAGAAACTTGAAATTCTGTCATTTTTGTCCAATCGCTAAGAACTAACCAGGGGTATTTTTTCAATATTTCTGTGACATTAACGGGGGTGAATTTAGCAACACTCACTTACTTAATTAAATATCGCATCTGTTTTTTGAAATAATGAAATAATTATTAATTAAAATCCCTCTTCCTCACAATTTTTTTCAACCTGAATTTTTTTTCTAAAATCAATATCTGAAGAAGAAACCAATATTTTATAATCATTTTAATACATTCAGTGGAAAACAGTGAAGATATTAAATGTGAAAGGATTCATAATAAAAGCTGGATATTACCACTTCTAGCCGAAATACACGAACATATAGATTGTCTGGATTCAGAAAAAAAAATTAAAAATGTATTTTAGTCACCTCCTTTTAAGGGTGGTTTTTCGGAACGGGATGGGTTGTGGAAATTTTTTTATAAGAAAGACCCATCTTAATTTCATACGAGTATTCACCTCCTGAATTTTGTTGAATGAATTAAGGAACAGCCTGTATATAAACGATTCTTTCAATTAGTAAATTCGCATATTCATACCAACAGAGAACTTTTTTTTCCTTCACAATCAATATGTCTATTCATTTTTCAAATAATAAATCTTGTATTCTTATTTAGACAGTCTGTAGGCTGGAAGGGATAAATATTTAATTTTTGGAAGGTCATTGAGCATTAGTTATTTATACTCAATGGTAAGGTAATCCTTACCTTTCTCAATTTTCGGTGTCAGTAGCGCCAGCTCTGGACAATTACGTTCATCATTTATGTTCGGCTCGTTAGGAGTCGACAATTTCCCTGCAAGTATAGGATTCGCTGCTGCAATAGTGAATTTCAACGAACGCATTTCTAAAGTGAGCGCACTCTTTTGGTGACCAGTGGGACTACTAACATCATGATCAGAGCCAGAACTTGGAATATTGTTGTTTTCTTCTTGCTGCAACAAAAACTAAAGATGATGAATGCGCTCTCATCACAATGAAAAATATCTGCTCAGTAACTCTTTGGATAATTTGAATTCGGTGTGAAACGATATTTTGATTTATTCAATTTTCATGTTTAAATGAATGGGATGTAGAGCGATTGAGTATTCATCTCATTATGATAAGAATATAATAACTTCTTCTTTGAGTTATTTCGAAGGAACATCTGAGTTCTAAATTATTTGAATATTTTTTCATTTATACCTATATACTATTTCACGCAATTTAATCATTACATATCGTCGGTCCAATGCCAAAGTCACGAATGTGCTTTTTGCCTATGTTCAGTATGTCGCAACTATACTCATAATATCAAAGCAAAATCGCGAAAAAGTTTGCTTTTCCCCTCTCCTACTTCAAGCCTACTGTCACAAAATTAAATCTCTATTTATAGCACTGTTTCGTTTTTCTCGAAACATCGAAGAGGCACATTCGTGACTTCAGCATTGGACCGACGACATATCATATCTTAAAAAACTTCGTGAGCGCATCCACCAATTGAATATTTTGAATTTGCAACACTCAGTTAACATATTTTCTCTATTTCTGTAACGTAATGAGTTCATTACTGTACTAAAAGTAGGGCTGTTATGAATTCATTACAGCATTGTTTTTAGCAAAATTTATGTTTTTTTTTGGTTGTCAGCACTGACTCTCGATCCTATCAATTTTCAAATCAAATCAATTCAAATTCCGTAATCTGTCAAATTTCTTAAGTCACACCAACTGCCAAGATACAATGTAAAAGTCACTAATCTGAATTTTTATTCGAAAATCGAGAATATTTCAGAAAACTCGACTGAAATAGAAAAAAATCGTCTAAAACTCGTGGCAGAAGACAATTCCAACACTCATGCTTTCGAATTTCGCATTGGAATAGGAGCCATTCTGCAACTTGTTTTAGAACATACTATTTTCGCTTGAAAAAGATATTTAAAATGAATGCTCTTGATTTTACTTACTAGTACAATGACGGACACTTTCTTTTCTATGGAAAGAATAATGTAAATGCTCAGAAATGTTGTCTTTATTATTTGAAATAACTATATACCTACTTACTTTTATGTAAGTTGTATTGTTGAATTCATTGAGGAAACTATCTATTTCGATGGCAGCTGATTCCGACAAATTATTTAATATATCATCGTCGTTTATCTGACCCTCTGCAGCCGAAGGAACTAGAGAACTCAGATCTGATTGTGATAATTCTCCCAAAGCTCCTCCACCTCCATTTCCTTGAGCAGTACTCTGCTGACCCACAGCCACCGAAGCATCCTAAAATGCACTTTAAGTTCAGTATTTCATATATCTATGGATTTAAGCAACAGACAATCAAAATTTTAAGTTTAATGATGTTTATATAGGCAAGTTTCGCAAATATTTGATAGCCTGATCAAGATCTGTCAAGTTGATTATAAAAGGCACCGAGATTAGTTGAAATTTCAAACCGAGTGCTTCGATTGGTTCAAACTGACGTAAGTTTTCTTGATCGGACAATCAAAGTTTCGTGAAATCCACCAAGAGAACAATTTATAAAATTCATATTTATAACCAAATTTGTTTCGTCGAACCGACAACTAAATTAGTTTTATGATTTAACCTCAATTCAATTTCGGTGAGAACTAACTCCTTTCGTGTAACATATCCATCTTTAATTTTAGATATTACGACGATGCAGTAAATAATTGCGAAGTTTTTTTGAAGTTGTTTTAGGATCTACCGATTCAATTTTGCAGTAAATGAAGAAAAATTCTTTTTTCTTAACAAAGCCTTCGCATATCATTGTACCTATTCAAACGTGTCAGATCGACCTTGGTGCAGGCTAGCGTAATATCTTTTGCTTGGAGACATTTTTTCTGCCACTTCCTGTTATATTTCAGCTTTTCTTTCAAGTCTTTTTCGGTTTTTTACTACGGAATACGAGGTGATCAGCTGTTAAATTGTGAAAGTCTTTATAAGAAATCTCAAAACTTGTCTAAAAGCCTACGGAATGTAGGGTGTCCGCGTCTATAAATTCTGAAGGTCAAAGGTCAAAAAGTCGACTTTGACAAGTTTTCCTAAAATATCTCGGTTCCTATCAGGTTTTCGTTATGTTTATTCATCATAAATTCTCTACAACTCTTGAATCAGACGTTTTTATTTGTATTTTGAACTGTTTTGGAGATAAAAATAATAATAAAAGTGTATTCAGCCTATGAAACATTAAATATATGGGACAAGTCACAATAATATGAATACACAATAATGAATACATCATTCAAAAATACAAGTTCACTGATTTCACTGAAATTATAGCAACAATAATCACTTGTTTCTTCGAGCATTTTAGCCGTCGTCGTGGATTAATTCTCGACGTTTCGCCAATTCGGGTGTCTGGCATCTTCAACTGTATTTTCAGGAGATTTCCTCGCTGAATTGAGAGGCCTTATTGTTTAATCATAATCATAATCAGATGCTCGAAAAAAAAGTGATAAAAAAATTTTTTGCTTTTACATGGTCCCTACCGAAAACATTTTTGAACATAGAATTAAAAATAGTAATTTCGAAATGAATACCATTTTAAATACATAAGGGGTACTTCTAAAATCTCATGCAGCCAAAGAGGATGTAAGCAGTTCTTTTAAGTATGTGCTTGGAGATATAGAACTTTGACGCTACTAGATGTCACTTTGCAATATTTCACTCAGTACGCCTCAACTATTTGCTTCAAATAAAGATTTTCTTTATGAAGATTTGTTCCTGACAGCCATGGTATAATGATGATGCCAAATAATAAAGTGTACCGATCAGTATAGGTATGCGATGTCGAGGATGAGAGTAGCCATTTTGATAGCCCATCCTTCTGAAAGGAGATGTAAACTGAAGTAGACAGACCAATTCATACATATAATATTCTGTATAGTATACAACTGAGATTCCCGAGCACATGTTAATTTAACACAATGGCGAACGAAAGGATAAATTCAGTTTTCAATTCTGAACGTAATAAACGACTATACCAGTTGAATTTCATTAATCAAAAGCAATAAAGTTTTCTTTATGTGTACCCCACAAAGCTTTTAGTGTTTTGCATTATAATTTACACTAATTTGACATGATTTCTCCAACCTCATGATAAAAGAGTCTAAGAATTAAAAATGGTTTTCATTTCGATGACTACTATTTTGAATTCATTTAGGTTTCGAAAATTATAGAAACCTGAGGTTTGTTCTATCATGAATTTTACTCACATATATATATATATATATATACATATATATATATATATATATATATATATATATATATATATATATATATATATATATATATTGTTCTATCATGAATTTTACCCATATATATATACATATATATATATATATATATATATATACAACAAATATGGTCTCTATGGTCCCCATCCTCTATGGTTCCATTTTGACGCAAGGTTTTCGCTTCTCCCGCCAAGACGATGAAATCCAGGGCGCGGTCAGTTGGTTCTTCAGTTTCAGTTCCGACCCAAGCCATCAACCGATGAACGTCTATGTCTCAGTTATAACGCTTTACGTATTATTCATTCATTTACAAATTTCACTGTGTTACTAAATAAACTTTTATAGACTTTATAATAACATTTTATTATCACAAAAGGTTATGGGCTCTCTCTGTGACTATTTTCGTGAGTGAATGAACAGTCTTGAGTGAACAACAATTACAAAACAGTATCGAAACATTTCGTGTTAAAGTGTACCAGTTCAAATAAAGCCAAAAATATGGGTGACATGTATCTTTCCTCCATACAGAAGTTAAATACGGATAACTACGGAATCTGGAGTAAAAAATGGAACTACTTCTCATAAGGGAAAAAGTCTGGGAAGTCGTAAGTAAGGCGAAACCCATATTTAAAACGACTGAACAAGATTACGAGCAGGCATGGCAAGATAAGGATGATTCAGCAAGATCATCAATAGGTCTTCTCATTGAAGACAGTCAGTTTTTACACATACAGGATTGTAAAACTGCAAAGGAATATTGGGACAAACTCAAGGATTACCATCAAAAGTCAACATATGCAGGTATTATATATTTATACAGAAAACTGTTCGATCTTCGTCTGCAAGAAGGAAATAACGTTGAGGATCATATCACACAGGTACTTACCCTTTTCAACAAACTTAATGCATTAGGAGAAGAATTAAAAGACAAGTTAAAAGCTACGTTACTTCTCACCAGCTTGCCGGAATCCTATAACTCGCTTATTACTTCTCTAAGAGAACAGAAAAATGAAAATTTCACACTTGATGCTGTGAAAAGCCGAGTTATTGATGAATACAGTCGAAGAAAAGAAAACACATCAGGGAACAGTGAAGCAGTTCTGAAAACAGTGCAGTCTAAAGAACAGTATAATCAGAAAATAAAAGATACAGCATGTTTTTTCTGCAAGAAGACAGGACACCAGAAAAAGGAGTGTATTGCATATAAGAAATGAAAGAACAATCAGAAGAATAAAGAAAAAGAACAGGCCAGTGTAGCAACAGAAGATTTACTTCTAAGCAAGTATTGTAAGGATTCTGTAAAGTCTACAAATGGATGGTATGAAGACTCAGGTGCCACAAGTCACATGACTGGTTCGAAAGAATTATTTCACTATCTAGACGAAACACAGAAAGGATGCATACAGTTGGCAGAAGAAGATAAAATTTGTAAGATGGAAGGTAAAGGATCGATACTCATTAAATGCCATGTTGATGATCAGGTGAGTGAAATACTTTTGAAAGACGTTCTGTATGCACCATCTCTCAAATCTAGTCTATTATCAGTGAAGAAACTCATTTTAAATGGCTATAAAGTAGAATTTAAGAAGAATGTATGCAACATCATGAAGGATGAAAGAATCTTAGCAAAGGCATATATATACAGGTAACAGACAGGAGGATCTGTACAGGGTGGACACAGTAACCGAAAGAGCTAAAGCAGCCATGGACTCAGAGAAGCATGGTGAAAACTGCTACCACATCTGGCACAGGCGTTTCGGTCACAGGGACACCAAGGCAATAAAGGATTTAATTAAAAAGAATCTTGTTTCAGGATTGAAAATTCGGGACTGTGGACTAGAAAGCATTTGTGAACACTGCCTGGAAGGAAAGATGGCAAGAAAATCATTTCCAAAGGAAAGCGAAAAGAAGACTCAAGCAATACTCGATCTAATACACACAGATGTTTGTGGGCCTATGCAGACAGAATCACCTGCTGGAAAAAGGTATGTGATGACTGTTATTGATGATTATTCAAGATTTGCATTTTTGTATTTTTTAAAACAAAAAAGCGAGGCTGGAAAGTATCTAAAAGATTTCATCAAAGAAATGAAAACACAGCATAAAAAAGTTCCAAAATGCATCAGGTCAGATCGAGGACGGGAATATGTGAATTCAGATCTTATTAATTACCTAAAAAGTCAAGGAATAAAAATTCAATATACAGCTCCCTACTCACCACAGCAAAACGGCGTGGCTGAAAGAAAAAATAGATATTTAATAGAAATGGCAAGATGCATGTTATCAGATGCAAAGTTAGAAAGAAAATTTTGGGCAGAGGCTGTTAATACAGCAAATTTTTTGCAAAATAGATTGCCCACCAGAACACGGGAAAAGACACCTTACGGCAGAACCAGAATACAGAAGGTCAACAAGAAAGAATCGAGGTGTACCTCCAGGTCGTTATCTTGATGAATCAAGTCTGGCTGCAGAAATAGAAGAGGACCCTAGAACAAGGAAACAGGCACTTAACAGACCTGATAAAAAACATTGGATAAAGGCTATGGATGAGGAGTTATGTTCTCTGAACCATAACAAAACAGGACCATTGTTGAGGCTCCAAAAGGTGCAAACATAGTAAGCTACAAATCGGTATATAAAACCAAAAGGAATTCGAGACAAGGGCGGATATAGCTTTTTTTCGTGGGGGGGGTAACAACCATTGACAACGAATAACTAGAGAATTCCGGTTTTTTGAGCTTGGAAGGTATTTGCTTACCACATATTTAGGAAATTTTCATTGCTAATACACTTCGCGGAACAATTGAAGGAACAGAAAATTAAAAAAATTTTTTTTTTAAACAGTTTGTATTTCAGTGACGAGTAGTCGAATAAAAAACCAACTTCTGAAGCTTGAAGAAGTTTCTGAAATTATTGATCAACAATTTTTCAGAGTACCGGTGGCCATGCAATCATTGGATAAAGCACGAAAAAAAAACTTTCGGTAATATTTCGAATTTTTATTATTTGGTCTACGCTCAAGGAAAATTCTTTCTAGCTATACCAATGCAAATATCGCATAACCTGTTCATTCAGCTCTAATTTGCTTTTTTACGACTCTCGAGATATTAACTCAACAGCCGATATCTTCGGAAATACTGCTCGCCTAGCGAGGCGAAAGGCGATTTCCTTTCTAATGAAAATTTTCCACAAAAATCCGTTTTGTTCAATCACAGAAACGTGTCATTTTGCCACGCTTAGGATATGAGAAAATTTGGCAGCCTGATGTTCCCCAAAGTCCCCCCTCAAATCGGTAGATCGATCGGTTTTCTTGATCCGATTGATTGAACATTTGAAAAAATTGGGAGAACAAGGTTTTTTCCTTAAACTTGACCTAATCTTTTCACATCGGTTTGTTTTTTTACATAATGAGTTGAAAGGTTTTCAAAAAAACTGTTTTTTGAACGTGGTGTCAGGTGTCAGAAAACGGAGAAAGTTAGGGGTATCAATTTAAAATTCATTCCATTATTTTTTTCTCAGAAAAATGAAGGTTTTAATGTATCCAAGGTCCATAGCTCCAGTGAAGGTGAGTTAGAAATGGTCTCTTGTATTATTTTTTTTTCAAATTAAAAATTTGTTTTCATTCTAATTTTTCTTTGAGAACAAAATTCAACGAAATTTCTCGTTCATTTTTTTTCCAAATTACGAAAATTTTTGATAATAAATTTTTTTTTATGATTCATTTAGACAAAATCTGAGTGAAAAATGAAGAAATAATGTAATTATTGATTGATTAAGGAAATTGGGTCAAGTTTAAGGAACAAAAACCTTGTTCCCTTAATTTTTTCAAAATTTCAATCAATCGGTTAAAGAGAACTGCTGAACAGATCGATCTACCAATTTGCGGGGGACTTCGGGCAACATCAGGCTGTGAAATTTTTTCATAACCTAAGCTTTTCCGCCAATATTGATGATGATACAGTCCGTTAAACAAAAAATGGTGAAATGGCATTTTTTTGCTCTTTTTCCACGTTTATGTGATAGGTAAAAAAAAAATTTGTTCTTAATTGAACAAAACAGACCTTTGCAGAAATATTTCTGTACTCACTAGGCGTTCAGAAGTTTCGGAGATATTGGCAGTTGAGTGAAAGAGGATCATTTTGCATTCAAATTAGGATATCTCAAAGACAAAATAATTGGTTATTTCTGAAAGTCATGGAAATGAAATTAGAGCTGAAAGAAATGGGTTATGTGACATTTGCATCGGTCAAGCTCGAGGAAATTATACCATGCGCGTAGAAAAAAATATTCGAAAAATTTTGACAATTTTTTTTCTTGCTTTATCCGATGATTGCATGACTACAGGTACTCCGGGAAATTGTGAACCAATAAATTCAGAAACCTAAGTTTTCAAGCTTCAAAACTGAGTTCTTTCATTTCCTATAAGACCATTATTCACTGAGATACAGCCTGTTAAAAATCACCAAAAAATGTTGAATATTTTCCTGTTCCTTTAATTATTGTTGCTCGAAGTATATATTAACAAAATTTGAAAAATTACGAATTTGAAATTATTACATAAAATTTTTTGTGCATCACGTTGCGTAGGTACCCTTTTTTCAGATTTTCGATACTCATGGGGGGGGTAATTACCCCCTCTACCCCCCCCGTAAATCCGCCCTTGATTCGAGAGGAGATGTCGAAAGATACAAGGCAAGACTTGTAGCTCGTGGTTTCTCTCAAGTTTGGCACAGACTATGATGAGGTATTTGCACCAGTTGTTCGACAGACTACATTAAAAGTTTTACTTACAGTGGCAGGAAGGAAGAATTAAACCATCAAACACTTTGATGTAAAATCAGCATTTCTGAATGGAAACTTGCAGGAAGAAATCTACATGCAGCAACCTGAAGGATATGCAGTGGCAGGAAAAGAAAAATATGTTTGCAAGCTTGAGAGAGGCATATATGGTTTGAAGCAAGCTGCCAACATATGGTATGAAAAGTTAAAAAATGTTTTAAAAGATTATAATTTTAGCCAGAGTAAAGAGGACCAATGTTTGTTTACGAAAAAGATGACAGATGATACATTGTACTTGATTGTACATGTTGACGATATCTTCATTGCAGCAGGAAAGGAAGAAAACGTAGACAAAATTGCTGGCTACTTGAAGACAAATTTTGAATTAATTGATCTTGGAAATGTAAGAAAATATTTGGTAATAAACATCAGAAAAAATTGTGACGGATATTTCTGTATGAATCAATCTGACTATATCAGGAATACTTTGACCAGGTTTGGGTTGCAAGGAGCCAAACCATCCAACATACCTCAGGATATAAGATATATCAAAAACACAGGAAAGAAACTCCGTTGATGCAGAATAATGAGAAATACCAACAACTCATTGGAGCATTATTATATTTATCTGTCAACACCAGACCAGATATCACAGCAAGTGTTTCAATTATGAGCCAATTTAACAGATGTCCTACAGAAATGGACTGGACCGAGGTAAAGAGAATATGCAGATATCTAAAAGGAACTATAAACTATAAATTTATACTCGGTGGTTACACCGCTGAAGAGAAGAATTTGATAGGATACTCGGACGCAGATTGGGTAAGTACGAGGGTGGATAGAAAATCTAACAGCGGATATGTGTTCAAGTTATGGAATTCTACAATCAGCTGGGGATGTCGCAAACAAGCTTCAGTTTCCCTATCATCAACTGAGGCGGAATACCATGCCCTGGCAGATGCAGTCCAAGAAGGTATGTGGATCAACAGACTACTAAATGATTTTGAGATAAACACTCAGAGTAAATTTCGCATCTATGAAGATAACCAGAGTTGTCTAAAAATTATCGTAATAATAAATTTAGTCATAGAACGAAGCATATAGACACCAAATTTAATTTCATCAAGGATTTGAAGGAGAAAAATTTAGTAGAATTACAGTACTGTCCCACCAACCAGAACATCGCAGATATGTTAACAAAACCCTTGGATAGGATTAAGCTACGAAGAATGGCTGAGGACTGCGGACTGATAGTGCATCCTCAGTGACACATCATTTGTTGAGGACGGGTGTTGCGATACAACAAATATGGTCTCCATCCTCTATGGTTCCATTTTGACGCAAGGTTTTCGCTTCTCCCGCCAAAACGATGAAATCTAGGGCAGTCAGTTGGTTCTTCAGTTCCGTCCCAAGCCATCAACCGATACAAATTTCACTGTGTTACTTAATAAACTTTTATAGACTTTATAATAACATTTTATTATCCCTACTCACTTTTTACCTTGTATATGATTTTACCAACCGTCCCATACCAATATTCGAACTCGTACGTGCGGATGTCCAGTCTGAATCATGGTTGCGAACTGGCTTAGGGTCGGTTTCACAAAACTTCGATTGTGCCGTTAAATTAATTGGAGCCAACGCGATTCGTTGAAATTTCATAAAGAGAAATACGATTGCTCCGAATTGACGTAAAGTTTTTTTTATCGCACAATTAAAGTTTTGTGAAACCCACCCTAACACTGAGTTCCAGGAACGTCCATTAAAATTTAATGCCACCTTAATTCTCCCTTAAACGAAATATCGATAGACGGTAGCCATGGATACTCCGTTTAATGGAGAATTGAGATAGCATTAAATTTAATGGACGTTCCTGCAACTCAGGGATAGTCTCGTAATTTGCTTGAACGCAAAATCACTGACAGTTGTCATAACACCTAAAACTTTATGTTCTCACCTAATCATATAATAGTTATTCATTATACAAGGGAATTTCAGATCGAGAGCTAAAATTTAACTTTTTTCCCGTGACGGGGGAAACGACAATTCAGTATAACAACGTATATTGAAGCCAGAAAATGATTACCAGGAAATGCAATTTTTCAACTGACAGGTTTTTGACAATTAGACCTACGTTGCTAAGAAAACCTTTATATATCCGGGTAAAAAGAGGTCACTTTTTTCCGAGGGAAAAAAGTGAGTACTCACTTTTATCCCGGTAAAAAAAGTTATTTCATAAAGTAATATTTTATGACCTGTCAACAAAGACAAAATGCCAAAATTTTTTCCTGACACAGAAAAAAGGTTTTTTGTTTTTATTCTCCTGGGAATCCCAACTGACCATACAAATAGACACTTAATTCTTTCAAAGATTTTCGATCATTGTATATTATTAGATAGAGCTATTCAGTTGCACATGTTCTGGACTCCGATTGCGTGAAAAATCCTCGGACTGTTTTGACTGTCCGCAACCAGTACCCAGTACCTGAACTTGTATATAATAGCGGCTTGCTTGAACAGCGGACTACGGGTCAGACACTCGGATTATCCAAATTTATACTTCATACTTCCTAAATAACAAAAAAACAAAAATTAATTTTCAACAAAGGTTTTTTTTATTCAATCTACATTGACGATCGATGAAATTGAAGAAAAAGATTGTAGATGGATAACAAAACTACAAATCTTAATTTCCTTCATCTTCTTCGTCTTCTTATTGCTGTGAAATTTCGGATTCATCCTCATTTTCGTCATCAACAATATTTTTTTCCAGGTACATATTCCATACCTTCCCAGCAAGCACAAAAATATAACATGTCTGTTAACATAATGTTACATTAAGACATTGAATGTCCTGTGTAACGTACTTTAAATGTTCTCAGGAGCTCCCTGTAACCTCCAAATTTCCGCAACACAGAATGTTCACACTACATACCAGTAATATCCCCATACAACATCTATGTGATATAATTATGAGAAGTTTAATCGTTTTCAATGGCCCGGTTCAATGTAGGTGCTACATTACTAAGTGAAATGAGGGATCCTTACTATAAAATGTCCTCTCAATGTTACTTATTAACATGGATGTTATATTTGTAATATACCTTTTTTTCTTTCGTTACGACAAAACATTCAAAAAATAGTGACCTCTCAACTTTGATTTTAGAAATAGTGTGCGATATTTTTTTTAACAGTTTTACTAGATTCTCGAAACAAAACACAAATTTCTTTTAGAAATGTGGTAAACCATGGGAATTATTGATTTTTCGATTCACAAAGTTGAAAATGAACATAAATACAATGTAGCGAAGGGGACTATCGAGAACTGATATCCGATCCTCAATAACTTAGACGTCTGGAGATAAACGAATAATTTCCTTTCGGACTCTGTGAAATAAAATATTCTCCAAACCTTTTATCAGTTATTATAAATAGTCCACTGAAATTAGACTTTTGCTTCGGACCAATTCATACGAAAGCAAATGAGGGCTTTTCGGGTACGTCTCGGTGTCCCAAATGATATCCCAAAAGTCCCCCGCATAAAATTTGGCAACGCTGTAAAGGGCTAAAATCCTGCCCCAATGTGATTTTTCGTGAATATCTCGGTCCCTATGGAACTTACGACAAAAATACATCAGTGCAAAGAGAAAGCTGATGAAATTTCCTAGAAAAAAGGTTCTGGGTCGTTTTTTGATATGATCAATGGTTTCGTCCCAATCTTGCCTTCAATTTGAACGTATGTGATATTCTGGAGGTACACTATTCCACACCACCTTTGAGGATGACTACACGGTTCGTTTTTCTCGAATAGGCCTAATCCACGCCTTTTTTGATTTTTGGAAAGGCGTTCGAACGCTAATTTTCTTCTCCTTGCTATGAATGCATGTATATTTTTCGATGACATCCGTGGAGTCAATCCCAGAGTTTCGGATTCCTGCATCGGTCACATTTTATTTTTCTGAGGAATCTTCAAAAGGTTCGGCATTCAGGTAGGATTTTCCATGACAATTGCCACAAACCGGTGAGCAACGAAGTCTCAAACTCCGACGGCCACACATTGATCCACAAACTTTCGTACAGTTGCAAAAAACATTTTTGAACGACAATCAGGCGCAGGAAGTTGGGATGTCGTTTTTGGTTACAATAAATTGTGTTTCAATATGCATCCCCACTCCTCAGGATTCAAATTGTTACCCAGCCATTCTTGTACTTGATAGTACACCCGAAACAGATGTTCACAGATGTTGTTGTGCTGCTTGTGCTGCGTCAAGTGTTGGAGGTAAAAGATTCAATCTCACTGGTCTGCTTCTGCTCATAGCTCTAATCAAGTAAGAATACCGGTATTTATTGATGCGGCAACGAGGCTGACGAGGAGAAAGAGAAAATAGCAAAAAAGGACAAGCGTAAAATAATTTGTCATGTTTCAACCCTCATTTTTAAAGAAAATATTATAGCACTTGCCGGAGATGATTGGGCAAAATCTTTTAAAAACCGTGTAACGTTTGACACAGATGTAGTTGCAGCTGAAGCTAAATATCATCAAATTTGTTTCAACAAATTCAACTTGCCAGTCTCCGAGAAAATGAAGGTTGGTCATCCTGCGTATGAAAATGTTCTCAACGCAATGAAGGACATTTTTTCTTTCATTGAAAATCATGAAGACTCTCAGTTTAAATTGACTGGATGGAGAGCAATACTGACAGAAAACATACCTGATGACAAGAAAATTAAGAGAAAACTCGAAGAGAAGTATGGAAACCGTATTGTTATCACCTCAAAGGAAAACAGGATATCTTGAATCAAGCTTGGTAAAATAGGAAAGATTCTGAGGTAGAATTATCAGGGCCGTCTTTAACCTCTTGGAGGCCCTGGGCACATTAGGATAATGGGGCCCCTACCCACAATACCACATACAAAATACAAATACACAGGAATTCCCTACCGCCGAGTAGGTTTATTCACGACACACATAGACACGGTATGTAAATGCCGTGATGAAATTTAATTATCAAATCGAGAGAATTTCGCCGATTTACGGAATTTCGGTACTCGAAAGGGAGAAGGGATTTTTTAGCTTGAAATCCCCTGAAATTTCTTTTAGTGGCGTGGCGCAAAATTCAGCCTCCCCTCATCGGGGCCCCCCTCTATAGATCTTTTATTCATGATAAGATTTCTCTAAAGTTTTTCAAAGGGAAATAATGAAAAAATTGTTATGAAAATAATTTATATTTTGAATAACAAAAATTTCTAAACAAAATAATGTAAATTCTGATATAAAAGTAACAAGAAACTTGACCATTTCCAATTGTAATTCAGAAACCGTCAGTTGACATTCAGACATCACTTGTATTTCAGATTAGTCAATTGTATTTCAGAAAACATCAAATGTTATTCAGATTTGTCAATTGAATTTCAGAAAATATCAAATGAAATTCAATGAGTGATCCGAAACACATTTAATGTTTTCTGAAATTCAATTGACTAATCTGAAATTCAATTGACGCTTTCTGAAATTGAAGTGACTAATCTGAAATACACTTGACGGTTTCTGAATTACACTTGGAAATGGTAAGAATTTGAAAAAATTTTTTATAACAAAATTGCATTCACCTTTTTTAATTTTTCTGTGCAAACATATCCATCAACTTGTCGATAACTAAGCTTCTGGCCACTTCTTGTCCAAAGCTGAGTAAGCTCAAAAGTCTGATAGACGTGTTTGCGACACATTCAAGGAGAGTCCCGAAAAGCTTGACGGTATATTAAAAAACCCTTGAAAACAGGGTAGCACATGGAGTAATTGAGTGATAATTCAATTTTCGAATTGAATTACTGGAAAACTCATATGTTTTTTATAATTCAGGAGTATTTCTCTATTTTTCAGGAATGATAATTGTACCTTCTTTGTATGAGTTTTGTTCATTCATCATGGGAAAAATCTCGCGAACCGGCAAGATTAATAGAATGAAATTAATGGGGGCGTCATTTTATGCTTTTAGTTTGACTTGGGGGTCCCTTTGGTGCCGAACCTCTGATTCGCAACTGATTTCTTGTCTTGTAGCGCTGTCTGAAATTATGTAGTTAAATGGGTTCGAAACAATTGATCTGAGCGGGGCCCCTATCGATCGCGGGGCCCTGGGCACTTGCCCAAAGTGCCCTAGGCGAAAGAGGGGCCTGAGAATTATCGGTACTTCTGCAGCACCAAGCGGCACAACATCTGCTCTGTTCAATAAATGAAAGACCGCAGATTTGAAAATGGTTAAGGAACGGCAGGACTTGAAAGAGGCAGCTGAAATCTTCAACAAAAATAATACTGCATATAATTTTTAAGCGGAATGAAGTTTTTCCTCTCAATATACAGGGTCTTTCACGAGGAACCTCACCCATATTTATACGGGAAACTACTGAACGTATTTTCATGAAATTCAGCACTCATAAGTATTTCACGATGCTGATGAAATCTAAAATATTTTCAAGGCATGAGTACCTCCGGTTTTTCCGGAAATGACGTCAACTTCCGTTTTTCAAATTAGAACACCATTTTTTTATTGCAGAAATAGATTCCTTAGAAAATTTCAAGTTATTTTGATGTAACATTTTTCAGTTTTGGTTGGAAAATTCTCTCTGAACGGGGAAACTCGAAAAAAAAATCGAAAATAGAGCTCCGCTGAAACAAAAATAACTTCGAGGTTTTCGGATGGAAAATTTTCATTTTCAAGATTTTTCAAGATGTAAGATTGATGTATCCACTTTAAAAATCGAAATCGCGATTCATGATACAGGGGGTGAAAAAATCGCTTTCAAAGTTAGGGATGACAAAATCGTGAAAAATCAATTTTTTCAAATTAGAACCCCATTTGTTTATGGCAGATATTGAATCTACGTTAAAAAATAATGTGAGTGTATGCATCACACCATTGCCCTAAAATGGATATTTTCTGAGTTATTCACAAAAAACTGTTTTTTGTCCTGAATTTTCAGCTATTTCTTTTCCCTTCACGCCAAAAAGATGAAATTTTCAGGAACTGTTATTTGAACCATGCTGTAGATTTTTCACCCCTTCTTGAAACCGGCTTCAAGTTACTATTAGGAGAACCATAGCAAACTCTCGCAGTTATAACTAGAGAAGATGCTCAAAGCTTTGACCGTTAATTTCTAGACTATTATTTATACATCTCAGGAATGCTTCGTGCGTTGCTCTTCTTATTTCATCGGGGGGAAGAGATCTGCAAAAGTGTTTAAAAACCAAATTGAGTTTTAAAACTATGAATCTAAAAATCTAAACAAACCTGAACGCATTTCTGACTCGTTTTATGCAGTCCTCTTTATCAGTCAGGGGAGTTGAGTAGACAATATTTTTTATCCTACCCCAAACATAATAGTCTGAAGGAGTTAAGTCCAGAGAACGTGGTGGCCAAAGATGTGGACCATTGTTCGCCAACCATCGATCTTCAAATAGCCTGTAGAGGATATTTGACACATTGAGTGAATTGTGTGGAGGCGCGCCATCTTGTTGATACCATAAGTCATTATGGTTCTGTACTAGCGGCTCAATTATTTTTAGTCAATATGTTAGAATATCTATCTCCTAAGGGAGAACATTCTCGAAATAATGCAAACATCTGTAGTGTTCTATCTTACCAGTTAAAGTCCCATCATAAATGTGAACATCGAGAATTGCATTATTTTTGATGGCGCAAAAAACATTGAAACCCCAGGTCTCTTGAAACTTCCATTTTCTGAAGTGGTGGTTGTTCTCTTCATCCCAATAATGACTGTTATGCCTATTGAAAGAACCATTCTTTGTGAATCTCTGTTCTCCTGACAAAAATCAGTTTCCATCAAATGCTGTACCCTATTGAATTTATATGGGTGCATTTTATGTTTTTTTAATATTCTCCAAACACTCGATTGAGATAATCTCAGATCAATCTCGGCATCTTTGAGAGAATTTTGAGGATTCACACGAAAATATGCAAAAACTGTAATTTCGTTGTTCTCATCTTCTTAACGAAAGATCCGACATTTCTCAAGTTTGTCATGCTTCTGTTAATGGTATCTCATGTTGGTCTGGGTCGGTCAGGAAACCTCTCAATAAACAGTCGAATCGTTCTATCTACAACTTTATTACATTCTCCATGAAGTAGAATGAGATTTAAATAATCTTCATTGGTAAAATTAGGCATAGTGATCGATTTTATAACTTAATACGAATTATCACCAAATTAATAGTAAACACAAAATGCTACTGAATCAAGAGGAATTTGGCAGATGTAATTAATGATATCTATCATTGAAAAAAAAAAATGTAAAACATAGTGAGTTTTTGCATATGGTTCATAAGGAATTATTTATTTATCACTGGAGAGAAAACCGATGGCCGATTAGTTGAAATAAAAAGGTTTCCGATACAAATTCGAATCAAAATTCGCCATCTATTTAGGAACAACCTGTAACTTTTTTCTCTTGCATATTAGGGTAGTAAAATCTGAAACATGGTTTAAGTAACAGTTCCTGAAAATTTTATCTTTTTGGCGTGAAGGAAAAAGAAATAGCTGAAAATTCAAGACGAAAAACAGTTTTTTGTGAATAACTCAGAAAATATCCACTTTAGGGCAAGGGTGTGATGCATACACTCACATTATTTTTTAACGTTGATTCAATATCTGCCATAAAAAAATGGGGTTCTAATTCGAAAAAATTGATTTTTCACGATTTTGTTATCCCTAACTTTGAAAGCGATTTTTTCACCCCCTGAATCATGAATCGCGATTTCGATTTTTAAAGTGGATACATCAATCTTACATCTTGAAAAATCCCAAAAATGAAAATTTTCCATTCAAAAACCTCGAAGTTATTCTTGTTTCAGCGGAGCACTATTTTCGATTTTTTTTTCGAATTTTCCCGCTCAGAGAGAATTTTCCAACCAGAACTGAAAAATGTTACATCAAAATAACTTGAAATTTTCTAAGGAATCTATTTCTGAAATAAAAAAATGATGTTCTAATTTGAAAAACGGAAGTTGACGTCATTTCCGGAAAAACCGGAGGTACTCATGCCTTGAAAATATTTTAGATTTCATCAGCATCGTGAAATACTTATAAGTGCTCAATTTCATGAAAATACGTACAGTAGTTTCCCGTATAAATATGGTGAGGTTCCTCGTGAAAGACCCTGTATGTTGCCCCCATTAAATAACTCTCCATAAATCACTACCGATATTCTTCCTTGATTAAAGCTGTTAGCAGAAGCAGACCAGTGAGACTGAATCTTTTACCTCCAACTCTTGACGCAGCAAAATAACATCTGTGAACATCTGTTCACAGTGTAATATCAAGTACGACAATGGCTTGGTAACAATTCGAATCCTGAGGGGGGGGGTGGATGTTAAAGACAATATATTGTAACAAAAAATGACATCCCAACTTCCTGCGCCTGATTGTCTTTCAAAAATGATATTTTGCAACTGTACGAAAGGTTGTCGACCAATGTGTGGCCGTCGGAGTTTGAGACTTCGTTGCTCACCGGTTTGTAGCAATTGCGATGGAAAATCCTGCCTGAATGCCGAACCACTTGAAGTTTCCTGAGAAAAATGAAATGTGACAGAAACAGAAATCCAAAACTCTTAGATTGACTCCACGGATGTCATCGAAGAAAGTATACATGCATTCATAGAAGGAGAAGACGAAGGAGAAGAAAATTAGCGTTCCAACGCCTTTTCAAAAAACAAAAAAGTCGTGGATGAGATTATTTGAAAAATAGAAGTCAATTCGTAAGCATGAATCCATTTGATGGTAATTCCCCACTAATAAATAATGAAATAGGTGTACCTCTAGGCTCCATTTTGGGGCCAATTCTTTTTATTTTATTCGTTAATGATTTCTTTGAGTTAAATCACAATCTATTCTTATACGCTGATGATGCATCAGCTATTGTTCAGACCAAGGATAATATAAACCTGGAGACAAGGGTACAGGAATGTTTAGAAGATATGTACGATTGGTTCTGTAGCAACTTATTGTTGACTAATCTAGAAAAAACGGGATATCTGGTTTTCCATAATTATAATAAAAAAATCAATATTGATGTCAATATTGGCGGTGTCCAACTGCAAAAGTTGAATCACGTTAAATTTTTAGGTATGAATATTGATGAAAACCTCAATTGGAAAGCCCACTGTGAGAGTGTTTCCAAAATATTAAATTCAGTTTGCTACATGCTGAGAAACTTGAAGAGGGTTCTTTCAATCGAACAACTTCTTTCAGTGTATAACGCACAGGTCTCTTCAGCAGCTGCAGGTGTTTTTCTCACTCAGGAGAGGTTGGTTAGATGTATCGCGGGTGTTTCACAGAAAACATCTTGTAAGCCATATTTCAAACAGTACGAAATACTTACTCTGCCATCAATCGTCGTCTTGGAGTTGGCAACTGCTGTTTTTATTAGGAAGGACTCTTTTGTTAAAAATTGTGATAATCACCACTACAACACACGGAATCAACAGAATTTCGTTATACCAAACTTCCAATATAGGATTGGACGTCAGTCGCCCTTCTTTCTAGGGTTAAAAATTTTCAATTGTTTGAGTGATGATGTTAAGAAATCTAAGAATGTTTTCATTTTCAAGGGTAAATTGAAGAAAATCCTGTTGAAGAAGTGTTATTATAGTATTGAGGAGTTTCTCATTTAGTTTATTTGCTTTCTGACTTTTTCTATGATGATGTAATCATTCTTGTGGAAATAAAGTATATATTATTATTATTATTATTATTATTATTATTAGGGGATACAACTTTGAGAAAAACGCACCCTGTAGTCATCCTCAAAGGTGTTGTGGAATAGAGTACCCCCATTATCCAGAATATCACACACGTTCAAATTGAAGGCTAGATTGTGACGAAACCGTTGGTTATATCAAAAAACGACTCGAAACCTTTTCTCTAGGAAATTCCATCAGCTTTCTTTTTGCTCTTATGTATTTTTGTCGTAAGTTCCATAGGGACCGAGATATTCACGAAAATTCACATTGGGGCAGGATTTTAGCCCTTTACAGCGTTGCCAAATGTTATGCGGACCCTCCCGCCTAGGGCACTTTTGGGATATCATTTGGGACACCGAGACCTACCCGAAAAGCTTTCATTTGCTTTTGTATGAATTGGTCCGAAGTTTGGGCCTATTTCGACCTAAATGCAGTGGACTAAAATATTTCTCACGCCACGAAAACGCCGATTAGCAGAAAGGGGCCATGAGATGGAAAATCTTTGCTGAATTGCAAAATTGAGTTAAGTCATGGTCAAGGACCGCCTAATTTAGAGAAGGAGAGAAAATCTTTTTATTTCAACAAACCTGATTGGTACTACCCAAAAATGTAAGGTTAGAGACCACCCACCAGAGGTGAAAAACAAATTAGTTTACTGAAGGAGCATTCAGTAGACCTGGAGACGACGGTTTCGTGAAGGTCTCCAGGTTGCTCGGAGGAAGGTCGGGAAGAGTGGATCTGGGGATCGGGGGACGGTAAAGTTCTAATTTTGGTAATTGGGAAATATTAGGTCGTTTCGAAGGGCGAAACGGGAACGGTTAAAGGCCGTTGAGGGAAAAACGTAAAGGTTATTTCGTTTGACGGAATAGTAGGTAGCTTCGAGAAGGGAGAAAACGAAGTAGTAGGTGTTTGTATTGAAGGGAATTTTTCGTGTTGTTCAGTTAGGATTTTCGAGTCAGGAAGCGCGATCGGAAAATAGGGTAGCGCATTCGTGAAACGGGAGTGAAACGTTTCGGGAGTGTTTTGTTTCAGGGAACTTTTTTATTCCAGCGAGGGAGATAAAAAGGTCAGAACTTTCCAAGTTTAATTGATGAGGATAGTTTGAGTCCAAAAGTCTTGCCATCTCTTACCTCCTATCAGCTCACAGCTTATTATCGTAATATTATAATAATAATAATAATAATAATAATAATAATAATAATAATAATAATTTTATTCAGTGAAATTTACATAATTCCATACAATAAAATTTATTTCCGCTTGACAAAAGAACTGCAAAACCTAAGCTTGTAGCTTGTGTGATTTACAGTTCCCTCCAAACAACTGAATATATTCAATCACAATTACACCTGTAGCAATGAAAAACAGAACATTCACAATGAGAACAAAATATCAAAAAAAAAAAGAAATTTTTTATCCAGCAATAGAGATCAAAGATTAAATCAAATATGTGCCAACATGCCCGCGTGTCGTCAAGGAGTGTGAGAAACACAGATAGATCACAACATAATTTCTTCAAACTTATCAAAATTTTGTTTCATGTAATTCATAACTTCATTTCTCTGTTTTTTCTTTTTCACATCAATCTTTCTGAAGCCGACAGGAAGAATGTTGTAAAATCTTGGACCGAAAAATCCTAGCTGGCGTTGTAAATGGCTTTTTAGCAAAAACGGTATTTGGAGCGATTCGCCACTTCGACATCTGGTATTCTGATTATGACTGACATAGGTTTTGTTGCTTTTGATCTGGTGCATTAGAGAATTAAAAACAAAAAGCTCTCTTATGTTTAGTCTCCCGGTTCTCAAAAATAGCTGTTCTGTACTATAAGTTTTTTTTACATTCATAATTATTTTTAAAATATATTTTTGCATTATTTGTAAACTCTCTAACGCATTACCGTACGACCCACCCCACAACACAATCCCGTACCTCAACAGTGCCTCAACCAAGGATTCATAAACTTTAAACATACACGCTCTATCTGTTACTTCGCGAATGTTGTAGAATAAATGTAGTAAATTTTTTAAACGGTTTCGTAGATAATCCGCATGTGCGTTCCATCTCAAGTGTGGATCAACATATACTCCTAAGTACTTCATGACTGGTATTTTTTTGATTATGGGACAAGAGCATAGTATTCTCAAGCAATCTGGTTTATGCATCGTCAAGGCTTCAAGGTTAGGTTGTCCCGTTTTTAGCAGAGAAAATGTCATAAAGTGGGTTTTATCGATGTTAAGATGCAGTAAACTATCATTTAGCCAGTTTTTTATTGATTCGAGACCTCTTTCTGCCCGTTTAAAAACCCCATGCCAGGTATCGTCCTGAAATACCATCACGGTATCATCTGCGTACGACAATATATCTGTTCCTGGAATATCTATTGATAAAACATTGTTGATGTATATGAGAAAGAGTATCGGTCCCAATACTGTGCCCTGCGGTATGCCCATATTGATTGCCTGATGGTCGCTGATTTCATCATTTATTTTAACTCTCTGAGTTCTATTAGTTAAATAGCTCCTAAATAGTTCTAAACATCTACCCCTTATACCAACTTCCTCAAGTCTCCTCAACAATATCCCATGAGAAACAGTGTCAAACGCCTTTGCCAAATCTAAAAATACAGCTATACACTTCTTGTTTTTATTGATATGTTTAATTACCAGATTTATAAGCTTTTCTATTGCATCCTGAGTTGACATTTGTGACTGGAAGCCGAACTGTCTCTCATTAATGATATTGAAATCCCCCAGAAATTTGGTTATACGATTTTTCAAGCATTTTTCAAAAATTTTTGCGAAATTGTTTATCAATGATATTGGTCTATAATTAGTCATTTTTTCTTTATCACCAGATTTATACACGCAAGTAACCAAACATTCTTTCCATTCTAGAGGTATTGTCGAAGTTTCAAACACTAAATTTATGATATGACTTAAGGGTAGTTTTAAAGATTGGTGATTTTCCTTCATAAATTTAGAAGAGACCTTATCGGGTCCAGGCGAAGCATTATTTTTTAGCGTAGCTATCATATTGATGATCTCGTTTTCCGTAACTGGGTATAAAAACATAGATAATGGATTTGGTAGAATATTTTGTAACCTTTTTTGTTCAGATTGTTCTATGATGGAAGCCATTTTTTTTCCGATATTCACGAAAAATTCATTGAATTTCTCAGCCTTTAAATTATCCTCAGTGATTAAATTCCCCTCCTCATCAATGATCCTCCCGGGAAAATCAGTTTTCCCAGACCTATTCGTAACTTCATTTATTACCCCCCAAATCTTTTTTGAATTATTTCCTGCCATACGTAGTTTCTCGGAATAAAATTCCCTTTTTGTATATTTAATAAGTTCATTTACCTTATTCCTATATTTCCTGTAATTTTCCCAGTTTTCATGATTGTTATTATGTTTTAGATTATGCTTCATTTTATCCCTATTCCGTATTGACATTATTAAGCTATCCGTTATCCAGGGCTTCAATTTTTTGTAACGCTTTATTTTTTGAACCTTTTTATATTGGGCGAGTTTGAAATATCGGTTTATTTTATTTATGAATGTTGTATACGCAGCCTGCGAACAGTGCACCTCCCCAATTACATCCTCCCAAGTCTCAACCTCCAAACATCTCCTCAGAAGATCATAATTGATGTGTTGAAATACTTTAAATATCGGTGGTTTCGCTTTATGTTTACTTGTAACTGTAACCAATGGTCTAATGCACAAACACGTAGCATAGTGATCCGTTATGGATGTTTGATATATACCGGATGTTATTGAAAATTTATTCATTAGAGAAGTTTTAGCTCTCACGAAAATATGATCTAATATACTTGACGATGCATCAGTCTCTCTAGTTATTTCGTTTATAAAAGAACTGAAGCCATATTGATTCAAACAGCACTGATAGGAAATTACAGTATTATTTTTTGTATCCTGTAGGTCTATGTTTACATCCCCAATAAATACTTCGAATTCACATTTTGTGAGGCTCTGGAAGAAAGTTTCTATTTCCAATACAAATTTCTTTGAATCAGACGATGGAGGTCTATATGTAGCTGTTATACCCAAGAATAAACTACCAACATTGACGCATAGGCGCAACAGATTAATATTTGTTAATTTTAAATTTATGATCGATACCTGCTCTGCTCCGATATCATTTCTGATATACAATACCAGACCATCATTTTGGTTAAAAGTTGAGCCATTGTAGTAAATATTATAATTAGGGATATTAAAACTTATCATATCATCAACTTTCCAGCATTCTGACAATATAATTACATTTAAATTATCACACCCTATTGACTGTAAGCAGAGTAACAAATTATCGTAATTTTTTCTTATACTTCTTATGTTGAAGTGAATAATACTTATAAATCTCTCTCCCCCAAAACTCACACGGACATCATTGGCTTCACAAAATATCTCTGTTTTCTGATCATCTATAAAATCATCTGCTTCAAAATCAATCATGAACTACAGTTAAATAATAAATCAAAGAAACAATGTTCAATGAAAGGATATCTAAATTAAACCAAACAGAATCTCGAGCATCGCCCTAACCTCACTTTTTAAATTTGAAAATTATAAAATAATCTAATAAACAGTAGAAATCATACATCATTCGATGAACACAAAAAGTGCACAATGAAAATACATTATTATATATACTGTATTATATGAATTCATTCATTGATAGAGTTATCCACAATTTCATCGAGATTTTCACTCGAATTCTTCAAATTATCGCAATCAGTCCTTGAATTAACAATGTGTAACTTATTCAAGAAATAGACCCTTATTCTTCCCCGAACTGACCAGATATTTTTGTGTCCAAATTTTTTAACTGCATATTGCAGAATTTCATATCTTTTCTTTGTTAAATCTTCTTTAACACTTACATTTGAATTCTTGAATAACTTTCTTTGTCCAAGAAATTGATCACGTTGTTTTTCGCTATGAAATTTCAGCAATATTGGCCTTGGTTTATCCTGATTCCTTTTTCCAAATCGGTAGCATGATCGGATATCATCTTTATTCATCCTTATATTCTTGGTTTGACATAATTCTTCAATCACCTCTCCAATCACTTCCTTCTGCGTTTCTTCTACTCCGAACATTATTAGATTTCTAGATTTACTTTCTTGCATCAGGTAATCTATTCTGCCTTCATTCTCTGATATCCTCTTGTCAATTTCCCCGATCACATCAGAATGTTCAGCTTTAATCATTTGTAAAACCTTTTTAGCGATTTTTTCAATATATTCATCAAACACTTCCGCCATGGTTTCTTTGACCAATTTCCTTATTTCGGTCTTATTCTCCTTCGTGATACCCATTTTCCTTGTTCAATATAATATTAATTCGAATGAAATAAATTCCGCAAATATATCTAGATTTTCAATTATTCTCGTTTTTCCACTGTTTACAATATTCAATATGTTATCAGAGCGATAGTCGGCACCTGTTATATTATTATGGATTTTTGGGTAATTAAGAAACCCAGGGGATAGGGAACTTATATTTTCTTCATGAAATTTTTCTTATACAGTCTGAGGTACAGACGAAGAGATTAATTAGTTATTTCATTATCTTTTTGTTGGTATTTTGGAAAATAGATTTTTTTTTGTTAAGCTACTTCATTGGTTTCAATTATCCCTAAAACGCAGAAATCTCTAAAAGAAAAATAAAACCAAGACCTTCTCAATTCTGCAGAAGGCCGTACCCACCCTCTTTCCGAGATGGAGAGAGCCCAAATTTTGTTGTTAGGTTGACGTGAAGCTGCTCTCATTTGTCAACCCCCTTAACATCTCGACAACCTCGTATGACAAAGTCACTTTTTATACGAAAATGACAATGCTCATATAGGGGTGTCTATTACAGAAAAATAGGTTATGTTTTTGTATGAGAATAAAATAAATATCATCACAGCCTTCATCTCAAAAATTAGTTAGAAGTCATTCTAATAAAACACTACATGATTCATTTGTCGATTTATTCAGAGACCTTGAAAAAAACAATATTGCTGCAATTCACTTATTTGAACTTTCTCTGCCACTCGTGTTGATTTAATTTGTAATTCGTACACAATTTCTGGAACTCGAAAATATGCCATTGTCAAAAATCAGCAGACATAAAGCTACAATATCCAACACTATCAAGCTACTGAAGCTACACTTTCACTCTTCCGTGTATTGATTCCCGGTTTCTCACAAAAAATGGCGTATCAAAATTTCATGGGATTAGAGATGATGTCTATAATGAACACATACGCATTTATAACAACATCCTCCCGTTGGAAGAAGTTGAAAATATACATTCAGACACGATTCCCCGGCGTACGTTCGACGCACATAATTTTGAAACTTCTAAGTTACATAAATGTATATCAAACATATGAAAAATGCATAGTTGTCTCTTAAAAGTACATTGATATGATATTTCGTTTTTCTGTCGTAGGAACATTACAAAAATACATTGTATGTTCATTCGGTAAGATTGTTGAAAAAAACATAAGGTTTCAACATGATCTGTATGTCCCAGGTATATAACAAACAGATGTTAAATAATGATATACATGTGACATTCAATGTAATGGAATTATGTGCAAGTGATATCAAAGTAACATTACAAATGAATGTTACTTTGTTATCAAAATAGAACATCGCTAAACTTCCCAGTTATGTTATGCGCTTGGTTGGTTCGGGCAAGATTAAATTTCTGGGGGACTCCGTCATCATGAATCTTTGACGTATGATCGAAAGCCTCAATTTTCTTTCAACAAAAGTGAATCTCGGGGGAAAGGGCTGCTGCAGCCCCATGGCTTCTCCCCTGGATGCTCTACTGCCTTTGGGATCAAATATACCATCTTCACTTTCATTACCCTGATATGGTGATGCATTGAAACAAGTTTGCCCATTACACTTGCCACAAGCTAGCGAGTACTGCAACACCGCTATCCTGCATCCACACAGGGACGGGCCGAAGCCAAATTTATGGGGGGGGAAATCCATCGAAAATTTTCCAACTGGACATTGAATTGACAGGAATTCGTTATATATTTTTTCGTATAATATTTGTTCCTCAATACAGCATTCTGGGAAAGGCCTGAGGGTAGAAGAACGGTTGGTCGTCCAAGAAAACGGTGGAAAGACGCAGTGACCAGTGATTTGCAGAGACTGGGAGTAACACAATGGGAGCTAGCAGTACAAAATCGACTAGAGTGGAGAAGAATAGTAGATGCGGCCAAGACTAACCTTGAGTTGTAGAGCCATTGCTGATGATGATGATGATATTTGTTCCGGTAAAAAAAATTCAGAATGATTAATTTCAACAAAGTGAGGAGTAATTAACTTTTTTCCATCTACCGAACATTCAATTGAGTAGATTTTATGGAGTTTGCTTGATTTTGCTTGAAACTTTGAGAAACACTACTTGTTTGTTTCTTCAGTTTTGTAGCGTTTCTTCATTTCGTGGAATCTGGGAGCGAAGGCACGGCTCATTTTCATTAGAGAAAATATTTTTTCTGAAAAATCTATTCTTTTCATACCGTAAAAGGAGTAAATATCGGAAATCAAAGTGATGAAAAATTAACGTTGATTTTCTAATTACCCAATATTCAATAATGTGAGTTTCTCTATTTTATGGAATCGTTTTTTTTTTTGTGAGGAGTACTTTGAAGTACCTATGTTCGAAACTTTGAGACACACTTTTTGTTTCATTTTTTGATTTAGTTCAGTTTCATTATTTGGGGTATATCAAAATTTTAAGCATAATAAAACAAAATATTTTTCACAAAAAAGCAGATTCCATAAAATAAAGAAATATACATGATTGAATGTTGGGTAGATGAAAAATCAAAGTTATTTACTTACCACTTTGATGAGATTCAGAAAATTGAAACTGCTCATCCCTAACATGGGTCTATTTAACAGATTAATAGGAACAAAAGTTACAGAAAATATATTTGGTTTGGTTAAAAATGAGCCCTACTTTTGCTTACAGATTTTATGAAATAAAGAAAAGCAAAATAACTCCCTACTTTACACAGAAAATGTGTGTCAAAGTGTGTGAAATCAAGATACTTTTTAAAAAAACAGATTCCCGATATGGTAGGGAAACGGTTTTGACCTAAATCACTCATATTGAAGAAACAATTTTGAAAAAAATTTCCTAATTTGAGTTGGCGATTTCGAACTCTTTTGCAGCGTTTATTGCAATTAGTGTTTGGCAATTGAGGATATATTTGGTGTTTTGAAAGATTGTTGTTGTGACTTCCGATATTCTGTGGTCACTACTCATAATTTTCTCTCATACTTGTTTTCCTTCGTGCATTTTCTGTTCATAATTTTTTTGTTAATTTTTTATAAGGCACCCCATAACTCAAACTTCACTTTGAATCGTTTTTGGTTCATTATTTAAATTTATTTACACATATTGTTTATTCGCAAAACTATAACACAATATAGACACAAGAGCGTACCTAATGATGATTCTGCTTATCTGAAAGTAACAGTTTAAATTTATGATTCCAGATTGTTTTTTTTTGACACAGTCCATGCGACGTAACTGAAAAATTTTCAACTGGGTACCTACTTTTTGATAGTCCCGTAAACGAAGGTCTGAAATAACTTTTTTGCGGAAAGAGTTGCCTTTTTGATATAATGATTGTCACTAGAGTAGGATCTTGTGGTCACAAATGCGGTTCCCAAATTTTCAGGAACCTTGGAAAATTCGTGAAAATGTCGAAAAAGTTACGTTTTCTCGGAAACTAGAAGGTTTATCGAAAAAAGTTTCGAACAAAAGTTGTAGAGCGGAAAATTCTAGTAAACTTGATGGCTTTTTGCATTCTCATGGTGTTAATATTGACTAATTAGAGGTGCATTTATGTAATGGCGTCCTCAGTTGCTAACTTCATTACGTTCGGATAGCCGAAGACCGAGCTGAAGACGCTCTAAGGGCCGGTTTTACAATCGAAAGTTAACCTTTATGGTTAGGTTACCGGCACTCGATGGTTAACTCGTACCTGGCGTTTTACAATAATTTTACCGATGGAGGTTTCGTAACTATGAGTTGAGTTTAAATTTTATTAAGTTGGTGGAAAAAAATGGTTCTTTTGATCTAAATAGTAGGTCGGACGCCATTAACGAATTTATAAGACGTCATATGCATCAAAAGATCTGAGGCGGCCAATTTCTAAAAAATTACGGACAAAGCAAAGTAAGCCTCTAAATTCAAAATTTCATTTTTATTTCACATAATTTATGTTGTAAGTCTGAAGGACTTAGCTCAATTGCCTTAAATACAGCTATTTATTTATTAAAATGAAGATCTTACGTCGAAAATTGGCATTGACGGATAAGAAATGTGCCTTGCAGAATATTAAAATCGATGATTGATTTATACAAGAATATATTTAAAGTTTTTTATTTCAGTTTAATAAATATTTCCACAGTTTTGTCTATGCATACATGAGTTCAATTATTTCTGTTATTCAATCTATTGAATTACTTTTTGAAAGCCAAAAAAGTTCTGAGTATTGCTCAGTTAGTTCTCCGAAGTTTTTTTATCGATTTCGATCGAAAAACTAGTCGTTCGTCGAATATTAGATGTTGTTATTTAATGGTCCAACCAATAATTATTCGAGTTAGGAACTATCCTTATGAAAGTTATGCGTTTCTCTCGACGAGTTGTATGAAATATTATAATGATTGCAAGAGCGACTCTATAAGCGCTATGCTAAGTTTCATACTTTCATACTACAGTTCGAATGGGGGGTCGTTCTTCTATTTGAGGAAAAATTAAACATGTCTCACTAATTTCACATTTCCAATTAAATGAATTCTACTTTCAACAGTAGTTCTGGGTAGCATTCGATTAGGTAGATCTACAAAATTTTCAATCAACGCTGATCGAAGAGAGAGAGAGAGAGTTTGAACGAAAATGCAATCCCTATTTTATTGAAAAAAAACACACATAAATCAGATATAGCTAAATTCAATGCACACAACATAAAACGCAAAATGCATCTACAAAATGATTATTTCTTCCAACATATTCTCTTGCACTCAAAATAATTTGAGAGAAGTCCGGGATATGAATTTCTCATCCTCGGCTGTATTAAAGAGCCTTGTTAGTTTCGTTTACAAACATGAACGTAATAAAATGGGAATGGTAAAACTACCTGCTCCCTTGCTCCCTACTTGCCGCAACTTCGGCTATTCGTACGTAATGAAGTTAGCAACTGAGAATGCCAATACAGAAATCCATCTCTAATTAGTCAATATAAACACCACGAAAATGCGAAAAGGCATCTTGTATACTAAAATTTTCCGCTCTAAAACTTTTGTTTGAAACTTTTTTCGATAAACCTTCTAATTTTCGAGAAAATGTAACTTTTTCGACATTTTCACGAATTTTCCTGAAAATTTGGGAACCTGCATTTTTGACCATGAGTTCCTTCTAGTGACAATCATTATATCCAAAATGCAGCTCTTTCCGCAAAAAAGTGATTTCAGACCTTCGTTTACTGGACTATGAGGCCGCATCTCTTCCAACACTTGATGGTAAAAATATTATGTTGAATACCATTTATTGCCGGCTATACATAACAATAATATAATATATATAATAATATATAATAATATAATAATATTGTCAAGTACTGATTGCAAACTTGTTCTTTCTAATTCAGATTCATTCGTATTTCATAACTCTCTAAGAATAATGTATTTCACCTGCTTTGAAATTTTACCAACTGCTTTGAACTTTCTCCAAATGTTTTGGAATTTTTTCTAACTGCTTTGAAATTTTGCCAACTACTTTAGAATTTTCCCAACCCTTTTGAAAATTTTCCAACTGCTTTGAAATTTTTCCAACTGCTTTGAAATTTTTCCAACTCCCTTGAAAATCTTCCAACTGCTTCGAAAATTTGCCAACTTCGTTCAACATTGGGGAGGAAACATCCAGCCCCGAATCTCTTCTCTTGTATCCGTTTTCGTCTCCAGCAAGGAAGTTCCATTGACGGCTTCTTCTTGACAGGTCATAAGCTGGGACTTCAAAGTGGATACCTGAGGTTGTAACTCGTCAGCGTGCCGTTTCATAGCGTGTACCTGCTGTTCAATAGCTGCTTTGCTACGAGTCTTCTCTCCGTATTGCGCTTCAATCTCTAGACGCTTCAGTTTTTCTTCGGCCACAGCGTTCTTGAGTGTTCTGAGCTCCTCTTGCATTCTTGCTAACGCCAAACTATGATTGTCTCTGTCTTCTTTGAGAAGCGATTGGAAGTGAAGAATAGACTCATCTTTTACCGCTATTGTATCCTGTAGAGCTTTTATAGATGCCTTAAGTGAAACAACCTCCAGTTTGATCGATTCTGTAGAAGTTCCATCGCTGCCGCCATTCTGCACCAGTTTGTCTTCTATCAGAGTCCTGAACAGACTGAGATGCATCTCGCATTCGTCCAGCTTAGTCTTCAACTGCTGTATAACATCGTCCCTCGTCAACACTTCATTCTTCGTGTTCAAGAGTTCCGTCTTGAGGTTTTCTGCACGTTTTGTATGGTCTTCAGATTTTTCATAACAGAAGAAACTGCATTCTGTATTGTCGATGGCATCCTTATGTAAACTATGATGATGAAATTTTGTACAATTGTTGATACCACATAGAGTCTTTCTTCTACAGAATTTAATTTGGTGGTGTCCAAAACAAGAGAAACATAACTTCTCAGTCGTAATGAGTTCCCATCGACTGTCGACAGACCTTTCTAAAATTTCTTTACAGTTCGAAGTCTCATGATTTTTACAACAAATTTGGCATTTTGGTGTCACTTGTGTAAGCATAGGTCGATGGTTGACATTTCTTGTCTCTCGGTGGTTGAAATTTCTAGTTTCTCTATGGTTAAAATTTTCTTGACGTTTTATGTCATTTAATTCAGGTTGTAAAAAAATACTTAAAATTCGGGCTTGATTTTGAATCCACGATGAAAAAATGTCCAAGGTTGGCACTCGAATATTCAATCCTGACACATAGATTGCCCAATTGTACTTCAAGTGTGTTGGAAGTTTATTCAGTAATTCCCTCATCACTTGTGGATTGCTCAAATATATTTCCATGTGGAGATTTCTTGGTGTAGCACTGAAATTTTGAACTTCCGTAGCAAATTTCACAAAATTGATCTGGTCATCCTCTTTCAAATTTGGTTGAACACGAATTTTCTCGAGGATTGTTTCTATTATATATTCCGGACGTCCAAATCTCATCTCCAAAGTATCCAAAATAGAGTGAACATTTCGAGTGCTTCCCCTTTAAGGGATTTCTGAAGTCGAAATTATATTTTCTTCGTCACTATAATGATTTTGGGTTCTTTCGAATGTAACTTTAAACATAGGCCAGTCTTCAGATTTTCCATTGAAAAAAGGTAAATCTTGAGAAGAATTATTCGTCTTGGTAATTTTCAGCACTTCAGATAGTTTACCAATTCCTTCTGCTATGGTTTGAGTTAGAAGTGTAATAGTTTCGTCGGGATTTTTTGACTTCGGAATATAATTCATCTTTTCTTCATATTCAAGATATTCTCCATTCAACCATTCATTTACTTTTTTCCTTGAGGACATTTCTGATAATGAATCAGATCCAGTGCTTGGTGATATCGATGTTTTCTTCGACATTATCCTTTCTAATTGAATAGTATTTTCACTCATCCTCTTCTGTAAATCCATTAGATCTCGCTGGTTCTGTGGTTCTTTGGACTTTTTTAAACAAAAAAGGCATACCTCTTTTGTTTCGATAAATCTAACCGTTTTCGAGAAGAAGGCAGAATAGCATTGTTTGCATGCGATGAATAAGAAATCTTTTTGATTTATTTTCAACCTAGAACAAAAATTCTAATGACGGAACCTGATGGTTATAAAAGCAAAATCAAGGAGTCAGCTTGTATTTTGTTGGATGAGGCTAATAATCTCGCCAATTGTTCAGTAGGAATAGATCGAATGTGGATGGATTTATTGAAAAAAGAACTGGTTTCAGGGAATTTTGAAATAAAATAACGATATCAACATCCAGTAATCAATATTGATCTATGTTCATCATATATTGATAAATGTCAATCCAAAAATAAAAAAAAATAAAAAATTGTCACGATTCTAGAAAGTTGAATGAAAATCAGTTATTGTCTGACGAACGAGTCTGATTTAGACTCCGAAACGTTACGCTTAAGATTTCAAAGTGTTTTCATTTTCTTTCTGTTCATTGTTAGGCAACAATTTCTTCTCGTAAAGTTTTGGCCCCTGACAAATTAGTACTCAAATTTTTACGCAAGGGCCTTTCTTATATAATTAAAAAAAATTTCTAATTGTTTCTTGTTTCAGAGACTGGGAGAGAAAACCTATATTAAGTTTTCAGGAAAATAAAATGGGATGTGGTCAGAATAAGTGAAACTAGAAGACATGGAGAGGTTTTGAAACTTCAAAATCGGGCCATATATTCTACTATAATGGTGCTAATGACTCCATCGGTGGAGTAGGATTTCTTATAAATAGGAGACTATCGAGATACCTGATTGCCACAAGAGCTATTTCAACAAGAGTAATACTCATAATTTTACGCCTGAACTCTAGATACCCATTAAAAATAATTCAAGTGTATGCACCAACATCAACGCATTCCGATGAAGAAGAAGACATATTCTACGAGGACTTATTGCCCGCTATTCATGAAGATCCTGCCCTCTTCACTGTCATTTGTGGCGAATTTAATGCTAAAGTGGGAGTCAAAGCACTTGGAAAGTTTGGTTGCCCCTTGGCAACCAAATGAAAGAGGAGAGACATTCCTCCTAGAAAATAACGTTTTCCAGATGAATAGCTTTTTCCAAAAAAGGCCAAACAGGTGATGGACATGGAAAAGTCCTGACGGAAGAACCCGGAACGAAATAGAATATTTTATTACTAATAAACGGTCCATATTCAAAGATGTGATGGTTTTGAATAGGTTTAAAACATCCAGTGATCATAGATTGGTGAGGGCTACTATTGAAATCTACCAACCCGGAAAGACACAAAATGATCCAAAAAAAGAAGACCAAGGTATGGGTTCATCCAACAGACGAGGTAGTATTCACACAATAGATGGATGATACAAGCTTTCATTGAATGTCAACAAAACCGAATGTGTTATATTCAGAACTTCCCAATCTAAAGAAAAATTTCCAGCAACTATTGACTTTAACAACACTACAGTCAGAACATCACTATCAACGAAGTTTCTGGGAATTCATGTTGATTGTTTTCTGAACTGGTACCTACATATAAGTGAGCTGAGTAAAAGGCTAAATCGTGTTTTGTTCATGATTAGAGTATTGTCTCGGCGTGTGGATAATGAGCTTTTGAGATCTGTGTATTTTGCAAATTTCGAATCTCTGATGAGATATGGAGTTGTTATTTGGGGTGGTAGTTCTGATACCAGTAAAATATTCATACTTCAAAAATCTGCTCTGAGGTCTATGCTGGGTCTGAAATTCCGGGAATCCTGTAGAGGCAGATTCAGACAAAATAAAATACTCACGTTTTTTGGTGTATACATCTTAGAATGCGTTATTTTCTTGAAGAAAAATCCACAACACTTCGACGAATTATGCAATAGGAATAGTACACGGCAAATGAATGCTTTTCACTATCCTATACATGGTCTCACATAAACGGAAAAAAACACACAGTATATGTGCATAAGACTTCATAATAAAATACCAAAATCTATCATGAATATAATTAGTTATGGGCAATTCAAACGTAGACTCACTGATTTAATCATTGAGATTGAACCTTATTCTATTTCAGAATTTCTAAATTATTCTTTTGAAATTTCCTGATTGTGATCTGTATTTTTTCTCCATGTTTATTTGACGGTTTCTCATTTCCTTGTAAGCAATGATTCTGAGAATAAAGTTTTGTTTATTGTTTATTGTTATTGTTTACAATAGAGAACATGTCGGCTGCAACCGACATAAATGAACTGAACAACGAAATAGTGAACACCATATCAGACAAGCAAAAAACAAATTTTGTCCAAAAACTGAAAAAGAGCAGAGAATAAGCACAGAAGCTATGAAAATAATAATAATAATAATATTTATTCACCTGAAAATCATAATACAGTGAACAATTATAACCCATCAAAAATTACATGGGGTGTCAGTATTAAAATTTAGAATCATTTTATAAAATTTAGAATTAGGTTTATATGACAAAAGACAGTGAATGACACTTTAAACGAACTATCTTAGGTTGCCTCTCCAGAAGTCTTCCATTGTGTAGTACTTTTTCTATTTCAGCAGTTCTTTCAGTTTTATCTTCAGTTTGGTCTTTTTCATCTTCTTGAAGTTTACAGGAATCTATATATATATATATATATATATATATATATATATATATATATATCTATATATATATATATATATATATATATATATATATATATATCCACAACAGAGATAACTCCACTTAAAAATTGATATTCAAAATTTTTTAACGGGATAGGTGGAAATTAAAGGGCTAGTTATTTGTGTCCTACATTTATTCTCTGTCAACGTTTCGGACCATTACTGATCCTTCTTCAGAACTCTGAAATTCATGATAAGATACGAATAGAAAAAATCAGAATATGAAATCATGGAGCTTACCGAATAGGTGAGGTTAAAGAATAAACTGCGATATCCAAATCAATGAAGAATGTAAGAAAGTATTATGGGTAATTATAACAAGAAAATTCAAATGTTTGAAAACACAACTTGACATGTACAAAATCAAAAACTTCTACAATTTTCGAATCAACAAAACTTCAGAATCTGACATACAAATCAAAAAAACTATGAACAGTGACATCGATAAATCTTCTTTTTTATCGGATTACTCTATTATGTTCAAATGAAATGAGATAACTGTAGATATTGCTAATATTTTCTATATCTCTTCTCGAGTTCATTGTTTTTTTAGTTTTTTTTATATGAAACATTTCAAGGAATGATCTCTTCTTCAAGTTCTTTTCAAATTCAAGTATTTCTGTCGATTCCCAATCCAGAACATGGTCCGTCCTGCGGCAATGTTCTGCTAACGCACAAACTTTCTTAGGGTTTTTGATGTCGCTCTTATGTTGTCCTTCTTTTTAGTTGTTGTGAAGTCTGGCCGATGTATTTGAGATCACATGAGGCACATTGGATGTTGTATACAACTTCAGTCATACTTGTTTTCTTCATCTTGTCCTTCACCCTTGAGAATAGTCTTCCAATGTTGAATTGGTTTCTTATCGCAACTTTCATCTTGGTGTCTCTTAATACGTTTACAATTTCATTCGTTAAACTAGGTATCAGAGGAAGAGATGCGTAAATAACCGGTTCTGTTTCTTCTTGTAATCCGCCGTTTATAATATCAGATCTAGCAGCTACAGTATTACCATCCTCAGTTCCTAGACGATTCCTATCCATTGTGTTGAAAAGCAACCTACTAAGTAAATGTTTTGGGTAGCCATTGTTCTGTAGAATTCCTTGCAAAAGTTTGAGATTTTTTGTTAAAAACGTAGGGTGGGAAATATTTTTTATTCTCTGCTTCATCCCCAAAATCATATTAACCTTTTGTTTCATGGGATGGTTTGAAAGATAGTTTATATATCTTCCTGAGTTCATATTCTTTCTATACCAGTCAACTATTAATCTATTATCATCAGTTCGGATAACCTTTGTGTCCAAGAAAGGGACAGAATTTTTAGTTTCTTCTTCTAAGGTAAATTTTATATATTCATTATAACTATTGAACTTTTCTAACACAAATTCAGTTTGGTCTTCTGGTACAGAACAGAATATATCATAAACGTATTTTTTTATAATAGGAATCTCAAAAGGAATTGTATCAAGTATTTTGTCAAGCAAATAATCCATCACCAATTTTGCCACTATGGGACTGACTGAAGAGCCCATTGGCGAGCCAAAAATCTGTTTGTAAATCTTTCCATCAAATATAAAATAGTTGGAATCAAAGAGGAATCTGATCATAGTAATAAATTCTTTTTCTGGGATACAAGTGAATGTTGAAATCTTATCCCAGTTAATTTTTATAGCTTCTATGGCTAAATCAGAAGGTATGTTGCTGAATAACGATACCACGTCTAAACTTATCAAGACATACTGTGATGGCAATTGTAAACCATTAACTTGGGTTGCAAACTGAAAACTGTCCTTTACGAAATATCTATCATCTTGATAATCTACTGTTTGTGATAAAATTGACGTTAAGAAAGAAGAAAGTTCTGTTGTTGGAGTGTTGATACAGGATACTATTGGTCTCAAGGAAAGAGAAGGTTTATGAATCTTTGGTAATCCATAAAAACGGACTGGAACACAATTATAATTATGAAGCTTTTTTCCTAGTTCTGGAGTGATGTACTTTTTTTCAACTAAATTTTTAACGAAAGCATTAGCTTTATTTTGAATTGTTAAAGTCGGATCTCTTCGTAAAAGTTTATAATACCTTTCATCGTTAAGTAATTCGTAAGACAGACGTAGGTATTGCTCTTTATCAATTAATACTGTAACATTACCCTTGTCAGATTGTAAGACAAGCAATTCAGGGTGTTCTTTCAAAAACTTTTTGCAATAATAGTATTCTTTTTGGAAAGGATTACTCACAATAGTAGGATTTCTGATGTAGTTGGTTATGACATTGGTTGTTAATGATCTCAAAGTGTTTTTTTCTTCTTCACCAGAAACTTCCTTGGACTGTACCATGTATTCAACATCGGCAAGAAGTTTTGGATGGATACCTCCTTTTTCGGAATATCTATACAAAAACCCTAAGAAAGTTTGTGCGTTAGCAGAGCATTGCCGCAGGACGGACCATGTTATGGATTGGGAATCGACAGAAATACTTGAATTTGAAAAGAACTTGAAGAAGAGATCATTCCTTGAAATGTTTCATATAAAAAAAACTAAAAAAACAATGAACTCGAGAAGAGATATAGAAAATATTAGCAATATCTACAGTTATCTCATTTCATTTGAACATAATAGAGTAATCCGATAAAAAAGAAGATTTATCGATGTCACTGTTCATAGTTTTTTTGATTTGTATGTCAGATTCTGAAGTTTTGTTGATTCGAAAATTGTAGAAGTTTTTGATTTTGTACATGTCAAGTTGTGTTTTCAAACATTTGAATTTTCTTGTTATAATTACCCATAATACTTTCTTACATTCTTCATTGATTTGGATATCCCAGTTTATTCTTTAACCTCACCTATTCGGTAAGCTCCATGATTTCATATTCTGATTTTTTCTATTTGTATCTTATCATGAATTTCAGAGTCCTGAAGAAGGATCAGTAATGGTCCGAAACGTTGACAGAGAATAAATGTAGGACACAAATAACTAGCCCTTTAATTTCCACCTATCCCGTTAAGAAATTTTGAATATATATATATATATATATATATATATATATATATATATATATATATATATATATACAGGGTGTCCCACCGGGAGTGCCCATTAGAAGTTTATGGAGAAATAATTATTCGATCGATTTCAAATTTTGCGTGGATATATAAGCCAAGCAGACCTTCATTTGTGATATATTTTCAAATATCAATGACTTCCGCTTTCACCGGAAATGGTATCAACTTTCTTATTTCAAATGGAACACCCTGTATATTATGACTTCTTCGGATAGATCTTCGAATGCCACATTCATTTTATGTATCACTTCCTATAGCCATCTAAAGTCGTTTTCGAGTTATTCACTGTTTTGTGAAAAAAAATAGGAATTGAGCCTTGTAGAACACTGAAAATTCAATGAAAGCGCAACGCACAATCTCAGACCTGTTTTTTGAAATGGGTTACCGAAAAGATATTCGATGTCACTCTGTAGAGAATATAACGTTTCGATATACTGGGAGGTAAAATGAGGGTGTCAAATTTGGAATTCAAAAAAAGCCAAAAACTCGATTTTTTCAAATGGAAACCGTATTTTTTTCACTCACATATGAATTTGTGGGGTAAAAATAAGTATAGTCTATTCAGGGTTCCCTATATCTAAAATGTACCATTTTCGAGATATTCAAAAATAACGGCTGCGAGCTTAATATTATCATAATATGATCTATGTTCGCCCTTTCATGAAAATGTTTGACTTTATTCAGAATATTTTTGCATGCTTCTGTTGTTGATATTCTTCAAAACTTATTTCATTTTTCAAAGAAAACGACCACTAGTTTTTTTACTGCTCATGATGAAAATAACGAGTTATTCTTCGAAAAATATGTCATACATATCGAAAGCTTAAATTGTAATGCAAAACTCATAAAACAAGCCCTGAAACTTCCCAAACTTTTATTCAGATATATCAGAATAGAATATTGAATCACACATTTTGAAAATTTCGTCCACCTACTTCCGAACATTTTTCGCACCTTCTCATTATTTCTTGGTTGGTGGATTTCCTTATTTATTCTGGAACAGAATTCTGCCAATACATCGCACGATAAATTCTTCAGTTGGAACAAACCAGGATTATTTTGAATAAAGTAATACAGATTCTTATGAAAGGGTGAACATAGATCATAATTGATACCTCACCTATTATAATATGCTCGTTGCTAACAGTTATTTCTGAATATCTCGAAAATGGTACATTTTAGATATAGGGAACCCTTAAGAGATTCTACTTATTTCTTCCTCACAAATTGAAATGGAAATGAAAAAAATACGCCTTCCATTTGGAAAAATCTAATTTCTGCCTTTTTTGGAATTCAAACTTTGACACTCTAACAGTTTTTCCTGAATATCTCGAAAATGGTACATTTTGGATATAGGGAACCCTGAATAAACTCTACCTATTTTTACCTCACAAATTGATATGTGAGTGGAAAAAGTATGGTTTCCATTTGAAAAAATCGAGTTTTTGGCTTGTTTTGAATTACAACTTTGACACTCTGATTTTACTTCCCAGTATATCAAAACGTTATTTTCTCTACAGAGTTATGTTGAATATCTTGTCAGTAACCCATTTCAAAAAAAAAGATCTGAGATTGTGTGTTGCGCTTTCATTGAATTCTCAGTGTTCTACAAGCCCCAATTTGTAAATTTCTTCGAAAAACAGTGAATAACTCGAAAACGGCTCTAGATGGCTATAGGGAGTGATACATAAAATTAATGTGGCATTCGAAGATCTATCCGAAAATGTCATAATATACAGGGTGTTTCATTTGAAATAAGAAAGTTGATACCACTTCCGGTGAAAGCGGAAGTCATTGAAACTCAAAAATATATCATAGATGAAGGTCTTCTTGGCTTATATCTTCACACAAAATTTGGAAATGATCGAAATATTATTTCTCCATAAACTTCTAATGGGCACTCCCGGTGGGACACCCTGTATATATTTATGGTCTCGTGGTTGACATTGAGTTGGGCAGTTGATATTCTGTGATAAGGTGTTGAAAACTTGTAGGCATTTCTAGTCTCGTACTCGTGGTGGTCACCGTTCGTCAGGACATTTTCTTTTGTATGTATATATATAATAGAACACAGGTGAGTAAATAGAGTGATGTTAAGGAAAGTATGTTTTCCCGCTTGAAATAGTTTCTACAACTTTCAGTGGTCTTTAGTTCACAGATGATACGTAAAGCATTTTTTGGCTTTATAAAGACCCGTTCACTCTCATGTGTCCACCCCAGAATATTATTCCGTAGCTTATAATACTGTGGAAGTATCCGAAATAAGCATGTCTGGCCACTTGCTTCCCTGCTATCTGTTTGATTCTTCTGATGGTAAATAATGCAGTTGATAGTTTTTTGACTAGGCTATCTATATTATTATATGGAGATGGAATTTCATATTTGGCTGCAGGATAACACCTAATAACTTCAGACTGTCATCAGATCTTGGGCGGGATTCAAAGGTAAGATATTTAGTTTTTTCTTTATTCATCTGTAAGCTGTTTGCATGAAACCATCTCACCGCTTGTTTCAGGGTTTCCTCTGATTTTTCCAGGAACTCCACCTCATCCCTACCCAAAGACCCTTTTTATGATAAGTCTATGTCCCTACCATTCACTAGAAAAGAGGTTTCATCAATAAATAATACTGTATTATCTGAGTGCACATTTGGTGGCAAGTCTTTGATGTACAGCAGGAACAAGGTAGGTCCGATTATCGAGCCCTGAGGTACCCCATACTCCACATGCTCCCACTCTGAACACTGATCTCCCAAAAATACTCTCTGCGGCCTTTTATGTAAGTAGCTTTCTATGAACTTCAGTGCAACTCCCCTGATATCACACGCTGTATTTTCTGCAACAGTATATAATGGTCAATCGAGTCAAATGCCGTCAAGGTCACATGATATTAGTCTGGATTTTTTCTTGTTATCAAAAGCATCAGCAATCCCCACAAGCAAAGAAGACAGAGCTATATTTGTCGATTTATTTGGCTGAAATCCATGTTGTTCAGCGCATTTTATCTTATACTTCTGTAGAAAATCTGTAATGATATTATTTACAGACATTTCTATTATCTTCTAGAGACTTGGAAGTATTGAAAACTGGCAAGATTTGTGCATTTTTCATCTGATTTGGAGAATAGCCTTCATTGCAGCATTTGGTGATCATAAATGCCAGAGGTTCTGCGATGATTCTTTTTTGTGGGCAGGTATTTTCAAATGTGTTCAGAAAGAATCTATCGAAACTTTCTTCCGCCGACATACCAGAGTACACACAATCCCATGATTCCCTGTTGAGTGCCCCATGAAGGATCTGATGTTTTTTCTGGTAGTTCCCTTATTAATTTATTTTCTTTCATTTTAGGTATTACAAATTCATCAAGGACATGCAGCAATTGGCCTCTGTGATCAGAAACATGTGGTTCAATACAACGTGTGTGGTATTCCATTTTACTATTGCAATAGGTATATATTGTCTATTATTGATTCCGATCAGGGCCGTTCCCACCGGGGGTGCAGCGCGTGCTTCGCACTCGGGCGGCAGCCAGAGCCGCCGCCAGACATTTTGCCGCCCTGAAAAACAAAATTTCCCCGCCCCTGTTTTTTATTATTGCTAATTCCTGCTCTCGTATATAAGAAAAATTCAAAACGTCAGAATTATATGTAATTTTTTTTACTGATCTCATTTTGCGATTTGATAATTTTTCCCGGTGCGATGGCCGTATTCTTGACTTGAACATTCGAACAAGCTTATGTGAGATGTCAATATAAATATTGAATCGAATGGACTCATCACATTTTGGGCTCATAGGGACCTTATACGAGAAATGAGGCCCAAATTTGAAATTTTATATGCAAACCTGTCTTTTTCAAATGGTCAAATTTTCGAATGGAATTGATTGAAACCCAAAATTTTCTTCACCATATTTGGACCCTATACAGCGTTTTTTATTCAAGAATCCGCAGCGTTCATTCAGATCAGGATGCGAAAATTCATACTCTCATACTGAGGTCCTCGGTATATATATATATAAATATATATATATATATATATATATATATATATATATATATATGTATATATATATATATATATATATATATATATATATCTATATAATTTTTCTCGAGAAATCGATTAGGACATCAGATTTTGGGCTCTATGGGATTTATGAGAGATATGAGGACCAACTAAGACTTTTAACGAAAAACGCTGCAAATAGGCCCCAAAAATGGATGAAAAATTTTGGTTCAACCAATTAGGATGTAAAATCTCCTTCTGAATACAAATCTGAAATTTAATAGGAATGTTTGCATTTGATATTTCAATGTTGGATCTCTCATCTCGTATAAGCCCTTCTAGACCCAAAATCTGATGGGTTTAATTGATTCATCAAAAAAAATTAGTAAGAACCTCAGTATCAGAATATGAATATTTGTATCCTGATCTGAATGAACGCCTCCAGATTTTTGAACAAATAACGTTACATTTAGGGCTCAAATATGGACGAAAAAATTTTTGGTTTAACCAATTCGGATAAAAAATTTTCCTCTTAATCCCAATCTGCAATGAAAAGATGGGTTTGCATTTGAAATTTGAAAGTTTGGCCTGATTTCTCACATAAGGGACTTTCTAGTCAGAATTTCGATTTTCCACCTTGGCGAAATGAATTCACCGTTTCCAGACTTTTGAACCTTCCGAAATTTCCTTCTACTCTGATTATTATTAAATTTCATTCAGGCATCCTTTTAACTCATTCAAAGGCGCGTTTTCGAATTGTTTAAACGACGGCGCTTTATCATCAACATGCGTACTTGAGACGTTCAAAAAAAAAAAACAGAAAATCACCTACTTTCCTATCAATTAAATAGAGTATAGGGCAATATACGGATCTTCGTTTGAATGTAAAATTTCGCTGTTGAAATTGAAAAATTTTGGAATTATAGACTTTACCTTCAATTCAGGTAATTCAGTTTAATAAAGTAACGACTCTGACAAGTTCATAGTGTTAATACTCTTTTTTTTCAAGTTTTTTAAAACCCCTCCTAGAAATAGAAATTTTCAAATTCTGGTCCCTTTTCGTACATAGTAAAAAAGGCGGCAAAATCTTAACCTGACGCGGGCGGCATATACCCTAGGAACGGCTCTGATTCCGATATAATTGACACTCTGAGGGGTTCCGTGAAGCAGCCGTGAAGATCATACTCATCCATCAGTTTCTGCAGATCCCTACTCCTTTTATTAGGCTTTGTCCCATCTTTATTGAAGTCCCCTGCAATACAAATGTCATCACAATTATACCATAAATTTATAAGGTTTTCCATGCAGGCTCTCATATTAATAATTAATTTTCCGAATGCTCCATTGGGTGGTCTGTATATTCCAAGTAAACCTTTCTTTATAGTTTTTACATAGATACCTGCTAGCTAATTCAATGTGGCCTTCCTCTGGATGTGTTCTTATGAAGTTTATTGGCTTTATTTTAATGTCATCTTTGTGTATGATGAAAACACCCCCATATCCATTTGGTCGGGAGTAATGGGCACCCAATTCAAAGTTCCTTAACACCAACTGTTCCACGTTAATTTCTTTCAGCCAATGTTCTGTAAGAACAGCTAGTTTTTCGTCTTCTTCCTCCAAAATATTCTCAAGTTGTTCCATCTTATCTTTAATTGATCTTATGTTCAAATTTAATATATTGAATGTGCTTCCTCTAGTGTTTTCTTTCTGCGGAGAAACAAGACCAGCGATGTTGACACCAAACCACACGAGATGAAGGCCATGAATTAGGAGATATCGAAAGCTATTCGAAAGGACATAAGACAATATAAAAATAAACAAATACTCCGAACCATCGAGGGCCAATTTTAATAAAAAAGATACTAGAACTTTTCAATCTTTGCCTACATAACCAGAAAATCCTAACTTCATGGAACGACTCACTTACGATATTGCTCTATGAAAAAGGAGACAAGGCAAGTCTAAAAAACTACAGGCCGATTAGTTTGCTTAACCATCTCAATCAAAATTTGAGCTCTACCAACCCAGGGAACAGGCTGGATTTCGCGCACGTCTTGGCACAAACGACCACCTACAATGCTTGAAAACCCTTATCGAAAAGACTATTGAATACAACAGACCTTTAATCCTGACATTTGTTGATTTCCATAAGGCATTTGATACGATAGAATTAACAGCCATTATGAAAGCATTGATTGAATGCCGAATCGACCATCAATACACAAATATCGTCAAAAAAATATACAACAACGATCAACCCCCACTCCCATACAGGGAAAATCAAAATAGGTGATACTTTATACCCAAACTATTCATTACCTTTCTGGAGTATGCTCTCAAAAATTTAGAATGGGCATCAGTATCGATGGGAAAAGACCACACCAAATGGATGGCGATCGCACAGAACAGAGAAAGATGGAAATACCTTGGGGAGGCGTATGTTCAGCAATGGACGTTTCCGAGCTGAATGATGATGATGATTTCTGATAGGTCAGAAGTTAAAACATAGTGCTGCGGTTGCGAGAGCGCTACTATCGGAAACGGCTATTCTCTATGCTATCCTCGTCGCTCCTCTTGGTCGCTTCACGCTTCACTATGTTCCTACCCTAAGGCTAGATGCGACGGGGATAGCATAGAGGATATAGGCAAATTCAAACAATAGAGCATAGTCACAGTTTAGAAATATAACAGTTGTATCACTCCTGCAATTATCTGAAGCAACATTGTTCGACCAATAGGAGCTCGGCTACCCAGTGCGCGCAGGCGCATCGATCATTTCTGTACAGAGCGGTATTGAAATTCATTTCGTCAGCCATTGTGTTCATATTGTTTACCAAGTGAACACGATTGATTGATGAGCAAAGATAACGAATAAGTTCCTTATCGTATTATCAACAAGCAAGCGAATAATTATTTCAAAGGATTGCAATTTTCATTGCTATTTAATCAAATTTCTTTTCAGTCGACAATAGCAAGCTATTTTGATTTGGTCTGGAATATGGAATTTTTTATGTAAGTAGTATATCAAATGAACTATAAAAAAAACGTGTTGACAATGAACACTTTTCTTAATTACAGGGTTGAAAAGTTGTTGGATCTATTAGACAAATTGATGGACATGGTTCAGTACGTCAACTGTTGGTCTTTTCTGTGCAGCAGCTGACAAAATACTCATCGCCATGATGATCCCCAAGATTCATAACATAATAGGCACCACAAGGAGAAGATGATGGACTCAAAAATGTGTAATGGAATTTCTCATGTAAGTAGTATATCAAATGAACTATAAAAAAAAACGTGTTGGCAATGAACACTTTTCTTAATAACAGGGTTGAAAATTTGTTGGATCTATTAGACAAATTGATGGACATGGTTCAGTACGTCAACTGTTGGTCTTTTCTGTGCAGCAGCTGACAAAATACTCATCGCCATGATGATCGCCAAGATTCGTAACATAATAGGCACCACCAGGAGAAGATGATGAAATCAAAAATGCGTAATGAAAATGAATAAATGAAAGTTGAGGAACAATCATACTTTCCAAACAATGAATACTTCTTTTATCTTAAATTTTGGGTAAAGCTTCAAAGATTACTGATGAAACTATGTAAGTATGCCGCTCTCGCTATATTTCTATTGGCTTGGTAATTGCAAGGCAATATTTTATTAATAAATATTTATATCCCCCACCAGGCACACTCACAAATAGCATACGCTCATAACCAGCAGGCCCTCACTAACACCTATAGGAAAAAAGGAAACAGCTACCTGTGATTTCCTTGTCATTTACTAAACATACCCACCATTGAGACTATGTATGAATGGAAAGGTGATGGAAGAAGACTAAGATGTAAATGTTAAGTCACCTTAGAGAAGCATTAGAGATTATGGGTCGGTTTCACAAAACTTTGTTTGTACCGTTAAATTAATTGGAGCCACCGCGATTTGTTGAAATTTTAAAACGAGTGATTCGATTGGTTCGAATTTTCGTAAGGTTTTTAATCAACCAATTAAAATTTTGTGAAACCCACCCTATGTGTGTAAATGGAATGTGTTTGTGAAGAGTTGTAATTGCATGAAGCTCAGGTTTAGAATTTGCATTGATTTTTTTGTTCACAAATTGTTAATTTTTCATGGTGTGGAGTAGTGTGACGTTTGTATAATTGTCGTAGACTTGAATAATCAGTTTGTTTTCCTGGCAGTATTATTTTAACGATTTCTTTACGTATTAAGTACATTTATACAAATATTGCATTCTGGTTCAGGTGTAGGGGTGTTGGGAGCCTGATATTTATAATCAATAAAAAAATTTACTCATGTCCATGATATGTTTTGAAAATTTACACCTTGTGAAGCATGCTCTCTTTATAATGATTTGAAAATGCTGTTCTTTCTCACAATTGATTTTTGAGCTAATCATATTGTACCTTTTAATTCATCTGTATGGAATGGGTTTGTAAAGAGTTGTAATTGCATGTGGTTCAGGTTTAGAATATGCATTGATATTTTTGTTCACAAATTGTTAATTTTTCATGGTGTGGAGTAGTGTGACGTTTGTATAATTGTCGTAGACTTGAATATTTAGTTTTTTTCCTGGCAGTATTATTTTAACGATTTCTTTACGTATTAAGTACATTTATACAAATATTGCATTCTGCTTCAGGTGAGGGGGTGTTGGGAGCCTGATGTTTATAATCAATAAAAAAATCTATTCATGTCCATGATATGTCTTGAAAATTTACACCTTGTGAAGCATGCTCTCTATATAATGATTTGAAAATGCTGTTCTTTCTCACAATTGATTTTTGAGCTAATTATATTGTACCTTTTAATTTATCTGTAGGGAATGTGTTTGTAAAGAGTTGTAATTGCATGTGGCTTAGGCTTCGAATATGCATTGATATTTTTGTTCACAAATTGTAAATTTTTCATGGTGTGGAGTAGTGTGACGTTTGTATAATTGTCGTAGACTTGAATATTCAGTTTGTTTTCCTGGCAGTATTATTTTAACGATTTCTTTACGTATTAAGTACATTTATACAAATATTGCATTCTGGTTCAGGTGAAGGGGTGTTGGGAGCCTAGTATTTATAATCAATAAAAAAATCTATTCATGTCCATGATATGTTTTGAAAATTGACACCTTGTGAAGCATGCTCTCTATATAATGATTTGAAAATGCTGTTCTTTCTCACAATTGATTTTTGAGCTAATTATATTGTACCTTTTAATTTATCTGTAGAGAATGTGTTTGTAAAGAGTTGTAATTGCATGTGGCTTAGGCTTCGAATATGCATTGATATTTTTGTTCACAAATTGTAAATTTTTCATGGTGTGGAGTAGTGTGACGTTTGTATAATTGTCGTAGACTTGAATATTTAGTTTGTTTTCCTGGCAGTATTATTTTAACGATTTCTTTACGTATTAAGTCCATTTATACAAATATTGCATTCTGGTTCAGGTGTAGGGTGTTGGGAGCCTGATATTTATAATCAATTAAAAAATCTATTCATGTACATGATATGTTTTGAAAATTCGCACCTTGTGAAGCATGTGCTCTATATAATAATTTGAAAATGCTGTGTTTTCTCATTATTCTCTATTGAATTAAATCTCATATCATATAATTTCTCTGTATTTTATTTGATTGAACTTTCTCATTAAAGAATTTAAAAATATTATTGTGTTTGACTTTCCTACTGACATTCCTACAGCTTCTAAATAAACATAACAAGAACAATCATCCTCTTCCATGAAATATACATAATTATGAGGTATTATTCTTGACAAGTCATACTTTCATGACTATTTTAAAATATTAGTCATTTGAAATCTACTGGAGATGATCAAATGATACATAATAAAAAAGTATAACCCATGATTGCCCTATTAAATCCATTTAATAAATCAGTGGATACTTCAGGGTGAAATTTTACATCAGAATTCAAAACCAAGCGCTTTTGGTTTAATTGAAGACCATCATAAATATCAATAGATATTATATTGCTTGATCTGTTGCACCTTCATAAAACTCTTTCTCTTGATATTGAAGCAAACAAAAAACTGAATATGCACTGATGCTTCAAGATAAGATAAAAAAATTTAATTGATAACGATTGAACATTAATTACTTTTATTTTGTCCAGTATATTAGAATGTTCTAATTTAATATTCATATTTACATACATTACTTGCCCAAACTACAAAAATTAATGTTACACGAATCATTTCGCATATGCAGCAAATCAGAAAATTATTTAGAGCTGAATATAATTCAGTCCGTTCCTGTTCAAAAACTGTCACTCTGTAAAATAATGGTCGAATTGCGCATGATTGTTCAAGGTTATGCGATCGATATGCTTCAAAATTTAGTGAGGAGTCGGACAACTGTTATATTACTAAACTGTGGCATAGTGCTCCGGTCGCGAGCGCGCTACTATCGAGAATCGCTATCCTCTATACTTTATACTATCCTCGCCGCACCTCTTGGTCGATTCCTAGACTAGAGAAGTTAGAAAGGACGCAAAACTTTTTGATTCAATCTGCCATATAATGGAATAGACCAGTGGCGTATCTAATATAATGTGCCCCAGATTTATGAGAATATTAAAATTAGTAATATTTTGAGCAGCAATTAATTCAAATATTTCAAGAATTACAGTTAAAAAAATTTGGGGGACAGAATATTTTAATATCAGGTATGAAATGGAAAATTTAAAATATTGAAAGATTCTTCATAATGAGAAGGTTTTATCGTAGTCATAAAGATAAATATGAATACCTAATCGTCATACCTACTAACCTACTTAATATACAATTTAATTTCCCACAGAAAAGAACGAGTTTCGTAAATTTGTTTCTTATACTGAATTCATTATTTGTTTTCGATTTGCCAATAAAGTGGAGTCTTATATTTAAATATTTTTCATAAATGCATTTCATTAAAAAACATACATGATTTGATTTTGGACTATTTTGGAATGATACAAATAATTTAGTGATCACAGAATTCATCATTATTTGATTAGTATATAGGAAGGGTTCATTTTTTGTTTAAATTATTTTTGTGTATTTTCAAAAAATATTTCCATTTTTGTACAATTTTGACATCGTCCGAAGGATATGTCAAACCTCCATACGTTTTTTGGTGAAGATGGAATATATATATATATATATATATATATATATGTAAGTCTCGGAATCAGAGATCTTAAAGGTGGAAATCAGACAATGATTGATGCAGAAAAAACTGTAATAAACGAAATATTATTCTGAAGTACATATTCAAAAGGGTTTATAATTAAAACACATACCTGATTCAATACAATTGTCGAATCAATCAACTTAATTAACAATTTCACAATTATAACAGCTTTACTCGTTTTGAACATATGACATATGTCTCATAGACATTTATCAACGGAAGTAGAATAAGTTTGACGCAGTTTTCAAACTTACATCCCCCCTTTTTGGCAAGGATGTTTCTCACCCCTTGTATGGGACTAACTTACTTGCATGATATAAGCTATCGCTCTTTCTGGATCTACTAGCAATACCATAAATTACATCTGAAATTTTTTTCTTGATTTTGAATGGTCCTATTCTGATAGTATCTAGTTTATCTCTGGTCATTTTGTTCTTGTTCTGAACATATACTAAATCTCCTACTTTATATTCTATTTTTCTTGTATTCTCATCATAAATTTTTTTATTTTGTTCATGTATTTTCTTTGAATTTTCATATGCTATTTTCTTATTAATTTCCCAATTCCTTTCATTGTTTTTCTCTAATGATTCAGGTAGAATAGAACTTTCTTTTCCGGTTAATAAGTAATTCGGAGTGTAACCAGTAGAACTGTGGATTGTGTTATTATAATCATTTATACATTCCTCTGCTACTACTGGCCATGATTTATTTCTATTTTCAAAAATCTTGCACCTCATTCTATTGACTAACGTTTGATTTGTTCTTTCATTTAGACCGTTGGAAAATGCACAGTCGCTTGCTGTAAATATCAAATTAATTCCTTGATCATTAACATAATTCTTAAATTGTGTAGAATTTATGCCAGAGTATTGGTCTGTTAGTATTGTTTTAATTTTCCCATGTTGTTCTACTTTTTTAACTAAATTTATGAAATCCTTAGCAACTTGAGTTTTTGATGTGCTTATGAAAGCGAATCTCGTGAAATGATCAACTATTAAATGCATATATTTTTTTGTGCTTTTTCCTTTTAAACCTCCTATTGTATCTAATGAAACAATTTCAAAAGATTCCTTTGCCGGACCTAATTGAGACAAAGGTGCTCTGAAACAACCAATTCTAGTTTTATTTTTTTTACAAACTTCACAAGCACGACATGTCATCTTGATATGTTTATACATGTTTTTAAAATAGAATTTATGACATATAATAAGAATTAATTGTTTGGTTCCAATATGTCCCTGTTCATTGTGTACTTTTTGCACCAGAGATTTTCCAAAGTCTTCTGTTAACCATACCTTTTCTCTGTTATTTAGAGTTTTATATATGATATCATTTTTAATATTGCACTTGTCATCTAGTTGTAAACTTCTTTGGTTATTTTTTATATCCTCCAGTTGTAAAGAATTAATTGTTCTGATTATTGAATTTTCATCACATTCTCTTCTTGGTTCTAGAACAGGATTCCTAGATAAGCAATCTGCTTCTAGATTCTCTGTTCCTGGATTATATACTATGTCAAATTCAAATTGTGATATATAATTTATTATGTGAATTAGTTCTGGATCTTTACTTTTCTTAATATTAAAATTTTCTAAAGGTTTGTGATCTGTGAATATAACGAATTTTTTTCCTATTAAATAATATTGCCAATATAATATAGCTTCTTTGATCGCTAAACATTCAATATATATTGCTTTTTTCGCTTTTTGGGAGTCATTTAATTTTCTTGAGAAGAAAAATACTGGTTTCAACACCTCATTTTCTTGAGGTTGTTTTAATACTGCTCCAACTCCCTCCATACTGGCATCAGTTAATATATAGATTGGGGCTTCTGGATCAAATATAGCCAGAGCTGGACCAGCGCATAAATATTCTATTACTTTCTGAAAACTTTTCTGACATTTTTCTGACCAGTTGAACTCTATGTTTTTTCTTAATAAATTATATAGAGGTTCTAGCATTATAGCATGATTTGGTATATATTCTACATAGAAATTTATTTTTCCTAAAAATTGTCTAACATTTTTTTTTGTTTGTGGTACTGGAAATTCTTTAATGGCAATCAGGTTATCGTTCATTGGTTTTATATAGTTATCACATATTTCATGGCCTAGGTAAATTACTTTGTTACTGGCAAATACACATTTTGACAAATTTAATTTAAAACCCTGTTCTTGAAGTGCTTGCAAAGTTAATTCTACATGTTTTAAATGATCTTCATAATTTTCTGAGTGAATGAGAATATCATCAATATAGTTCACAGCAAATTCTTCTAGCTTATTCTTTCTTAAAACACTGGATAATGTTCTCTGAAAAATTGCGGGTGAGGTCTTCAAACCGAATGGCAAACATTTCCATTGCCAATGGCCTTGATGGGTTACAAAAGCTAATTTGTACTTGTCCTTTTCTCGTACTGGTATCGACCAAAACGCCGAGTTCACGTCCAGTTTTGTGAACCATTTACAATTTCTAGCACGTACTTTTAAATCGTCAATCCTAGGGAACGGTTGACTTTCAGGAACAAGTATTTTGTTTAAATCTGTAAAGTCTATACACAAGCGAGATTTTTTCCCATCTTCTTTTTTATAAACCATTGTCACTGGAGCTGCATAAGGACTGCATGACTCTTCGATCAAATCAGCTTTTAATAATTCTTTTATTTGCTTTTCTATTTCAATTTTATCTTGAAATGAGCATCTGTATGGTTTCCTTGAAATGTATTTATTCTCTTTCAATTTTATAGTTGCCTCGTACCCCTTTATTATTCCGATATCAAATTTTGTTTTCGCAAATATATTATCAAACTTTTGCAAAATTATTTGTATATTATTAGGCAATTTTTTATTATTCGGTAGTTCATTCAAATTTACTTGTTTATCTTTTTCTATTTTACCTTTTTGTGTAATTTTTAAATTCTCATTTTGACATAGCCTAAATTTTTTTATTAAATCCAATCCTAGTAATAAATCTTCTTTGAAAGTCTTGTTTTTGATTATGAAAAATGAAAAATTACTTTCTATACTACAAATTTTTATTTTAAGTGTAACAGTGCCTTCAGCTTTGGCTATTCCTGCTACTCCTTTTATATTCTCCTCCCCACTTATTATACTTTTCAACATATTCATATTGTTTAAAAATTCATAATTTACTAGTGAAATGTTAGACCCTGAGTCGTATAGACCCACAGCAGGTTTATCATTCACTAATACATGTAATCTAATAAGGGGGAGAACTATTCGTTTTTTGCCTCTTCTGAATTTGCTATAGCATTTTCCAAATCTACATTATTTACTACTTTAATATTATTATTCTTCTTGTAACCTGATTTTTGTTCTTTTAATCTGCACATATTTTCAGGGTGGAATCTATTAGGAAATCCTAACTTTTCACAGTTTGAACATGGTTTATGTAAATTTGAAGTTTTATTGTTTTCTTTTTTTTTATCATTAAGGTGACCAAATTGTTTTAATTTCGCCATCAAATCATCTATTGTTCCCAATGTTTTTCTCTCTATTCTACTTTGTATAAAATTTGGCAAACAGATAACAATTAAGTTGATTTGAGAATTCAACGAAATGTCTTCGTCTACTTCCATTAATAAATTTCTTTTCTTAAGTGCAAAATCCAACAATGATCCATTCAAATACTTAAAATTATATGCATATGCTATGTCAGTCCAGGACTGTACTGAGAAAGTGTCTATGAAGGAATTATTCCATAAATCCCAATCGTTTAAACTATTTTCTTTTAAACAAACATTGAACCAATTTACAGCAGAATCTGTTAAAAATAACCTCAAAGTTTCTCCATATTTATCTTGTGAGATTCCCACTCTAGTACACTCCTGAACAAACAATTTTATCCAATTACTGGCTTTAAAATTATTCCCATTAAATTTTTCTATGATCATATCCTTTGATAACGATCTGGTAGATTTTTCTAGAATACCTGACTCCGTTGATTTTTCTAAGATTGATACCTCTTCTAAATATTCCTCGTTGAATACAATATTTCCCTCTCCATCCATGTAAATACCTTGTAATTCTGCATTCAGAGTGATCATCACGTTACGGAATTTATTTCTTATTTTCAGACTTTTCACAACATTTTTGACAATATCATTATCAAAAAGTTGCTTATGATGTGTGCTGCTCTGTTTATCTTTGGGAAATTGAAAAATTTCCGGTTGATTCAGAAGTTGTATAGTTTTCACCTTCACTATAGTGTGCTTGGCATCATAACCAGCTTCGGATGCAAATCGGAATTTAGCTTTGTTCTCCATTGTATTGAATTGTAAGTCTCGGAATCAGAGATCTTAAAGGTGGAAATCAGACAATGATTGATGCAGAAAAAACTGTAATAAACGAAATATTATTCTGAAGTACATATTCAAAAGGGTTTATAATTAAAACACATACCTGATTCAATACAATTGTCGAATCAATCAACTTAATTAACAATTTCACAATTATAACAGCTTTACTCGTTTTGAACATATGACATATGTCTCATAGACATTTATCAACGGAAGTAGAATAAGTTTGACGCAGTTTTCAAACTTACATATATATATATATATATATATATATATATATTTTAATATATATATATATATATATATAAATAGAAGTACATGGAAAAGATTTAACGGACATAACCCTCTGAAACGAAAATGAACCGTAGACAGCTGTTTCGGGCTTTCGGCCCTCATCAGTACGGTGAAAAGTTGGAAATTGAAATCACATAACGGAGTCAACACAGGGAGCCAGCCGCACATTTGCGATTTCGGTTGGAAGACCCTGCATTCCAGGGCAACATCCAACGTCACCACGGAGGCAGCTTTAGCCACCTGCGTGACATCCGAGTCCAGGAATATAAATATAATATAAGGATAAATAATGAGGGATCGGTGAAGTACATGGAAAAGATTTAACGGACATAACCCTCATTTTCGTTTCAGAGGGTTATGTCCTCCCAAGGAACCATTTTAGCAGTGGCGTAGTTAAAATTTAATCGTGAAATATATGTGAATGCACTGATAGGAAATGCTAGAAGTTGGGTTAAAGTGTAAGAATAGCGTAAGCTGTTTAGCTTATTACGCTATTCTCACATATATTTCACGATTAATTTTTTTCAATCTGAGAATTTTTTTCTGAATTTAATGGATACGACTTAACTCACACTCATTGAATTATGTACGAAAATATTAGAATGTCACTTACGAATAAATTTTAACTACGGCACTGCTAAAATGGTTCCTTGGGAGGAATCCTCTATTGAAATTTATGAATTTGAATATTGATATAGGCACTTTTAAAACTCAAAAATTGATTATTGTTCTTTTTACTTAATCTATATGCGAATATTGAAAGGATTCCAACTGGAGCTACTAAATCCATACATGGAAATAAATGAAAATTTTCATTCATAAAATTAATCATATATTTTAACTAATATGGAACGATATTCCTGGTTCTTTTTTCTCGCTCTTGCTCTGGCACTGATAAGCATACTAATTAACCATTGTATTTAGATCACAATGAACTTGAATAAACACCTTAAAATCATAAAAATTCCTAATATATTCTCGGATCCATTCGGTTTGTTTGCACATACAATAACTAATGGTGGCCACTTTCAAGTGAGCTTCACTTTCGTCCTATGCGTTTAAGCTATGCGCAGTAACCTCATGTTGGCGCATGACGTCACTCTGCACAAATTATTTGAAATCGTCTACCTCTGTTTCTTAAAAATGATCGTTCATACCTCTTTACCGGAATTTTTTGGAATTTTCTTGTTTTTAAGGTGAAAATTAGGATCACGTGTATCTGTGTGTTGGATATTTAAAAGCATGATTATTGAGAATTCAGAAAACTAGCTGATGCAGTTAAGTAGAATCCTCTGTTCATTAATTTGAACTTTTGCTTTTCGAATGAAATATTCCTGACAGAAACTCATACTGAGACGAAAATATTATGTTAGAAATATACTTTTATAACTATATAAAAAAACCTATTTGAAATTTGTGAAAAAAACTCGGATTACAAACTCATCACTTGAAAAGCATTTTTCGATTTATTTCAGCAGACATTCCTTTTTTTTACATATACATTTTTAAGACTCTTCGAATGTAATCTTTCGAATTCATCTGAAGCTTTGATGAACTAGTTCAATAAACAATTTGAGGTGAAATGATTATTTTGAAATATCTTCATTTGAAATATTATTTCCTTTCCATGAAAACTAATGATCTCCAAGTAGAGATTTTTCTATTATCTTGTTTGAGAAAGATGTACGAAATATTTATACGAATTCTCAAATAATAGCTTTTTCTTTGGAGTTTGTTCAAGCCAAAGCACAGCATAGTTTTTTTTTCTGAATTTAATCAATTTCCCTCCAGAGTAGAGAAATTTTTGCAATGAAGGAAAATTGTCTAGTTCCAATTTATTGTATTTGAGAAATAATATGGAGAACATTTTTCAAAAATTAGTTAAAGATCCTTCGAACGACTAAAAAGATATCATTTATAAGTTCATGATTTTTCGCACAAAGGCCACAAAGGTCAAAAATAATTATTTATCTGGTTCCTATACGTATTTCATTTGAGAAATTCAAATCAGTCAAAACCACCAAAATTTCAAATTGATAATACAGAAGAAAAATTCATTGATAGCGTTCTGGAAAATTCAAATCCGTGACCACACTGACGTCATAGTGTGCAACAAGATGCGCAAGAACACACCTTGTATTCTTCCACCATATGCTTTCGTTCATGAAGCCGTAGGCTAAAGCCGGGTCCACAAGGGTGTAATGTGCACTGGCGTCGATGCAGGTAATCGGTGTAATTAACCTCCCCCCCCCCCTCCTTCCAGAAAATACTGACTTCTGAACAAAAGTCTCACAATCATTACATATTATGGCAGTATGTACTATATCCTAAATTTGTTTTAACCAAGTAATCGATTTTCGTTTACCTATCAACACATTTCGTAGTGAACAATAATACCTGTATGCACGAGGATAAATCCACCATCTTGCCGTCATGGTCGGAACTCCAGAGAAGGTCGTTATCTATAAATGGCATTGCCAACGAGATGGGCGAATGCGCCCCCAGAACATTCGTCCCCGCCACTGTGGGGCTGGTGGACTTCAAGGGTTAATTTAATTGTTTGAATTTACGCTGTTGAGCGAGACTAGCCAACTAGCCGATGTCCAAGGGAGAGGTGGAATGGAGACGCCTCAATGGAGATCTGTAAACAAAACTCAAGATGAGGTGAAAATTCTGAAGTATTGACAAAGTTCTCTGAGTGAAGATTCAGTGATGACATTCACTCAGAAACTGCCACATGAACAAACACACATTTCAAATCAATCTACTTTAAAAATGGCGAATGTTAGAGTAAAAAACTATCGATACAACGATTAGGTTAGGTTTCGATCACGAATATATCTCTATCGATTTTTCAAGGTGTGTAAAAGAATGTGGGCAATGATCTAGCCCAGCACTTTTCGAGAATTGGATTTCAATGACTCAAAAAAAAATTGTGCTACACATCTAATAAGTTCGAATTTTTCCGAAAGTCTGTCTATTTTTTCGAATAATCGAAATTGAAAAAATTATAGCCCAGCACTTTCGTTTCTTGTGAAATGTAATAATTTGTGCATTTGTGTCGTGAATATTTCCTCAAAAATTTTTCGAATTTTCCATTTCAATGAATAAAAACCAGCCCAGCAATATCTTCAAAAAATTGTGATACTCGTAGACAAAGTTGTGCGATTGTAATTCTCACGAATAACCCGTTAATTCATCGAAAATGCAAAAACATAAGGAAAGAAATTACTCTATAGCCTGTTCCAATGCCAGTGTTAAAATCTCATGGAGTGAAAGAGGATGTAGGCAATTCTTTTGAGCATGTGATTGGAGATATGGAACTTCCTTTTGACGCTATTAGAAGTCACTATTTTGTGATATTTAACTCAGTACGTCACAAATAATTGCTTCAAATTTTTCATGAATATTTTATCCCTGAGTGGTATGGGATACTGTTGATGCCAAATAAGGCTGAAACCGGTATATTTCTCCTCTACGTGACAAAATCTAATATCATTTCTTTAACCTCATGATAAAAGATCTGTGAGCCTAGGAATTGAAAATGGTATTAATTTCGATGATTACTATTTTGAATTCATCTATATTTTGAAAAAAAATTCTTTCACTACTTCAATATTCAAAAACGAGCGAGGAAGTGGCAAGTACCTGAATGAACGAGTGCTAAAATGAGCCTTCTGTGCGAGTATCATACATTATTTTCTATAGGTACTTACTAAACGAATTTTCATTGAAATATTGAAATATTTTAATATAGCAAAATCTTGGTTGGCAGAACGATGTTCTGTATTATTAATATGACAGATAATATATTAGTCCTTGACAGAAATTCAACATAACATTATTAAAAATAACGATGAAAACTGTTAGAAACTGAGACATTCTCGATTTTTTTTTTTTTTTGAGGTGGTAGTAGAATGAACGGATTTGACACAGAATTAGAAAAAATTTATTCCTATTCCTTTTGTCGATTATGATATCCAAGCATCTTATTTATCATTCGATATTGAAAAACCGGTTTTCTACAACTGTGCGTAATTAACTACTTTCCCTCACTGTTTTTGGTTCGAAAAGTGTCACTTTCCCAAACTAGCGCGGCAAAGTAAATTTATATTAAATTTTCAAATTAGAATACCTTTAACATGAGATCAATTTTATCTTCAGTTGGATATGTCAAATTATGAGTTTCCATCGATGTTATAACAATTTAATAAAGTAATAATTTGTTTGAAATATATCATATTTTCAAAGAGAACCTGGCATTCTTCATAGTTCACGAATCAGTGTACTAATTTCTATGTTATGGTCTATAATTTTTCATAGAAACAGGTTAATCTATGTGTCAAAACAAATAATTTCAAAAGTTGTACTTATTGACATTAAGAGGGTCTTCCGGGCTTATTGGCCGTGGTCTATAAGGAATTATTTCACCTAACGTTTCGCCCACTACTGCGGTAAGCATCTTAAGAGGATTCTTGTCTTCTTCTGAGGTTGCAACTCGAGAGCTGAATTTCCGAAATTTTGTTTTTCGGAAATTCAGCGGTCGACTATATTTCTGGTACCGTAAAACAGAATTTAATGATTTTTTCAGTATTTTGAACTCTTGTCAGCATCTATTGGATTAAGTATTCAGAATATCATATTTCCAGTGCCGTACTCAGAAAAATCAATTTTGACTGCTGATGTGAAAATGACCACCCTATAGGCCTATTTCTGATTTATTTTACATTAATTCGAAATGCATAAACACATGAACATAATTCAATCATTCAAATTTTTGCCACACCCCTGAACGTTTCGTGGTGATCTAGCAGATCTGAAAAAGTTGGGAAATTGTCGAAAATGTTAACTTGCATCTTAATTCTGGAGATCATGTTCACTGAATGTACTCATAAAATTACAAAATTTTGAATTTGTGATAGTGAGGAAATCAGTTTGTCACTAATCTGCGTATTTGTAGAGCTCAGGTACGTAGCTATAGAAGGTGCGCTAAGGGGTTGAAGCCCCCCCTTCCCGAAACCATTAAAATATCATGAACCTGTGTTGAATTATATGTATAGACTCGTGAATTATTTCATACTCACAGGTTTATATCCGAATTAGCCACCCCGAAAAGAATTTTTGGCTACGGGCCTGTCAGAGCTTCACACTCAACGTGAGTTTTTCAATCAGAAACTGGTAGTTTCCACATCGAGCACCTTCTGTGAGTGAAAATTATGTTATATTTTTGCCGCTACAAAATGGGGGTCCCAGCCATAGGATATAGAATATTAACGCGAAACTGGTGAGGTGAAATTTTACTCACATAACTGGTGAGGTAAACCTGGAAAACAGTGTAACAGTGTAATTTTGGATTTATACGAAAAATAATAAATTGCAAGACATTTTTAGGTAGGCTCTTCCATTAATAAATAGTTTTTCATTGATAGTTCAATGAAATACGAAATATGGTTGTCTATTCAAATAAAATTCGAAGTGTTGAAAAAAATGGAGCAAAATGATATGTTCATACATTTTCGTATTTAAAAAATCGATATAATATAAACTTGGCAAATAAGCCATTGTACTATCAGTAATGATATATGAGTAATATAAAAGATAGAAATAAAATTTTAAAAAAATTTGGGAAGGCAGTTTTCGACAGGCCTCAAGCAGGCACAATCATGACAGTGGTGCACAGAACAGCTTCGGTAAATAGGCGTCTGACAATGAACATACGAGTATATCTGTTTTTTTATCTTGATTTCTCGTACAATTCCCAGGAAGAAATGTGACTGCAGTAAGTCCTAATATGGTTTGCTGGGCCAATCACCACCAGAAGATGCTCGAACGTTGGGATTCGACGGTACCGAGGACCACTTGAGTGAATTTTTTCGATAGTAGTATTTTTCAACTTCCTCATTTTTTGTAATGGTGAATCTTCATCTGAAGATGAACTATCTTCATTTGTAGCCCATTCTTGGAAACAGGGATAGTATTATTTCATTTTATCATCCGAAGATCAGAAACCCTGTCTTCCCGTCGTAATTGGTGAGGTGGGTTTTCACAAACACCAAATACAACTCGAACTGAAAATCCATGAAACAGAAACTTTATAGATAGATTAAATTTAATTTTTCAACAATAACCATATACATTACATATACAGTGAAATAGAAAAATGTTCCAAAACAATTCATTACAATTCTAAATAATATAATAAATAATTGGTGCTATTTGTAACTCCTACAAAAAACAAAATATTCTTTAAGGGTATACGGCTCACATAAAATAAGAAGTCGCTGAAGTTCTTTTCTGAATTGGTTACGATTTACAATTTGGCTAATTGGTAATGAATTAAAAAGTTTCATGCACATAAATGTAACACTGTTCTGCGTCACAGACAAGGTAGATAAAGGAGAAAGGTATGGGTGCATCCGTCTAGTATTGTTTTTATTTTTATATTCATGGAAATACTGTGGATGTTCGAAAATGAACATCAGACATTTAAATATGCAAACCCCTCTTACTGTCGATAGATTATTCATTTTAAAAACACCTCTGCATGTTTCTCTATACTTAAAACCAAACATAGTACGTATTGCAAGTTTTTGTGTTATAAATATTATTTCAACACTACCACTATTACCCCAAAAAATAACACCATAGGATAAGAGCGAATAGAAATTAGCATAGTAAACAGTTTTCAGAACACTGATATCCAGATAATTCTTCAAGGCATGGATTGTCTAGAGTGTAGACAGATGATGTTTATTCAAACATGTTATGTGCTTTTCCCAATTCAGGTCAGGTGTCATGTAAATCCCCAGAAATATTATTGTATCCTTGAAATATATTACATAGTCTTCCAAGTTAAGACTGATAGGTCGGTTACCAGTAGATTGTGGTGTATCAAAGCAGATATTTCAGTTTTCATTACGTTCAAAACTAGATTACATATTTTCGGTGCACCATTTGGTAACATACTTCAATGTTTGACACAGTGGCGAAGCAGAGGGCCCCGCAGACTCCGCAGTGCGGGGGGACTGAGGGGGCCAAAAGAAGAGCCAAAAGAAAAGCTTTGAATGGGGCCCCAATAACTATTGAACTTGCCAATCCGCGATATTTTTCTGATGATATAACGGACAACTTAATCAATGAAGGTACAGTTATTATTCTCGAAAAATAGAGAAATATTCCTGAATTATATTCGAAAAACATAAACGGTTTACAGTAATTCGATTCAACATATCACTAAATCACACCCTGTGCTACCCTATTTTTAAGAGCTTTTTATATAGCGTCAAGCTTTTCGGCATTGCTCTTCGAACGTTGCCACATGATCGTTTGGCGGCTTATTTCACGTGTTGTTCTTCAGGCGGCTTATCTCCCATTGCAGAAATTATTGTCAATTCTCCAACCAGAACATTTCCATGAAGAAGGGAAAAATATTATGAAATCTTTTCATTTCCATTCTAGTAGTGAGAGATACAAGTGTAACAATCGTTTGAATATGAAACCACGTTGTGAGTTTGTTTACATTCAAAAACAAAGTTTTCAATTTTCTGACTTTGTTAGTGCTTTTAGTTTCAGGATTACAATTTCATTGAAGGTTAGTTCTAGAATTAATTGCGTAGCTTATTTATACGTCAAGAAATGTCCCTAGTATTTTTTCATAATTCATTTATCTCAATATTAAAAAACTTTTTCAGATATTAGAAAAAAATGTCAGAACGGAAAAAAAAATATTTGAGTGGAGCTTGCAAATGAAAACCACAGAAAGAAAAAAATGCATTTTCTAAGCAAACAAAGGTTTTTTAATATTTTAATAAGCCAATGCCTGTGTCTCATTGAATTATTCAGCACAGTGGTGTATCAGGCATTAAATGGGGCTCCATTAATTCCATTCTATTGAACTTGCCGATTCGTTATTTTTTTCTGATGATATTGTAACATAAACATAAAACGCAGAGGCCTGTACGCAAAAAACTTAAACAATGCTTTTCGGGGCTCTCTTCAAACATCGCCAAATAATCGTTATTGGGCTTGAAATAATCAAGACTTATCTTAGGAATTCAATGTCGCAAACTCGTCTATCAGACTTTCAAGCCTACTCCAGCTTGGAACAAGAAGCTTGGACATCGACAAGTTGATAAATATATTCGAACAAAAAAATTAGAAAAGATTAATCAACTTTTGTGAAATGATTTTTCAAGTTCTTTATACAATTGATTCATTCGTAGTCATTTTTATATCAGAATCTATATTATTTTGTTCAGAAATTCTTGTTATTCGATATTATATATTATTTTTATCACATTTTCTTTAATATTTCTCTTTGAAAAACGTCAGAGTAATCTTATCATACATAACATAGATCTATGGAGGGGGCCCCCGACTAGAATCTCGCGGGGGGGGCCCCAAGTTTTGCGCTACGCCACTGGTTTGACAGGCAATTTGCGATAAAATATCCATGTTCGGAAGTGACAGAATTATATTAGTGTCATCGGCATATAGGGTGCGCAAGGTCGTTTATATATACGATAAAGAGTAATGGTCCTAAGATACTTCCTTGGATGACACCTATGCGGATTTCCTTTTCACTAGATGTTATTTATTATTAAGTTATTTATATTAAGTTGGACTATCTGTTTCCTATTACTGAGGTAATTAGCAATTAGAAGAAGCTGTTTATCTCTAATACAATAGTGTTTCAGTTTTGTCGATAGTAAGTCATGATCGACACAGTCAAACGCTTTAGTTAGGTCAAGGTAGAGACCTAAAGGTGAAATGTGCTGGTCTAAATTCTCTATGATATATTTCAATAATTCAAATATTGCCGTCTCTGTATTTTTATTTTTGGTGAAGCCATGTTGGTGTTCATTAATGATGTTATGTTAGTTAAAGAAGTTCAAGAGGCGATTTGCAAGAATTTTCTCAAATATCTTAGAGAAAGATGAAAGAAAGGATATAGTTCTGTAATTTCCAAACTATTCTTTGCACCCGTTTTTGTGAACTGGCATCACCACTGCCAACTTCAAGTCATCTGGAAATATCCCCTCCATATATACCCTATTCCTGATAAATGCAATAGGTTCTGCAATTTTATGGATGCATTTCTTTATCACCATCATCGGATTAATGTCATGGCCATACGATGTCGAATTCCGAAATTTATTGACTGTTTTCACAATTTCATCTGTGGAAATAGGAAACATACAAAATGATTTGTCATATGCTGCAAAGTGTAAATCTTTATCACTGGACGCTATATTGGTTAAAATTTTGTTGAAATTTTCGGCTGTCATTTCCTCATTCCCTTGTGGATAAGTGAGTTCCTCAGCTTTAGAATTATTTCTAACTAACTTATTCATAACATGCCATGTTTCTCTGTACTTATTTGATGCTTCCATGATTTTTCTGCTATAATAGTTTTGTCTGGATGTATTTAGGGCATTTTCATATTTTTTTTTGTATTTTTATACGCGAGCAAATAGCGAGGGTTTTTTTCTGGACATTGGGTAGAGCAGATCCAGAGTTTGTCTTGAATGTAGAAATTCATTGTAATTGTTTCGAAAATTTCTTTCTGGATTCATTGTAGAAGAAATTGTTATTAGTGGAAAGCACAATTCAAATGGGTATTTAAATAATTTTAAGAAACATTGCATTTATGTTTGTCACATCAGTCGAATATATTTCCTTCCAATCAACCATATTCAGGCAATCAATGAATTTCAAGAAATTATATTCACTATATCTACGGATTTTTTTGAACCTCTTAGAATGTTTATGGTTTCCAGGCTTGAATGTGAAAGATATAGCGGTATGGTCCGAAAGATGAGGCTGCAAGATTGAAACGGTACCACCCTCTATATTGGTGATATTGTCTATACACGCTGAAGAGTTGTGTGTTATGCGTGTTGGTTCATGAATTTTAATTTGTACCATATATGAATCTAGGTTGGTCATTAATACCTATGTATTTTCATTCTCAGTATTAAGTGTATCAATGTTAGAGTAGCCAATAATTGCATATTTCACGCCAACATTTTCTGTTAATATTTGTAGCAAACGATAGTCTTTTGAAAAAAGTATCTATACCTATCAGCCAAAGGAAATGTACAAGGTCTATAAACACATACAATTATCAACCTGAAAGAAGGGCCTAATCTACACTCCAGTGAGCAACATTCAAAAACATTAGGAATAGATAAGTTCGAAATGTCATTTCTATTTATATCGACATGTGCGTGATCTTAGAACTTAGATATCGTTCTGATTGAAAGCTACATAAATGATACTACTTGATGTTGTAGTATCATGAGCTACATAGATTCTCACCTACGACCAACCCGAAACCTCACAAACTCAAATGCGTGGGGTTTGTGAAACCCAAGGTCACCAGTTACGGGTTGAGGAAGGAGCATTTGTATTATTTTTGTTGTCCAGGATGTTTTTTGCAAATGGCAACGAATTGATCAGTAGCGCAACTTGGAGTGGGTAGCTTCATAACTTCGAATAGATGAGTTTCAATACAAAAAAGAAAAAGCGCATTTGAAATGATTTTATTTCTTTTTTATATTAATTTGAAACCAAAATGATATATTCCGCCAGAATCTTTCGAGTGATTAATAAAAGAACGATTAGCTTGATTGAAGAAGGAGTATGGATATTTGAATCAAATTGAAATACTATGGTGAATACCTTGATTCTACACAACGAACATATAAGTATTTTTTACAGAAATAATGAACAAATATGTTTCGATATTTCATTGTACCTTGAAATGAATGGGTTTTATTAATTTCGATCTAATTTTTTATCTTTGTTTGCTGCTTTCTACAAACAAAAATAATGTATCTTGTATCTATATAAATATTTGCAATATTTTTAATGTGAAGGATGTAGTGGTCATTGCTCAAATCATATCATCATCATTATATCATGTTCGTTCCTGACGCGTTAACATTTTTGAAATGATTTCAGAAATAATTTTCATTTATTGGATATTTTTGAACACTTTAAATTTCAAAAATTCTTCTGCCTTTTCGTAAATATTCATAACGGGAGAACTCGGATATTTCTGGCCTTCAAGAGATTTCAAGGATGTTTGAATTCGAGTAATTACTGTTACATACCAAAAAGTTCTGATATACATTGTTCACATCATTTTTCTAGTTAACCTAAAACTTAGAAAACCAGCAATGAAAGTGATTACATAGGAACTTAAGATTGATAAACTATCATTCGACTCATATTCAAATGCATAATTATGTTTTTCTAGAAAAGTTTCATCAAATTCAGTTCTTGAATGTTGTGCAGTGTCATTTAACAGTAATTTTTAGTTTGGTGAGCTCTTGTTTATTAATCATTCAGGAGGATTTTATAGGGAAGTTGAATTCAATATATGAATTTCTTCTAAAGGAATACAGGGTATTCCAAATTGCTTGATTTTGACTGTTTTAGGTACTTCTGGACTAGATAGGTAAACACTTCGAAAGGTGTCCTGGGCTCGGTTTTCGTGAAAACACCATTAGTGAAAACCGTTTCACGATATCTTCATTTTTTTTTTAATTTTGATATATTATCAATTTCGAAAATGCGCCATAACTTTTTTATTTACGAACATATCTGAAAACGATTAAAACTTTCTTGAAGCGCTTTTTCACCGGAAATGAGAAACTATATTCAATTTTTTTCCTCGTGGAAAAAACCACTTTTTTATTTTGAATACGAACGCATTTTTTTTTCATCTTATATAATAAAAAAAATTTAAAGATGAAAAAAATTCAAAATAATGTCTTATTCCCAGTGAAAAAGTACTTGTTGAAAGTTTTTATCTTATGTAGATATTTTCGAAAATGAAAAAGTTATGGCACATCTTTGGAAAGAAAAAATTTCAAAATGTTGTTATATCTTCAAAACAAATGAAGATATTGTGAAACGGTTTTCACTATTGGTGTTTTCACGAAAATCGAGCCCAGGGCCCGTATTCTCGACAAGTGAGCTTTTAAACGTATACGTCTCAAAACGAATGGTTCGAGTGCGAATACTTATCCTGATTGATATTCTTGACAACCAATTCACATATAAAGATGCCGAAAAGAAATGGACGGAAATAAGTGACACCCTCAATAGCATGCCGGGTGCAACCAGGGATTGGAAGAATTGGAGAAAGGTAAGATAAGGCTCCACTAACCGATTTCGTATAATCATAATACATATTTGTAGACTTGGCAAGACCTTAAGTCACGGACGAAAACGAGGATGAGCAATACAAAAAGACATGCAAGAGGAACAGGCGGTGGGCCTCCAATTGAAGAGAAATTTTCATAAATGGAGGAAGATATAATAAATATTGTAAAAGTGGTTTCCATTGAAGGTCATGAAGAGACCAGTGAATCGGCAGTCAACTTCAATTTTATTAGAGCACCAACAAAGTGAGAATGAAGAAGAACCATCACAAAGAATCAACAAAAAAATAATTCCTAAAAAAAAAAAATATTCAACACTTAGGCACACGTGGATGCAGTAGAAAATTTTAAGGTGGGCATGAATGCAGAAATAGAATTAAAAAGAGAATACTTTGATGAAAAACTTGAAATCTTGGGAAGAATTGCCAATGCGAAAGAAAAAAAAGCTGATGCTGCGGAAAGAACTGCTTCTGCAAATTAAAGAATTGCCAGTGCTCTAGAAAGAATTGCAGAAAGCAGACTTCGATAGTTTTCATTGGTATATACTATATTTAAATGTTGAAATATTTGTGAATATTTTCTTATTAGTTTTACTGTTGAATTTTGGTTCCGTTGAATGATTTATTTGTTTTTGTATTATAAAGAGTTACATTTTAATTACTGCAGTTCTGTGTTATTATATTTGTTGCAAAAAGTATTTTATATTTTGGAATAAATCTTTGAAAAAAATGTGTATGTATTAATTGGAAGAAATGAAATATCAATTGATTTCAATCATATATTCATAAAATGTTTCACAAAGGTAAACGGACTTATTACTCGGCTCGGAGATTGTTTAAAATCATTGCTCGTAATCTTCTACCTTGTCAATGAGGGGCGCATATAATCCTAAATCAGCCAGTGTTATGACGTCACCATCATTATCGGGTTCGGGAACATTATGTTCAATGCAAAGATTATGAAGCACAACACAAGCATTGATGATTTTACTCGCCGTCTCTGGAGCATAATGCAGAACTGTGTTTAAGAAGGCAACGGAATCTCATCTTGAGGACCCCATTACATCTGTCAATCAAACTTCTGATTGTTTTGTGTTTTTTATTGTAAAAGGAGTACCTTCTACTGGTTCAATCTCCATAGGTGTCATCAACCATGTTCTGAGTGGATATCCAGAATCTCCTAAAAATTAGCTGAATGAAATCGATCTTGATTTGGAAATAAAAATTTAAACAACTCATTACTTTCATAACATTTCCAATCAATAACAAATGATGCTATTTTTGAGAAAATGAAACTTATATTGAAAGTATTGCCGGGGTACCTAGTAAATAATAATCAGTATTTCCATCTTCATGTATTCTCTTCATTATTTCTTTGACATTTGAATTATTCCATTTGTACTTCCAGGAAACAGAGCATTTACATTCAATATCTTCAAATTGTAATCGCATATTAATTTATCGTTTATCGAATGATAGTTTTTTCTATTGACATAGATATTTTCGGGATGTTCTTCGTCGTGTACTCGAGGGGGAAAATGGCGATATGAGTGTAGTCGATGCAACCCCTGGAAAATTATATCTTCTGTAGAATCTGTAATGCACAAAGTATTAAATCACTTCAATAGAAGGCATATGTTCACATTTGAAATCTTACTCTCGTCTCAGATGATTCAGCTGGTCAATACTTGCAGGAAATTTTACAAATCTCCTGAAAATTTCATTTCGGTTCAAAACCCCAACAATCTCATTGATACATCTTGACACTGAGGACTGGAACACATTGAAATTGAAATTGCATCTTATGTCCATTTGGTAACTTCCACTTGCACAAAATAGTAAAGCTACCAAAAACTACAAAAAAATGAATGATTAGACAGAATAATTTTAGATTAATAATAATAATAATAATAATAATAATAATAATAATAATAATAATAATAATAATAATAATAACTTTTTTCAATCCCCTTCGACATATACACATACTCCACTCTACGTTTTTACCTGTACGTTTACATGTAGTCTATACTCGGTTCAAATTTAAGAAGGAGCAACAACAACAAACAGAATCGTCTGGTTTGCGCACAATAAAGCTCGTATTGGTCAAAAGGTCATAACAACGCTCCCTCCGACCGCTCTAAAAGATTGCCAGGATCGTACTCGGATTTATGGTCAAGATTGCGGCGAGGTAATTCCAGGAAGCACCAGCGTTTTAGAGATTTGGGTCGGAATCTTGCAAGATTCCGACAAAGTAATTCCGGGAAACACCAGATTTGGGTCCTTTCCATTCAGTTCAAACTGAACGATTGTATGAAATCTCCTCGATTCTACTCTGGACGGAAAGTAACTATCCGAAAGCCCTCCTACTGTTGTGCGAAGTGCTCTCGCTTAGGTTTGAACAGAGTATAGAAGTACCAGATTCAGCCAATATCAAAAGCAATTTGGGATACCCTGTACAGTTCCCTGCTCGTCCACTTCTCACTTTAGTATTTGGGGGTTATGTTAAAAAGCCGTAGCGCCTGAAGGGGTGCGTTTTAGGACCTGAGTATATAGGTAGTTTTCTTCATATGTTGATCTCTGGAACCACCCCCTGAAATATATGAACGTTAAATCTGGACACTAATTGAAATAAGAAAAAATAAGTACTCACATACCCTACCCCCTCCCCCTGGATCCGCGCCTGATCAGTCCACGTGCATTTAAACCATTGTGGCAACACGGAATATATTCCGCATTGGTATAGCATCACGTGCTTCAACTGAGTGATGAACAGTTTGAAATTTGTGAGTGTTTGTGTATTTCAAAATATTTTTCAAATAAACAGAACGTAAAAATAATGAAAAACGTCCTCAGCATAATGTATTTGACCTGAATTTTCAATCGAGGCTTGAGATCATTGATATTATGTACTCTTGGTGATTGTTTGATGTTCGGACATTGAATTAATGACCAACGACATCGATTCAATGTTATCAGTACATTGATCAATCAACAGCGGTCACAATATCAATGACTGTAGGACATTGAACCAATTGCTGTATTTCATGATATCAATTTTTTCGTACATCGACCAAAGTAATACATTCATTTTATTAGCGAGTTTTGACATCGATTCAATAACCTGAGAATTAAGATAATGACCCTGTCAACATTTCCCAACCGAATCTACGTATTGATTCAATGCTTGAATGCATTAATATGATGCCAACGAGCATCAACCTGAAAGTATGCTATACAGGGTGCTTTATATTAAATCAAAACCTCTCTTAATTCAATTTTTTTTTCAATTCAATAGAATCAAAAACTATAGAAATGGCCTGAATTATGGTATAACAAAACAATTGGTGAACATTTTCTACTCTCATCGTTTTTCGGGTATAATATTCTCCAGCATTTTTCTAAACTTTTTCGAAATATTTCAGATATTGAGAAAGTGCATATTTGAAGGCGGGAATTAAATGTCTATTGTTTCGATCCAAAAATATTTACTCTGGTTAGTCCGGATATTCACAAATTATATGTGTGCTGCTCTAGAATTTCTGTGGTCTCAGGTTATAAAAATGTTTCTGTATAAATTATTATTATTATTACATGATAGCGTAGAGTTGAGGCTGTGCTAGCACAAAACAGAAAATGAATTGATAATAATTGTTATGAAACAAGATAAATCAGTTATAAAAAACAGTAATTAAAATAGAAAACTATCGGTCAGGTAACGGGCAGTGATCCTCTTTGTCGATCAAATCCATTCTTGGAATTATTCACGCTTGTAGCTGCCACCACATCAGCAGGTAAGTTGTTCCAGATGGAGAATATTCTATTAGTGAGGAATTGCTGACGACAAGTCGTTTTGAAATTCTCCTTTTGCAACTTGTAAGCGTGTCCCCTCAAGTTGTTCCGTCTGATCGGTGCACCCCGAAGATCCCATTCATTATCCTATACCTCACGATCAAGTCGCCTCTCAGGCGACGATCCTGGAAAGTTGTCAAACCCAATATCTGCAATCTTTCCTGACAACATACATCTACTGCTTTTATAACATCGAAAAAATTCATATCGAATTTCATGGAAATATGTGTACACTTCTTGAATAACTCGTTCCACATTTCCTTATCAGTCCTTCCTAGTAAAAAAAAAATAAATCTTGTGAATCCCAAATGGTGAATTTCGTGTTGATTGGCTTTCTCGCTACATCATTTCCAATCAACTTGGTAGTGGATACAAAATATAAGTGCAGCATCTCGACCCTCTAAAAATGAATAAATGTAATATTGTTGAGCATGATATCAATATAATTGATATGTGTAGATATGAATGAACGTAATGGGCGCCCACAGACAGCAGATATAAATTAGATTCCTGATCACAAGGACCAGAAACATTTTTCATTATGCCTCCTCCCCTAAGAACAATTCTGCGGTCGCCCATCATGTATGAATGTGTGCATCAGCTTGAACTGCGAGTTTATTATGAATTTCCTGTGTATTGAATAGGACCTACCATATTTTCTGTCGGCAATCTTTCCAGAATTTTTCTCTTTTGGCAGTTACTGGTTTGCATGTTGACGGCACTTTTTTCTTCAAAGTAACTATCCCGCTATGATTTCAATTGAATTCCGAAAATTTTTCAGAGTACTCTAGCAGCATTGAAGCTGAATTCAAAATTGGATAGTGACATCTCTATTACGATCAGATGATGAACCACATATTGACGAATAGGATGAATATCTGAAAGCACCTACACACACCACTCGGAACGGCACAGAATCACGACATAATAATTAATTCGTTGGTACTAATAGAAGAATATACTTGCAAGGTGGCTCAGTAGCTATCATTTCCTTTCGAAGCTCCAATCGGATCCTCTTATATCAAACATCTCAATGCTTGAAGCATTAATACAATGACCAATTATATTGAGTGATGTATGCAGTGAATTATCGCAATGAGTAAGGACATTGTCAATGGTTTTGAGCATTGAATGTGTAACTTGAATTAATCAACAATACAGAGAGTCGTTGATTCAATGTTTATTCGGCCTAGCCTCATTCAAACGGGCAACACCACAACGTATCGTGGTCATAACGAGTGCATAATATTGGTAACTTAGAGGACCTTGATTCAATGTATTTTTTACATTGAAACGATGCTTTTTTGATCATATTGATGTTTTTTTTTACATCAAATCTATGATATCAGGATATTATGATAATGCTCTGAAATTCATTGTATCTATGAAATTATTGATTGACCGATCAGTCAAGTTCATCAGTTCCAATAAATTTTCGACATTGCACCAATGTAAACTACATCATGATAATGTTTGTATGGTTAATCACCTGAGGTGATTGATATAAGGCACAGTATTTTTTTCTGTGTATGATACGGTAAATGCTTTATATGTGGAGCTGGAGAAGATGAAGTCTCAAAAATGCATCGTTTTTCAACTAATATAAATAAGTGAGTTGGCAATATTTATATAAAGGAATGAGCTTCGAAAACAAGCGTGTTTTTTATTTTTTCAGATCAAAAATCTGACAAGAGAATGAAATTCATGGAAGAACATCTCCGAAATTATAGAATATGATTTAACCATTTTACTCCAGAGTCATACATATAGATACAAATCATACCCTGAGTTGCAGGAACGTCCATTGAAATTTAATGCTCCCTTAATTCTCCTGTAAACGGAGTACTCATAGGCGGTAGCCATGGATACTCCGTTCAATGGAGAATTAAGGGCGCTTTAAATTTGATGGATGTTCCTACAACTCAGAGTTCGACTACCCACTGATGCAGTTTCAAGTTTCAATGAAGTTCCTCAATAAACCACTTCTCTCGACTTCTGCAATGCCAGAAAAATGTGAAGGAAGCAGATTTATTGTATCTGAAAGTAGTAATGATGTGCTAGTCCACTCAGATAACCCAAATGTCATTGCACCATGTATGTTCGAAATGTTTACTATAAATTCAGTTAACGTTATTTCTGTTAGTATATCAAAATGTCCACTTTGTTTTTATTTGCAGAGATATTCTCTCATCACGTACAGTTTAATCAGACACCCAAACAAGATCGCAGAATTTTCAGAAACATAGAAACTTTATCCATTAGTAACACTTTCTTGCCAAGATTGTGTCCAACCTTCATTGAATGGAGATGGAGATGGTACTTTGAGAAGAAGAAGAAGTAACACTTCACCAAGGAAGAAGAAATCGGTAAAGATTATTCAACAAAAAGAAAAACCATTTACCCAAGCTCAAAAAACAGTGTAGGTGTAGGGAAAAGTCTAGGACTTTGGGGAGTGTTTTCGAGTAGTCTGATACCCCAGAGGCTCAAAGTTTGTACGAAAGCATGCCTAAAACAACCTGGAACTTCATGATGTCGCAATTGAGATAATCCAAAGTGAAGAGTACAAGAGGCAGAAGATGGACCCTAGAGGACAAAATGATGTCGCCATTATTATTAAAAAAAATCCTAGATCAAATTACAACACCGTTTTGAGCTTGTTCAAAAGAATGCCGGTGAATCCTGGCATGAATAGAAATATTTATTTTTGAATCATATATGAAAATATCAAAGAGGATATTGATCGCTGTTGCGTGTTGTGTCAGAGAAAAATTATTGGCTTTGGGGATTTTGGTAGAGAAAAAAGTGGAAAAAAGCACTGCCAGGAAAGTTATAGTTTTCATGGTGGTGGAACTAAACCGTAAATGTATTAGTTGTTGTTTTATATGTCAGTTGATTGAGTTTTAATGGAAATTACAATAAGTCAATAATCTATAAGTCGTATTTTCGTTTTTTTCACGCAACCATATGAATATCGAAAACTTTTGCCTACGGCAATAATCTACATGGCAAAAATTTCAGATTTTAGGTCATGGTTGCGCGAAATCGCTCCAATACATAAAAACAGTAATAAAACAGAAATGAATAATTCAAAATTCCCGAGCTAAACGCTCAAAAAGCGGCCCTAGCGCCATCTCCGCATAGGTGAAATGCAGTGAAACAGGGATACAAAACCTTGATGAAATTTAGTGGGGAGTTGTGCGTCTCATTTGTTGTCTCTGACAACTCAATATTAACCTTTTTCGGTTTATGATATTAATTAGATCAGAAAACGAGCCTAGATTAAATCAAGGAAAATTTTTACCCACTTTAGTGGCTCCTCCGTATATCATATAGATACCTACATATCGTCAGCGACACCGCAAAACCAAGTAACTGCAAAAACTGAAATTTTCAGGAGGCACTAAAAACTCAATAGTTGTGGAATGATGAATTCGATTGAATACGTTATATTGTCAAATTGACAATTTTCGGAATACGTCGCAGTGTTTGATCTCCGACAAATATTCCATTTTTCGTCCTAATAATAGTTGTTTGGTTTATCTATGGGGGATGTTTTCCTTTCATTAGGGTCCCATAGCGGTCTTCAAACATCTGAAGTGCCGAAAAATCATCACCTGGAAGGTCGCACCCGGTTTGTAAAACCCTCACGACCAGAGAGCAGGAATTTGAGAATTTTGAATTTGAATATCGAAGGAATTTCGAAAGACAAGTGTGATTACGTCTCCAAATTAGCTGATGAACATGGTATCGAAGTGATTCTTCTGCAAGAAACCCACACGGCAACAGAAAAAAGTCTTCGTGAAAGAGGACAGTTGAAAGGTTATGTATTAATTGATTTTTTACTGAGTCCAATATACGGTTTAGCTTGTTATGTTAAAAAATTATCAGTTCGTAATGTTCAACAGATTCGGAAAGGGGATATTGATGGAGTTTTTTTCATTTCTTTCAAATTTTGTGACATTTCTGTCATAAATATTTATAAACCTCCGAACATTATTTGGCCAAGAAATCTGAATGTTGATGTTTCTCACCCATCAATTTATTGCGGAGATTTCAATTCTCATCACGTAATGTGGGGTTATAATTCTGTCGATAGAAGTGGTATAGCTCTTACTAACTGGATGGAGGATAATGATTATTTTTTAATTTTTGATGCTAAAGATACACCTTCTTTCCATTCTGCAAGATGGAATAGGGGCTATAATCCTGATCTCTGCCTAGTTTCGTGTGATATTTCTTCAAAACCTCTAAAAGTAAATCGAAAAGTTCTTGGGGATTTTCCGCATAGTCAGCATAGGCCAATGTTATTGACTTTAGGTGATGAGGTTCTTTTTGCTCCATGTTTAGACAAACCCCGTTGGAATTTCAGTAAGGCTAATTGGGTCAATTTTGGGAATAAAGTCGATAGTGACATAAGATGGATTAGACCGTCTTATGATAATTATTCTAGATTCGTGGGCTTAGTTAAAGCTGCAGCTAAAAAGTTCATTCCGAGAGGTTTTCGTAAAGAATATGTTCCTGGTTGGTCAGAGGAAACTGAAAAATTATACAAAGATTATCAAAATTCCCCATCAAATGAAAAAAGTGAAAAACTCATGAGCTCAATAAATGCCAGTCGGAAGGATAAATGGAATAGTGTAGTCACAAATATGAATTTCACACATTCCAGTAGGAGTTCATGGGATGTTCTGCGAAAACTAGGTGAAGCTGCACCTCTCGCGATATCATCCTCGAAAATTAACCCCAAATTGATTGCTCGTCGTCTTGTTAATGTCTCTAATTCAGTTAAAATATCGAAATCCCAAATCAAAGATATGAAGTTGAAATAACATAAATTTAGGACATCAAAACATACCGGGAATGTTATTTCTAACCCATTCAATATGGATGAATTAATTTTAGCGATTAAAAACACAAAATCAAGAAAAGCAGCCGGTTTTGATGGAATTTATCCAGAATTCATCAAACATTTAGGAAAAAAAGCCCTATCTTGGTTATTATCTTTTTATAATGATATATTGAATTCCGGCAATTTTCCGACCGAATTTCGCAAAGCTAAGGTAGTAGCAATTTTGAAACGTGGAAAAAATTCTTGTGATCCGAGTAGCTATCGTCCTATTAGTTTATTGAGCGTCCCTTTCAAAATTTTAGAGAGATTGATTCTATTTAGAATAGAATCAACTATTGAAGAAGCATTACAGAACTGTCAGGGCGGTTTTAGGAAAAATAGGAATTGTTGCGATCAGGTTCTTAGCCTCACCACATTTATTGAATCAGGGTTCAATAAAAACTTAAAAACAGGGACAGCATTTGTGGATTTATCAGCTGCATATGATACAGTATGGAAAGATGGATTAATTTATAAACTATATAATCATTTGAAATATGGAAAAATTGTAAGACTATTGGAAAATATGTTATCCGACAGAAGGTTCCGAGTTTTTGTCGATAATAACAGTAGTAATTTCGAAACTTTGAATAATGGTCTTCCACAAGGTTCAGTTTTAGCACCACTTCTATTCAATTTATATTTGTGTGACATTCCATCTACTTCTTCGGAGAAATTTATTTATGCTGATGATATTGCTCTGGCTTTTCATCATTCTAATTTTCAAACATTAGAAAGTACCCTTTCCGCAGATCTGGACATAATAAAAAATTATTTTTTGAAGTGGCGTTTGTGCCCGAATGAAAATAAAATCGAAGTTTCGTGTTTTCATTTGAATAATCACCAGAAATATAGAAAATTGAGTGTAACTTTCGGTTCTTCTCCCTTAAAACATAATTTCAATCCTAGATACCTGGGAATCAAACTTGATTCCTCTCTAAATTTCAACGCCCATTTAGATGATCTGCGTTTGAAACTTAAAACTCGAAACAATATTCTTCAGAAACTAGCTGGTTCCTCATGGGGCGCTGATGCAACAATACTTCGAACAGCAGCGCTTGCTTTGGTTTATTCTGCTGCTGAATATTGTTGTCCTGTTTGGTTGAACAGTGTTCATGTAAAAAAAGTTGATGCCCAACTAAATTTTTCTATGAGGATTATTACTGGTACTATCAAGTCTACACCTACTCCTTGGTTACCAGTCCTCTCAAATATTGTCCCCCCCCATATTCGCAGAGAGACAACAGCTTTGAATTTTTGGAACAAATTCAATTCCTTTCCAAATTCGTTTCCCATACTCACCTATATTCCAGATGATAGGGTCCCCAGATTGAAGTCGCGTAAACCTTTTTGGTCAAATTTTCTGACTAATATGAATAGAAGCGACAAAGAAATGTGACAATCTGAATGGAATGTATCCAATTTTTTCAATAAAGATCTTATTTCTGATCCTTCCATCAGAGTTCCTGGTTTTGACCTTCCCAGGAGAATATGGTCTGTTCTAAATCGCATTAGAACAGGCCATGGACGTTGCAATAGCATGCTCTTCCGATGGAATTCGGTTGAGAGTCCTAGTTGTGAGTGTGGGGAAAATGAGGAGACTATAGAACATCTTATAAATAGTTGTCCCATTTATAAATTTCAAGATGGTTTCGAGGCTATACATAAAGTAACGAATGCATTTCTAAAATGGGTGGTTAATTTCAAAATTATTTGATTTATTCTGAATATTCGGTTTCTTTTCTGCTTTTTTCTTTTTTCATTTCAGATTAAGAATCGCGAGCCGTTTTTGGGAAGAATCTATCGACGGATAACATGCAGATGATGTCTTTCAAGATTTTTCCTGATATTTAATATTTTATGTTATTTTTTTTACGGGGTGGCAGGTTTTTTCGGCTGAGGTTTTTTCCCCTGGCTCTATAGTATCATATGATACTAGTGATGATAGTATCGTATGATTCTATAGTATCATACGAAGAATGTTATGATACCCCGTTCTTTTTTTACCTCAGCTTAGGTATTTTTTGTTTCAACATTTATTGTATTATTTTAGCTCTCTATTTTCATAAGAATATATATATATATATATATATATACAGGGTGTATCAATAAAAGGTGACCCCCTCTCTAGGATAGGTAGAAAACTGAAAAATAATTGGGGTTTGCTCAGTAAAAAATTTTCGTAACGCCATCCGTATTCAAGATACAGGGCGTTGAAGAAAAAAAAATATACACATTTTTTTTAATTTTGCAGAAACTACTGGCAACATTGTAATGAAATTTTATACGAATATGTTTTGAAAGCTGATACATCCAATGAATTCGTTTTCATGTCTGACTCTCGTAGAGGGCGCTAGTTACATGGTTCGTACCAAGTAGTATTGAACATAACTTTTTTAATATTAGATTTATTGAGCAAAATTTCAAGCCTACTTAAACATCCTTCAATTTCACACAAAAAAGGTACCCTTGGTAAAACTCGATACTGTGTACCGTTATCGGAGTATTTTGATTTGAAAATTATGAAGTGATAACCGATGTTCGTATGAAGTAATGTAAAAATTGTATTTATTAAACAAAAAATCAGAAAATTCAAAAAAAGGCTAATAACATAAATATGATTTCATTACAATGTTGCCAGTAGTTTCTGCAAAATTAAAAAAATGTGTATAATTCTTTTTTCTTCAACGCCCTGTATCTTGAATACAGATGGCGTTACGAAATTTTTTTACTGAGCAAACCCCAATTATTTTTCAGTTTTCTACCTATCCTAGAGAGGGGGTCACCTTTTTTTGAAACACCCTGTATATATATATATATATATATATATATTTATACGTTATATATTATAACGATAATGGATTGACTCAGGAGCCAGAGAGCACTTTTGACACAGAGGGGATGTCCTGTTTCGCAATATGCTTCAAGTACATCCTCGTCGGCATCACCTAATCCTGGATCGCCATTAGACGTCCCTCCGTCTCATTGACCTCTTTAGTTTTTAGGTGACCAAGATATCTGCCATGCAGAGTTTTGCTGCTCCATTCTTCCAAGTATTCATTTAGGGATGGTGTAGGTAACTTGTAGTCTTGGATTGCTAACTTCAATATGGAGATGCCTTCATCAGCTTCCCGAATATATATATATATATATATATATATATATATATATTGTAGAAAATTTTTCTCGACCATATAAAAATTAACAAAAATTTAGTTATCGGGTATGTGGTCAATTTTCTTTCAAACAGTCAAAATGATCTGCGATTATCTTTATTCTCAATATTTCGTTGACCGTTGTCAACTTCCTCAGGAGAAACTGTAATACATGAAATGTAAATTCGTGGACAATACAAGAGAAAATGGCATTACTCACAAGATGTACAAAACACTAACTATTTAAAATGTAATCGCCATTGGTAATAAAATTTAATAAAACTACTCAGGACATCGGACAAGTGAACATCATTCATCAACAAGGTAAAACAATTTTTTTTTTTCTTCCTTTCCCTGTACACACGGAATGTTCTTTGAAAATCTCACATCAACACCCTCTATGAGTTAACAATTGAACTAATTCAAACTATTCAAAATGCCACTGTAAATCACACTCATCTGGTCAGTATCTGATTTAAAGTTCACTGCATTTGGGTGTCTTCTAATCTGCAACACTTCCAAGAATAATCTATTTCTATAATTTGAATTTACCTCCAACACATTGATATCTTCAAACTCAAAACTGAAACTATGCCCCGTCTCCTGACAGTGTTTGACTAATGCGCAAGAGTTCTTTCCAATGCGGTAATCACTCCGATGTTGAGTGATTCTTTGTTTAAGCCATTGTTGCGTTTGACCCACATAACACCCATCACAATGTCGGCATGAAATCCTATATACTGTGTCAGTGCATAATTCTTTTGGTGTTTTTTCCTTTGTCTTTGAAAAAAGGTTTCCTACCTTCGCCAAATTATATTTCGCAAGTTTGATATTTTCAAACCTATTCAGAACCTTTGCTAAATGAGGCGTTAATTCCTTCACGAAGGGAATCTTTCTGAATTTGTGATTATCCGTTTGTTGTGTGGCTGTTATCGACGTTGACTCTCTTTTATGTATTAACCTGTTTAGGATATGTTTAGGGTAACCGTTATTGTGAAAAATTTCAAACAATTTTCGTAAGTTTTTCTTTATCAGCGATTCACCAGAGATATAACAAACTCTATTTTTTAATTCCTTCACCGTGTTTAATTTTTGACTGTAAGTATGCTGGGAATGAAAATTTATGAATCTGCCTGATGCAGACGGTTTTTGATACCAGTCAAGAATGATCTTATTATCTCCATCTCTTATTACACGTGTATCTAAAAAGGGTAGGCTGTTGTCACTTTCTATTTCCATCGTGAATCTCAAATTTGCATTGAACCCGTTGAATGTATCCAAGACGAACGTTTTTTTGTCTGCTGGAATTGCGCAAATTAAATCGTCAACGAACTTATAGAAAAAGGGTATATGGAACTTTATTGTGGGCAGAATTGTGTCTAATAGATGATCTAAAATAATAGTTGCTAAAATAGGGCTTAATGGTGAGCCCATTGGTGTGCCGAATATTTGTGAATAAAATTTACCGTTGAAAACAAAATATGTGTTTTTGAAAATAAACTCAACAATCCTGAAAAAACTTTCTTTGGTCAAGGTAGTGTGTGGTTTTATCAAATCCCAGTTTTTTCGCAGGACTTCAAGTGTAAGGTCTAACGGGATATTTGTGAAGAGGGACACCACATCCAGTGAAATCAGAATATAGCTTTCTTGTAAAGTTAAACCCTTGATTTTATCCACAAACGCAAAAGTATCTTTAATATTGTATTCGTTTCTTTCTTGGAATGAAACCTTCAAGATGTCAGCGATGAATTTCGAAATTTCATATGTAACTGAATTAATAGAACTAACAATAGGACGCATAGGAACATTCTCTTTGTGTATTTTAGGTAGGGTATAAAGTTTAGGATGGTTCGCGTTATATATTGTTAAGAGTTTTAGTTGTTGATCTGTTATCTCCTTTGATTTGTGTAGTCTTTTTAATAACTCATTGAATTTTTTCTGTATATTAGCTGTAGGGTCCCCATTCAAAGTTCTGTAAGTCGTCTCATCAGTAAGCAGTTCTTGAGTCTTTTTAATATAGTCTTTTTTATTCATCGCGACCGTGCAGCCACCTTTGTCTGCTTTAACTATATAAAGTTCTGGATTCTCTCTGAGGAATTTCTGTGTTTTTTTTTTTGAACGTTTTTTGTAAACATGTTTGTTTAACGCTGTTTAACTTATGACTGAAATTTGTTATAATATTAGTAGTTTGTGCTCTGGTTATATCCCTTTGTTCTTGAGGCACATCATTCAAAATATTTTCAACGTCCATTAACAAGTTTTTTATTAATGATTTTTTGTTAATATATCCAACACTAAAATCCGGACCTAACGATAAAAAATCTGACACATCACCCGGTATGTTCACATCCGACAAATTTTTAAACCACTTTGAATTATCAAGAAACAGGGCACAATCCCCTACTTGAGTCCTACACAATTTCTCAAACTTTTTGGTATTAGCGATCTTGGTTTTCTTAAATAATGTGTTAAATGATTTATTTATGGTTCTGCTATAGTCTGTGAACACCTCGTAAGTCATACTCCTAACTAGAATAGACCTCACCAACCCTATGTCCTTTTCATATTTCATAATGTCTCCGCAGGTCATCTTGATTTCGATAGACAACATTTTCTCGCAGGTTCCTCTCACAAACCCGTCGATCGACCGAGTTGAACTATATATATATATATATATATATATATATATATATATATATATATATATATATATATATATATATATATATATATATATATATATATACATATATATATATGAAATAGGTTTAGGAAGGTTTTTGGGAATCTCGGTCTTATCAAGGTGTGTATATATATATATATATATATATATATACAGGGTGGCCATTTGAAAACGAAACAGACGAGATTACAGACGAAATAAATTTTTTCGATAGAAATGCTCGGACAGGTCGATTTCTGTTTCGAGGGGGACAACTTAAGATGTAGGTTACGGACGCATAGCGCTTCAACCCTTGCTACTACAACCCTCACCCCCAATTTTCGAATAGGGAAGATGAGGTGAGTGATACCTCATTTGAAAGGTTTTACACAAAAAAAACACTACAAGTGCCATGAAAACACCACTTCATTTTCAAATGCTTAGTCAAGAATATTTCGAGAACTCATGCATAAAATGAAAAAACAATTACTGTGCTGAAATCAGTATAAAAATACCTTTCAAATGAGGTATCACTCACCCCATCTTTCCTATTCAAAAATTGGGGGTGAGGGTTGTAGTAGCAATATATATATATATATATATATATATATATATATATATATATAATTACATAATATGGCCCCATACTAATTAGATACATTGTTTATCTGTTTACCATTGATTCGATATATTACTATGTTATATTTTGCAGACTAAGAAATGAACACCTGCAGTCAATACGCAGGAAGAATGAGATAAGAGAATGTTATAAATATCTGTTGATGACAATTTCTAGTCAGTTAATTAATCGATCTAGTAGCTCTACCAAGTATTAACGTTGTATTGTATTGAATAAAGTAAAGTAGTTTTTTTTTTTAAAAACGAAGTCTTCCTCCCGAAAAACATAATTGGCGACGAGGTCTGGGATTGTGCCGGTTTTGTTAAATTCTGTGAGTTCCTGAAGAAGAAGAGGTCCATCCAGTCTACAACACCGTCGGTTTCAACCGTTGAGCACAAGAAGAACTAGGTGAAGAAGACAGGAGCCCGATCACCTGAGTAGCGCCCCGTGACGGTTTCACATTTCAACAAGACAACGTGGTGAGCAATCCTTTAATTACTCCCAGTTTACCTAATCTGGCCCAAAATTAGTCAACCTTTTCCCCAAGTTTTGAGCGTAAAACTTGTATAAAGTTTTTTCTAGGTTTCTTATTTCAAAAACCGATTTATAAAGTTTTCCCTAGGTTTCTTATTTCAAAAACCGATTTATAAAGTTTTCTCTAGGTTTCTTATTTCAAAAACCGATTTGTAAAGTTTTCCCTAGGTTTCTTATTTCAAAAACCGATTACAATAGTTTTTCCTAGGTTTCTTAAGAAAAAACCGACAACTTGATTAAAATAATAATTGATATAATTGATAATTGATACGATTACATAATAATTGATATAATTGATATAACTGATATAATTGAAATATTAAAATAATTCAATATTACGTCGATTAAACACTTTAGAGGTCGTAAGAATAAAACAAACAAAATGGCAGTAGATTTGTCGCTAGCTGAAAAGTTTGGTATGCTGTTACCTAAATTTTCTGGTGTTGAGAACGAGTTGCATTCGTTCATAAAAAGTGTTGATGATTATTTAGCGATGTTCGTAAACGAAAATATTATGGTAAAAAATTATTGCTTCGCAGTAGTCAAATCAAAACTCATAGATAGAGCCCTAGCAGAAGTAGCAACGTCTGACATTCCGAATAATTGGGATGTTCTCAAAAATTTCTTGTATACAAAATTTGGTGATCAAATTAACCTTGATGTTTTGATACACCAATTGCAATTCTTAAACAAAAAGCCCAATGAGGATATAATATTATTTATAGACCGAATAATTTCTTTGAAAATAAGAATAAATTATAGAATTGACGCAGATAGAATGCCAGATCCAGAAAAAGCAATTTATAAGAATAATATTTTGAAAATTTGTAAAACTGTTCTAATATCAAACGCACCCATGGAGCTAAGAACATATTTAATAACAAATAATGAATTTTCTTTTGATGACACAGTAAATGCAACGAAAGACTATATGTGCAATCTAGCCCAATACGAATTACTTGATAGGAGTAGAAAAAATAAAAATTTTGCTCAGAATCATTCGAAAAATGTTCCAAGAAACTTTAATTATACACAAAATAGATCAAATCACGCATTTAATAATTACGGCGAAGTACCTAGATTTCCTTCGCAGCCAGTTCAATTTACTCAGAGAAATACTAATTACCAATACCCAAATTATAATAATAATTTTAAACCTAATCATTCAAGTAATGTTTTTAAACCAAATTCGAATCAAAGAATTACTACCCCTCCAGAGAAAATGTCAATTCAGACAAGAAATTATCCCCAGAAACGTTCAAATTACTCAACGCAATATAATCCGAATCCTCAACGTAACTTTTATAATAATAATTATCAGAACAGAAATCAACATAATAATCCCAATTTTTACTTCGAAGAATTAACGCATTTAGATACGAGGAAACAAAGAAATGAAAATCAATTTGATTATTGTAAACCTTCAACGTCAAAAAACCACGACAATAATAGTCGAAATTTTCGCGAAGTTACCCAAGAAGACGAATTAACTTAAATTATAATATTAATCATTCCAATCAATTGCCCTTTATTGAATTTGAATATCCAAAATGTAAACTTTTAATAGATAGTGGCTGTTCAGTATGTTTGATAGATCCAAAATTTGCTTATAATAATTTCTATGATAATATTTTTCAAGAAGAAACAACATTAACTGCATGCATGAAGCAGGAAACTTCAAATGAGAAAGTATTACTTCCTTTATTTTCAGAATTTCGTATGAATGATAGTCACCCTTTCGTACTTTATAAATTTCATAATAATTACGATGGCATTATAGGAGCCGATTTTCTTGATAAATACGGTTTAGCGTTAGACTTTCAAAACCAAGTATTAATGAATGAATATTGTAGAATTCCATTCAAATATGGAAAAACTTCGATTGAAAATAATTGTTTAATTCAGAAAGTATCACAACTTGAACGGGAAAAATATGAGCTTTTCAAAAACTTTGCAAATAATTTGCAGGAAATTGATAAAATCGATAAAGCAAATGAAGATTTGAAAACTGAAAATGAACAATTGAAATCTAAACTTTTCATGATCGAGATGTCTAATAAAGAACTTGAAAAAATGATTGAATTGAACTCTAAAGCAAGTTATGAAATGGAAAAAGAAATTTCAAATTTGAAAAAATCAATAAACGTAATGAATAAGGAAAATCAAAGTTCACAAAAATCCTATTTTAGAATGAATAAAGCAAATAATAACAATGAGCAAGTAAAATCAGAATCTGATAGGTTGAATGATGAAAATACGATTATTAATAAAGACTTCGCATATTTTAATGACATTACGTATGAAAACTTTACGAAACTATATGAAACAAATAATATTCCCGATTGTCATAATATTGAAGAAAAACAAGGTAATTTATTCAAAGCCCCTAATAAATATTCGTTAGCCCATTGCGTATCAGAAGATTTCCATATGAGTAGAGGCATTGCCCAAGATTTTAAGAGAAAATTTGGAAATATAGATGAATTAAAATCGCAAAATAAAAAAGTAGGAGAAGTAGCTATTATTCGAAATAAAAGCCGTGTTATTTATTATTTGATAACCAAGAAATCCTATTATGATAAACCTACATACGAAAATGTATTTAATTCCCTTTTATATTTAAAAAAACTTATGGAGTCAAGAAATGAGACTCATTTAGCTTTACCGCGTATAGCATGCGGATTAGATCAATTAAAATGGCCTATTATTTTGAATATGATAAAGTATATTTTTGCAAGGTGCAAAGTGAAAATAATTATTTATTATTTATCGCCACTGCATACTGAAGTAAATAAAGAATTTATAGATTTTAATGGGATACTGCCGGTCTTCTTAAAAGTGAACGAAAAACATAATTGTCGACGAGGTAATAATATAAATTATAATGAAATTGATGATATTGTTTATGATGAAATTAATGAAGATTTACTAAATGATTTTAAACTTAGATATTCAGACGGATTGAACGGAAAACGTTCCGCAGAAAGAAGAATGTTCCTTCCTTTTAAATACAAACCCTATTTTCGTTAAAAATCAGGTTGTCAGAGAGTTATTGATACTAAATAGATAGACATATAGAATTTAAGATATGAAAAATAAACACATTTATCATGAAAATATTACTCCCTTATAAAACAATTGATTATGAACATAATGATTTGAAACTAGTGGAGGATCTTATTTTAAAGTATCAGAAAGAAATTGATAATTTGAAAAATAAAGAATTATTGGGATTTACACAAACGCCGCATTATGAATATTTAAAACATTCGAATACAATTAATATTAGAACTTTAGAAGAACTTGTTAATGGAAAAATAAGAGTTAAAAGAGGACTTATTAATATTGGAGGTAAAATTTCAAAGATTTTATTTGGAACGTTAGATTCAGACGATGAAGAACTTTATAAAAATTATTTTGAAAGTATAGCAAGAAACGAGGACACACTTATGAGGAATCAAAGACAGATTGCTACTGTAATTAATGATTTGAAAAATAAGTATATTGATAAATTTCGACAATTCGCAGACAATTATAAATTATTACGAACAATACCGCAATTGAGACACATTGAACACATGCATCTTCTCACATTTGAAATTAAGGATATTAAAAGTATACTAGATGAAATCCAAACAGCAGTGAGCTTTGCTAGATTACATATTCTACATGAATCTATTTTACCTTATACGAAATTCGAAGAATTAATTAAAAATGACACTATTATTCCAATGAATCATTTAAAAGATTATTATCAGTTATGTCATACGAAAGTAATGTTTGAAGAGAAAGTTCTATTATTTCTTATATCAATTCCGACCGTTTATGAAGAAAATTTTAATCTACACAAGTTTTACTATATCCCTCAGAAGAACTTAACCCTTCCTTATACCAATCCTTATACGCTCACTCAACAAGAAGAATTGAAATGGTCAACCAGTGAATGTCATGCAGTCGAAGAAGATTTCCTTTGCGATCAAGACTCCTTAACAAAACCTCCAGAATGTATGAATACTGTATTGAAGACACATTTAGAAAATTGTCCCAGGAAAAAAGTTATTCCTATATCAAATTTGAAAACCTTAGAAGATGGAAGCATCCTTTCAATAAACAATATGGAAATTCAAGAAAAATGTCCTCAGCAAACCAAATATTACTTCACTTCACCGATGGCGATAATCCAATCGAAATGTATCATAAGTAACTTCCAAAAGGAGATATTCCCAACTTCGATTAAAAATGAAGAAAAATACATAATTCTACCCAAGACGGCGATAATCCCACGAAACCAATCCCAAGAAGAGGAAAAAGAAGATTTCCAGGAAGAAGATATTCCAGATGTCAAATTAGAAGATATACAAAGATGGAAACCTAATACAACATCAACATTTATGATTATTTTAACAATATTTATGTTTTTAATTATTTTATACTTTTTATTGAAATATTTTGAAAAATGTAAAGCTACACCTAATCAAGGTGATACCTTTATCCAAAGGGGGGAGGAATTACATAATATGGCCCCATACTAATTAGATACATTGTTTATCTGTTTACCATTGATTCGATATATTACTATGTTATATTTTGCAGACTAAGAAATGAACACCTGCAGTCAATACGCAGGAAGAATGAGATAAGAGAATGTTATAAATATCTGTTGATGACAATTTCTAGTCAGTTAATTAATCGATCTAGTAGCTCTACCAAGTATTAACGTTGTATTGTATTGAATAAAGTAAAGTAGTTTTTTTTTTTAAAAACGAAGTCTTCCTCCCGAAAAACATAATTATATATATAGCAAATGATGTTTTGATTGGGAGTTACTTCTATACCAAAATCAGTGGCAGCCTTAGGGGGTGTCGAAGGCGGCAATCACCCGGGGCCTCGCTCTTGCAGGGGTCTCGAGCAAAAGCCAAAGCAACTTTTAAAATTGATTTTGATCCTTGATTATTCATTGGGGCGATAATAATATAATCAATTAAAATGAAGATAGTTGAACACATTATTGAAAAATTCAATGTTCTCGAACATCGCGGCTGGAAACACTTGAAGATCGGAGCTTCAGGGCTTGATGCTACTGGGACTTCAAGCCCCAATCAAACTGACTTTTAGTCAGCCTCGTACAACAGATAAATAAGAAACCCTTGAGCGATTGGGATTTATAAACATCAAAACAACATGAACAGAAAAGATGAAACACCATTAGTGAAAACATTTCGAAAATGTGCCATAACTTTTTTATTTACGAAAATATCTGAAAACAATTAAAACTTCCAAGAAGCGCTCTTTCACCGGAAATAAGAAACTATATTCAATTTTTTTCTCGTGGAAAAAACTACTTTTTTTAAATTTCAAATACGAACTCATTTTTTTTCATCTTATAGTGAAATGGGAACAGAAGATGTTAAATAAATCATCAAATCTTAGCTGAGGCCAATACTTCCCAACCATATATTGTTGCTTTTTCAGGGCTAGAAACACAGATCATGGTAAAATTATGGAAAATAAATGATAAAGAACACGATAACATAAAACTTAAGAAAACAAAGAACACTACATATACCATAAAATGGCCTGTTACACAGCTACGATCCACACTGAAACTCACCAAAGCCAGATTATGCGTTCAATTATTGACTAAAAAAGGTGAATTAGAGACCGCGAAACATCGAAAATATCGTATTTGTATGCGACATCATTCGGTCATTCGGTTGTTTAATTCATATCGCATACAAAATAGTGCGCTACTTTGGTGATTGAGAACTAATTTTTTTACGAGGCGCAGCCGAATTAAAAAAAAAATAGTCGAGATAACCAAAGTATTTCGCTCATGAGATGCTAACAAAATTTTTTCTACAAACGTCAAAAATATGGTTCTAAAATAAGTAATATGCTTAGTGAATTGGTTGAGGCTTTCGCGGCCATCGTTCAATGTAACCTGTTCTTTCGAGCATTTCGGCCGTCGTCGTTAATTAGTTCTCGACGTTTCGCCAGTTCGAGTGTCTGGCATCTTCAAGAGTTATATTTCAGGAGATGTTCTCACTGGACTGAACTGCCTGAGTGTGACGGGCAGGGCTGCCGCGAGCTTCGAACGAAATGTACTTTAGTTCTCGAAGAAAATGTACTGTAATGTACTGTACAGACAGAATACTGTTGAAATAGCGCCATCTGCTGAGCCTTATGGAAAACTTTTACTGTTTTCCAATCTGTTAAGGTAATTTTCTTTCATAATGTCATATTGAAATTTTATCAACTTCCAAATTCAATTCACTTTCGATTTCTGTAAATAAATTCCATCATTCTAATCTTTCATGCAACTAATTCAACCTCAAATTCGTGAGTAAGATCCTTGTCACCTTGTCTTTATGTTTATCCATTGTATTTATTCAGTTCTCCTGATGAAGGGACAATAAATGTCTCGAAAGCTCGAGTGAAGAAAAAAGAGTAATATTTGATTCAACTGCTGCTATTCCCAATAAATTAAGAACCTGTATAAATATATATATATATATATATATATATATATAGGTTTGCAATAGGGTGGAGAAGGCTATGATTGATTACCTAAAAAAGAACGTGAGCTCCTCAGTTCACAAATGGATTGCAGACCAACTCCTTTCCAACTCGGCCAACCAGGGATCCATAGGGGAAATGGAAGATGAAGGAAACTTGGAGAAACTTCGAAGGAAGTGGCAAGCGAAAGCCTTACATGGGAACTTCTACTCCAGCTTACATCAGAGAGAAGTTGATCGCCAAAGCTCCAACATGTACTTGGTGAAAGGATATCTGTTTCCTCAAACTGAGGGAACGCTACTAGCGATCCAGGATCAAGTTGTACCCACAAGAAACTATTGCAAATTCATTCTGAAACAACAAATTGAAAACAGTAAATGCAGACTGTGTGGAAGCTATGAGAAAACGGTTCAACATCTGTCCTCTGGATGCTCGGCCATAGCAGATACCAGATATATGTCCCGACATCACAACATGGGAAAAGTTGTGCACCAACTATTGTGTCTAAAAGAGAGTCTGTTAACCCATTTCACACCTCATCATGCTTATGTGCCTCAATCAGTGAATCAGTTCTTGAGAATGATGTCATGAAGGTATACTGGGACTTTACGGTGACGACTGACCGCGGAGTAGAGCACAACAGACCTGACATGGTTGTCTGGAACAAACAGGACAAAACAGCTTCACTCATAGACTTCGCTGTACCATTGGATCAAAATCTGGGAAAGGCCTATGAAGGGAAAATCAGCAAATATGGGCCACTTTCGAGACAGATGAAAGAGATGTGGCAGTTGAAACGCGTCGAAATTATACCACTTATAATAAGTTGCAATGGATTGGTCCACCAGAAGACAACAGAAAACCTCAAGCAGATGAAACTTCCATCTAACACCCTCATGTGAATGCAAAAGGCCGTGCTCTTGGGTACTGTCAGTATAATTCGGAGTATACTTTATCCATATTAGCTTGTGCGAACTGACTCTTGGTGTTTTGCACCCGAGTCGTTCGGATATCATGCCACGAAAGTGTAAAAAAAAAAATTTATATATATATATATATATATATATATATATATGTTGAATACATGGTACAGTCCAAGGAAGTTTCTGGTGAAGAAGAAAAAAACATTTTGAGATCATTAACAACCAATGTCATAACCAACTACATCAGAAATCCTACTATTGTGAGTAATCCCTTCCAAAAAGAATACTATTATTGCAAAAAGTTTTTGAAAGAACACCCTGAATTGCTTGTCTTACAATCTGACAAGGGTAATGTTGTAGTATTAATTGATAAAGAGCAATACCTACGTCTGTCTTACGAATTACTTAACGATGAAAGGTATTATAAACTTTTACGAAGAGATCCGACTTTAACAATTCAAAATGAAGCTAATGCTTTCGTTAAAAATTTAATTGAAAAAAAGTACATCACTCCAGAACTAGGAAAGAAGCTTCATAATTATAATTGTGTTCCAGCCCGTTTTTATGGATTACCAAAGATTCATAAACCTTCTCTTTCCTTGAGACCAATAGTATCCTGTATTAACACTCCAACAACAGAACTTTCTTCTTTCTTAACGTAAATTTTATACAAACAGTAGATTATCAAGATGATAGATATTTCGTAAAGGACAGTTTTCAGTTTGCAACCCAAGTTAATGGTTTACAATTGCCATCACAGTATGTCTTGATAAGTTTAGACGTGGTATCGTTATTCAGCAACATACCTTCTGATTTAGCCATAGAAGCTATAAAAATTAACTGGGATAAGATTTCAACATTCACTTGTATCCCAGAAAAAGAATTCATTACTATGATCAGATTCCTCTTTGATTCCAACTATTTTATATTTGATGGAAAGATTTACAAACAGATTTTTGGCTCGCCAATGGGCTCTTCAGTCAGTCCCATAGTGGCAAAATTGGTGATGGATTATTTGCTTGACAAAATACTTGATACAATTCCTTTTGAGATTCCTATTATAAAAAAAAACGTTGATGATATATTCTGTTCTGTACCAGAAGACCAAACTGAATTTGTGTTAGAAAAGTTCAATAGTTATAATGAATATATAAAATTTACCTTAGAAGGAGAAACTAAAAATTCTGTCCCTTTCTTGGACACAAAGGTTATCCGAACTGATGATAATAGATTAATAGTTGACTGGTATAGAAAGAATATGAACTCAGGAAGATATATAAACTATCTTTCAAACCATCCCATGAAACAAAAGGTTAATATGATTTTGGGGATGAAGCAGAGAATAAAAAATATTTCCCACCCTACGTTTTTAACTAAAAATCTCAAACTTTTGCAAGGAATTCTACAGAACAATGGCTATCCAAAACATTTACTTAGTAGGTTGCTTTTCAACACAATGGATAGGAATCGTCTAACTGAGGATGGTAATACTGTAGCTGCTAGATCTGATATTATAAACGGCGGATTACAAGAAGAAACAGAACCGGTTATTTACGCATCTCTTCCTCTGATACCTAGTTTAACGAATAAAATTGTAAACGTATTAAGAGACACCAAGATGAAAGTTGCGATAAGAAACCAATTCAACATTGGAAGACTATTCTCAAGGGTGAAGTACAAGATGAAGAAAACAAGTATGACTGAAGTTGTATACAACATCCCATGTGCCTCATGTGATCTCAAATACATCGGCCAGACTTCACAACAACTAAAAAGAAGGATTATACAACATAAGAGCGACATCAAAAACCCTAAGAAAGTTTGTGCGTTAGCAGAGCATTGCCGCAGGACGGACCATGTTATGGATTGGGAATCGACAGAAATACTTGAATTTGAAAAGAACTTGAAGAAGAGATCATTCCTTGAAATGTTTCATATAAAAAAAACTAAAAAAACAATAAACTCGAGAAGAGATATAGAAAATATTAGCAATATCTACAGTTATCTGATTTCATTTGAACATAAAAGAGTAATCCGATAAAAAAGAAGATTTATCGATGTCACTGTTCATAGTTTTTTTGATTTGTATGTCAGATTCGAAAATTGTAGAAGTTTTTGATTTTGTACATGTCAAGTTGTGTTTTCAAACATTTGAATTTTCTTGTTATAATTACCCATAATACTTTCTTGCATTCTTCATTGATTTGGATATCGCAGTTTATTCTTTAAGCTCACCTATTCGGTAAGCTCCATGATTTCATATTCTGATTTTTTATATTTGTATCTTATCATGAATTTCAGAGTCCTGAAGAAGGATCAGTAATGGTCCGAAACGTTGACAGAGAATAAATGTAGGACACAAATAACTAGCCCTTTTATTTCCACCTATCCCGTTAAAAAATTTTGAATATCAATTTTTAAGTGAAGTTATCTCTTTTGTGGATATATATATATATATATATATATATATATATATATATATATATATATATATATTTTTTTTTTTTGAAGCGACATGGAGGATGGAAATCTTCGACTGTGGCCGAAGGATAAGTGGGAGATTCTTTCAACAATAAGATTCTTATATCGAATGAAATTTTAGACTGTGAAATTTCAGGATCAAGGACTGTCACCTCTACGGCAGTTGAATCCAAATCAAAAATGGATAGTATTCCAACTCCCAAAACTACGATATCAAGATCTGAATCTGAGTTATCTGGTTTAGGAATGAATATTGGTTCGTGCACTGGCTGCACCATAAATGTTTTTTATGAAGATTTTGTCCTGAGATGTGCGGGATGCTGATGAGGCCCAACAAGGCCGAAACCGGTATATCTCTCATCTCAGTGACAAAATCTAATATCATTTCTCCAACCTCATGATAAAAGATCTCTGAGCCTGGGAATTGAAAATGGTATTCATTTCGATGATTACTATTTTGAATTCATCTATGTTTCATAAATGTTTACATTGTAAATAATAAATAAAATTAGGTAGTGTTAAATTTTCTCACAATTTGAAAGCCTTGATTATTGTTATACATGAATAAATAAATGACTTCTTGGATTTTTGCTTGATTGAGGAACATAAATTGATTGAGGAATATAAAAATTCGATATAGTTCACATGCAATGTGCGAAGTAAGTATTTCGCACACTACTTCGGGCACGGTGTCATGGTAACGAAGGAAAATGAAAAAAAGGGTCATATTGCTGTCAAAGCGCGAACCTTGTCATTTTTTGACGTTTGCAGAAAAAAGATATTTCCGATTTTAGTTAATTTTTGAACGCATAATTTGGCTTTGGTGAGTGAGTTTCTATAAGGATTGTAGCTCTGTTAGCAGGTCATTTTATAGTATATGTATTGTCGTTTGGTTTTTTTATATTGTCGTGTTCCCTTTTATTTTTCATACCTAAATTGACCCTGAAGAAGCTTCAATAACTGGTTGCATAATGTTGGATCAGCTAAGATGTGGCACTTTGCGTTTCGAACTGTAACAGTAGGACAATAGGATGATATTGATGGACATAAAATGAAAGAAGAACTGAAGGATTTTCATCAGTGTGTTTGAAAGATAACGACAGCATTATCTCGGTGCTGAAATTCATGAGTGAAGTGAAAAAAATTAACTGAAGTTTACCCCACTATCGAAATAGTCCTGAGAATTATTGCCAGCACGCCTGTTACAACCCTTGCTATATTCTTTCAGCCGAAAATGAAAAAGCTCATTCGTTAGATTACTGTGCTTTAATAATTGAAGATTTCAATCTTGGAAAAGCCCTAAATACCAATTTCAAAATTTATTATATCTGTATTTGTTAATTTTTTTAATTTCTCAATGTGAAATATGAGAGATAACTTTAGCAATATGACAAATAGTTATGTAAACTAAACGGAGGCACGGAGCCTCGCAATGAGTAAGGACGCCACTGTCAAAATACCAGTACATTTTGGCTTTTGAAGATCTAAAAGTTCCAATTGAGGCTGGATCCGCTCCTGAGCTGTCTAAGCAATGAAATTACATGTGACGAAGACAGGGACGGGCCCAAGGGGGGGGATGGGGGGGATGATCCCCCCCCAATGTCGAACGAAGTTGGCAAATTTTCAAAGCAGTTGGAAAAATTTCGAATCGGTTGGAAAAATTTCGATGCAGTTGAAAAAAATTTCAAAGGAGTTGGCAAAATTTCAAAGCAGTTGGAAAAAATTCCAAAGCAGTTGGAAACAGTTCAAAGTAGTTGGTAAAATTTCGAAGCAGTTGAAATACATAATTCCGAGAGAGATATGAAATACAAAGGAATCTGAATTAGAAAAAACAAGTTTGCAATATGTTTATAGCCGGCAATAAATGGTATTTAACCCAATATATTTACCATCAAGTGTTGGGAGAGATGCGGCCTCAAGAAGTAGGTACCTAGTCGTAAATTTTTCAGTTACGTCGCATGGACTGTGTCATAAAAAATTATCTGGTATCATAAATTTAAGCTGTTACTTTCAGATGTACCAAGTGCGACGGCTTATTAGGCGTTTCTGAAGAACTGGACCTATTTGAAATCTGAAAATTGGGATTATGTTATTGTTCGACATTATCTACCGAGCTAGAATATTCTTGCAGCCTTACAACTGTCAGTTATATAGGGGATGAAAACAAAAATTTTTTTTATGTTTTTGTTTTCCATTTCGATAGAGTATTCAATTGTGAATATATTCGTATTCAAATCGTTGCATTTGTCATAATAATTTCCAAAATATCGAGAAAAAACTGAAGAAAAAAAGGAGATAGGAGAATTCGGTACTATGTTGGTTTTTCATAATCTAGATATCTTAAGTAGAAACCGTTTTCACATTTTTGAAGTCGAAGACTGTAGAAAAAAACAACAAGTTAATGCTCCTAAAATTAATAATTCTTGAGGTAGGTATTCAGGATTTCATGATTTCATGTCGTAGGTAGCGTCAAATTCATAGAATCTATTTCATATCAACATCTTGGTTATAGAAGATAAATTATTCCAATAACTCACATCTCTTTTCTGAATTCATTTATCACTGTTGATATGGAACAGATTTAATGAATTTGACGCCACGTACGATATAAAATCAGAATTCCTAAATAACTCAAGAAATATTAATTTTAGGAGCATCAACATGATAGAACATTATCATAATTTTTCTTCGCACACTCCAACGCAATCATAAAAAAATAGGATTCCAATTTGAAAAAGAAAGTTATGAGTCAATCTTGATCCCAATTTTTGACGCAACATTTGGAACACCCTGTGACGAATTTTACAAAATTCAGCAAATATTTCTACAATCTTCGACTTCAAAAATGAGAAAACAATTTGTGTTCAAGATATTTAGAGTAGGAATAACAAATATGATACCGAATACTTTTATCTCTTTTTTGTCTTCAGTTTTTTCTCGATATTTTGGAAACTATTTCAACGAATTCAACTATACGTGTACGAATGTATTCAGTATTGCATACTCTATCCAATTCGAAAACAAAAAAACAGAAAAAAAATTTTTGAATTTTTTTTTCACTCCCTGTATAATTGAAAGTGGTCATGCTTCAATGATATTTTAGCTTATTAGCTATTAGGAAATTTTGTTCAGAATGACTGATTTAGGTCAAAACCGTTTCCCTACTGAATTGGGAATATGTTTTTTTCAAGAAGTATTTTTGACATACATTTTCTGTTTTATTCCTTAGTTATGTTGCTTTTCTTCATTTCATGGAATCTGTAAGCACAAGAAAGGCTCATTTTTTATCAAACGAAATATATTTCCTGAAAATTTTGTTCCTTTTGTTCTGTGCAATGAACCCATGTTAGGCATGAGCAGCTTCAATATTATGAATCTCATCGAAGTGGTCAATAATTAACTTTGATTTTTCATCTGCCCAACATTCAATCATATATATTTCTATATTTTATGGAATCTGCCTTTTTCGTGAAAAATATCTTGTTTTATGATTCTTGAAATTTTTAGGTACACCAATGAATGAAACTGAACTAAATTAAAGAATGAAACAAAAAGTGTGTTTCAAAGTTTCGAACATACTTCAAGGGATTCGTCACAAAAAAAAACGATTCTATAAAATAAAGGAACTCACATTATTGAATATTAGGTAATTGGAAAATTAACGTTAACTTCTCAAAATTTTGATTTCCAATATTTAATCCTTTCACGGGATAAAAAGAATAGATTTTTCAGAAAAAATATTTTCTCTGCTGAAAATAGGCCATGCCCTCGCTTCCAGATGCCATGAAAGAAAGAAAAGCTACAAAACTGAAGAAACAAACAAGTAGTGTTTACAAAGTTTCAAGCAACATCAAGAAACACTTCATGAAAAAAGCAAACTCCATAAAATCTACTTCATTGAATATTCGGTAGATGGAAAAAAAGTTAATTACTCCTCACTCTGTTGAAATTCATTTTTCTACCGGAGCAAATGTTATACCATAATATGTATAATGGTTTCCTGTTAATTCAATGTCCAGTTGGAAAATTTTCGATGAATTTCCCCCCCCAAAAATTTGGCTTCGGCCCGTCCCTGGACGAAGAGTTAAAAGCAAGGATTGAATCAGTCTAATATATATATATATATATATATATATATATATATAATATATATATATATATAATATATAATATATATATATATATATATATATATTAGACTGATTCAAAAAAATCGACTTCTTTTGTTTTCACGAAACCCCCCCTAATTATCTTCAGGGTATCGAAAAAAGACCTCGGTGAAAATATCATCTCCAAATAATAACGTTTAGAGGTCGCTCATCAATTATTTCTGTTTTGCCTACTAATAGCAGGGGAAAAATTTCTTTTTTCAATAAAAAATTCCTAGAACACAAACCAATTGGCGGATTTCTTTGTAAGATACATTTTCGTGTAGGCAATCAGATACACTACAAATATGTCCTCCACGATATTTCCATAAAATGGCCTCATCTAAAGTTATTCGATTCGATGCTAATATTGAGGTATTTTTGAAGAAAAAAATTATTCAAAAAAATCGACTTTAGTTGTTTTCACGCAACCCGCCTTCTAATCATCTTCAGGGCATCGACAAAAAGCGTCTGTGAAAATATTAGCTTTGAATATTAATATTCAGAGGTCGCTCATCGATGGTTTCTATTTTCGCTGCTGATGGCAGGAAAAAAAATTCTTTTTTCAATTAAAAATTTTTTGTTCACGATCCAATAGATGGATTCCACTGTATGATACATTTTGGTGTAGAGAACTAGATACTCTACGAAAATGTTCCATACGATATCTCGATAAAATAACCCGTTCAAAAGGTATTTGAACTTTTTTTCCAAAATACCTCAATATAAGGTATTAATATAGGGGTATTTTTGAAGAAAAAGTTCGAATAACTTTTGAACGAGCGGTTTTATCGGAATATCGTATAAGACATTTTCGTAGAGCACCTAGTTCCCTTCACGATAATGTATTACACAGTGGAATCCGTAAATTGGTTCGTGAAGAGAAAATTTTTTATTGAAAAAAGAAAATATTTTCCTGCTACCAACAGCGGAAATAGAAATAATCGCTGAGCGACCTCTAAATATCAATATTCAAAGCTAATATCTTTACAGACGCCTTTTTTCGATACCCTGAAGATAATTAGAAATAGAGTTTCGTGAAAACAAACAGAATCGATTTTTTTGAATAATTTTTTTCTTCAAAAATACCTCAATATTAGCATCGAAACGAATAACTTTTGAAGCGGCCATTTTATTGAAATATCGTAAGGGACATATTTGTAGAGTATCTGATTGTCTATACGAAAATGTACCACACAATGAAATCCGTTTATTGGTTTCTGCTCTAGGAATTTTTTATTGAAAAAAGAAATTTTTTCCCTGCTATTAGTAGGGAAAATAGAAATAATTGATGAGCGACCTCTAAATATTACTATTTGAAGCTGATATTTTCATAGAGGTCTCTTTTCGATACCCTGAAGATAATTAGGGGGGGGTTTCGTGAAAACAAAAAAAGTCGATTATTTTGAATCAGTCTAATATATATATATTAGACTGATTCAAAAAAATCGACTTTTTTTGTTTTCACGAAACCCCCCCCTAATTAGCTTCAGGGTATCGAAAAAAGACCTCTGTGAAAATATCAGCTCCAAATAATAACATTTAGAGGTCGCTCATCAATTATTTCTATTTTGCCTACTAATAGCAGGGGAAAAATTTCTATTTTCAATAAAAAATTCCTAGAACACAAACCAATTGACGGATTTCTTTGTGTGATACATTTTGGTGTAGGCAATCAGATACACTACAAATATGTCCCTTACGATATTTCGATAAAACGGCCTCTTCAAAAGTTATTCGATTCGATGCTAATATTGAGGTATTTTTGAAGAAAAAAAATATTCAAAAAAATCGACTTTACTTGTTTTCACGCAACCCGTCTTCTAATCATCTTCAGGGCATCGACAAAAGGCGTCTGTGAAAATTTTAGCTTTGATTATTAATATTTAGAGGTCGCTCATCGATGGTTTCTATTTTCGCTGCTGATGGCAGGAAAAAAAATTCCTTTTTCAATAAAAAATTTTTTGTTCACGAACCAATAGACGGATTCCACTGTATGATACATTTTGGTGTAGAGAACTAGATACTCTACGAAATTGTTCTATACGATATCTCGATAAAACCACTCGTTCAAAAGTCATTTGAACTTTTTTTTCCAAAATACCTCAATATAAGGTATTAATATAGAGGTATTTTTGAAGAAAAAGTTCGAATAACTTTTGAACGAGCGGTTTTATCGAAATATCGTATGAGACATTTACGTAGAGCATCTAGTTCCCTACAGGAAAATGTATTACACAGTGAAATTCGTCAATTGGTTCGTGAATGGAAAGTTTTTTATTGAAAAAAAAAAATTTTTTCCTGCTATCAACAGCGGAAATAGAAATCATCGCTGAGCAACCTCTAAATATTAATATTCAAAGCTAATATCTTGACAAACGCTTTTTTGTCGATACCCTGAAGATAATTAGAAATAGAGTTTCGTGAAAACAAACGGAATCGATTTTTTTGAATAATTTTTTTTTTCAAAAATACCTCAATATTAGCATCGAAATGAATAACTTTTGAAGCGGCCGTTTTATTGAAATATCGTAAGGGACATATTTGTAGAGTATCTGATTGTCTACACGAAAATGTATCACACAATGAAATCCGTCTATTGGTTTCTGCTCTAGGAATTTTTTATTGGAAAATGAAATTTTTTCCCTGCTATTAGTAGGGAAAATAAAAATAATTGATGAGCGACCTCTAAATATTATTATTTGAAGCTGATATTTTCATAGAGGTCTCTTTTCGATACCCTGAAGATAATTAGGGGGGGTTTCGTGAAAACAAAAAATGTCGATTTTTTTGAAACAGTCTAATATATATATAATAATAATAGTAATAATAGCTCTTTATTTAGTAATTATACTATTTACAACATATGAATAATAATCAATTTACAAAAAAAAAATTACTTGAATTAGATTATAGACGCTCCTTTATATATGTTGTCAACAATTTTTAAAAGACCTATGACTATTAGAACATCTAATTTCTTGAGGCAGAGAATTATACTCAACCAAACCTTTTACTAATGTGGAACCTGTTGCCAAACTGGTACGAAAAGTATCAACAAAAAAGTTATCTCTAGATCTGGTGTAATGGTCATATGACTTAGCAATCCGCTGACCTGTGCGAACATTTTTTGAGTATCCAATATTTATGAATTTCAAATGGAAAGTTGACGGACGTTAGCCGCTTCCGAGAGTTTTGAAGAAGCAACAATAAAGTTGCGAAACGTCGCTCGAAGGAATGACTTAGCGTCTTTTTCCAAAAATTAACAGATTCCACTCCCACGAAAACTTATCTATATATTTGAAAGCAAGGAATACGACAGAGTCAAATTTAGTAATCCAAATGTGGTAATATAATCGAATGGAATAACATATTCCTAGTATTCATATCAATCTTGAAACTGATTCTCCTCAAAAAATGTATTTTCTTAGCCATCTTTCTCATGATATAGTCAGAGTGCAATTGAAAATTTAAGTTTTCATCCATTATTACGCCTAAATACTTGATAGAATTAACTTTTTTTAATATAATATTGTTTACTGATACAATAGGATTACCATCTATTCTCCTCAGTCTTTGCTTGTTACCGAACATCATGACATTAGACTTATTTAAGTTTAAAGCTAACTGATTATCCCCCAGCCAACCAAACAACGCTTTTAGATCCTCATTCATCCATTTTGTCATCAATTCCCCATTATCACCGGCAATGAATAACATTGTATCATCGGCAAATGCGGACAATTCACAATATCTTAGACTATGTATGATATCATTTATATAAATGAGGAACAAAAGTGGTCCCAGTGTAGTCCCCTGTGGAACACCGAATTTACTGTCTAAATATGCCGAGTTAACACCGTTAAAATTTACCTTTTGTTTCCTATTACTTAGATATGAACTGAACCAATCCAATGCAATGCCCGAAATTCCGATCCTTTCCATCTTCTTCAATAAAAGTTCGCCATCAATCGTTTCAAACGCTCTCCGAAAATCTAGGAAAACAGCCAAAACAACCTTATTCTTGTCGAATTCTCTCAACCATCTGTCACATATGTAAACTAGTGCAGTTTCACATGAATGATTTCGTCGAAAACCTGATTGATTATCTATCAGAATGTTGTTATTATCTAAATAATTACTGAGTTGATCTCTAACAGCCATCTCCAAAATTTTCTCACAAAGTGGAAGGGTATGGATTCCTCTAAACTCCTCACAAAGTTTTGTGTTTGGTACTTTCTCAATTGGTATAATTGTAGAGATCTTCCAAACCTCGGGAAAGTTACCAGAATCCAAGGATGTATTTATCAAACCTAGCAAACGATTTCCTATAACGTCGAATGCATCTTTGAAGATTTCAGTTGTAACACCCCCGGATCGCAAGTCTTTTTGAGCATTCTCACATACCTCCTCAATTCATTCATAGTTATCGTGGAAAAATGAGAGAAACTTGAGCTTACTATAATGTCTGATAAGTGCAACAAGTTATCACCCGGTTTAGAGATTTCGGACACAATATTCTCAACGCTTTTTATGAAAAAACTGTTGAAGTTATCTGATATTTTGCATGCATCCGTTAATACTTCACCATTGAAAACTATATTGACAGTTTTATTCATTCCCTTGTTATTCAACATTGGTTTCAATTTTTTCCAAATATTTTGTTTCGTACTGTTTTTAATTATATTATAATAGTAGTTTTTTTCCGCGATTTTTAAAGCAGATATTACTTTATTTCTTAATCTTTTATATTCTTCCCAATCTAAACCACTTCTCGTGAAAACAGCTACCTTATACTTATCATCTCTCTGTTTCATCAATAATCTTATGTCATTATTCAACCACTGTACTACCGGATTGAAATTTTTAACAACCTCAACTTTTGGACAGACGGTATTTAAAGCTCCATCCATCGATGCAACAAATAAACCGGCTAATATATTTACATCTATGCTACTATTATTCCAGTAGTATTTCAGGAGTTCATCCTGAAATTTACTAGGATTATATCCTTTATATGAACGTATCCAAAATTTTGATTTAATGGGAGTACTCTCAAATTTGCCCAAATATAATGATATGATAGAATGATCCGAAATTTTAGGTGTTAAGTGAACAGTATGATCAAAATTTTCGTTATTTGTCACAATGTAATCAATCAAAGTAGCACTATCCTTTGTTATTCTTGTATAATCGCTTATCATTTGTTTCAATCCACTCTGTTCAATAATACACTTACATTTAGTGGTGTAGAAAGAAGGTTTTTTATAATCTAAATTGAAATCTCCGACGCATACAATATCACCCCGAAATGTAGAAAGTTCCTCGAAAAAGTCATCTAGAAAATCCAGAAATGATGGAATCTGTGCATTAGGAGGATGATACAAAGCAGCAAGTAACAATTTCACACTATTAAATCTCAATTCAAGAGCAATAAGCCATAGAAAAGAGTCCCTACTAAAGTTATATCTGACAGTATAATGTAAACCATACCTCAAAAAAATCAAAACACCTCCAGTTCTTTTATTGTTTGACGTGCAGTTCAAAACTATATATCCTTCGATATCAATTTCGTTCTGTTGTATGTCATCGGTAATGTGCGTCTCACTCAGGCAAATAATGTCCGGTCGCCACTGCCGAACTAACTCGACAATTTTAACTTTGTTGTTCAGAAATCCCTGGCAATTGAAATAAACTACCCTATTTGAAGCTGATTGCTACTTGTCTCCAAAATTTGTTTTCTTGGATACACTTTCCACAATTCTCATATAACATGGACAAGTCGGGTCAAATGCAGTGTGGTTTGTATTCAGATTTATTTTCAGATTTTCAACTTTCTTGGTACAGTTGATGCATTTTCTTTCTTCACTATCACAGTCTTTAGTGTCATGGTGTCCAGCACATTTAAAGCAGGCTTTTTCATTTTTGCAAACATTCTGAAAGTGATTATATCCTCCACATTTGTAACAGCGTAAAATATTATGATATTCGTCTATGTAGCATTTTCTCCAGCCAATGTTTAGTTTTTCCATTGTTTTAAATGGTCTGTACAAAATAGGTTCCACCTCTATAACAATATTGCTGTAATTCGTTTTCGATTTGATCTCATACTTTCTTATTATCTTGATTTTATTTGACACATCGACATCGAGCAGTTCCAGGTTGTTCTGAAATACTAGGCATTCCAAAAATTCATTATCTTCATATTCTACATATTTGCTTTCAATTCCTTTGATGATGAACTTCGGGTTTTTCAAAACAGCTTCCTCCACCTTATATTTATCCCCTAATTCCTTGTTCAGTTTATTCGAAATTATGTCCTTTGACTTGTTATCTTTACAATTTATGACAATTCCTCCGTTTCTTATATTTTTAATTCCGTCGATTCCAATTTTTAACTTTCCCGGATCAATTTTCTCAGCAATTTCAGTCTTGGTTACTTTACTCTTTTGATCATTCACTGGTTTAACGAGCAATACTTCTTTATATGAGCGCTCCCTTTGAGGACATTCAACTTTTTCTACATTCTTCTCCAATAGTTTTATTGATTTATCCTTACTTTCAATTAATTTATCCTTAGCTGACACTAAATCTTGCAACAACATGATCGTTTCATTGTTCTCGCATTTGGTGCAGTGGAATTTCAATTTCCTATTCTCTCTTTTGAGACCAAGTACTTTAATTTCACTGGCCGTTAGACCCGCACAAGATCTGCATACTTTATTTGAACAACCGTCACATTCAATCATGGGGTTCCTTTCGGCGGGTATACTGCTACATATCCAACATTCCATGATAACCTTTAGAATTCACTGATCTTCAATGTTAACACTGCACCACCATATGGTGCGACTTTAAATATGTGCCAACCGCTTGAATTCAACAATTTTCAGTTTATTCACGGAAATAATTCACTTGAAAATAAATGTTCAATCAAAGATTAATCACTACAAGTCCGCAATCACACGAGGATTATGCACATATAAGTTTCCGAATCCCAAAAAGAATATTTCTGTCGGATTATGCCAAAAACTCGGGAGCATCAAAAATCACACTCGATCAAGCCAGCTGTCTAACTTAAATCCAATGATATATATATATATATATATATATATATATATATATATATATATATATATATAGACTGATTATGATATTAGACTGATTCAAAAAAATCGACTCCTTTTGTTTTAACGAACTCCCCCCCTAATTATCTTTAGGGTATCGGAAAAAGACCTCTGTGACAATATCAGCTCCAAATAATAACATTTAGAGGTCGTTCATCAATTATCTCTATTTTGCCTACTAATAGCAGGGGAAAAATTTCTTTTTTCAATAAAAAATTCCTAGAACACAAAACAATAGACGGATTTCTTTGTGTGATACATTTTCGTGTAGGCAATCAGATACACTACAAATTAGTCCCTTTCGATATTTTGATAAAACGGCCTCTTCAAAAGTTATTCGATTCGATGCTAATACTGAGGTATTTTTGAAGAAAAAAATTATTCAAAAAAACGACTTTACTTGTTTTCACGCAACCCGCCTTCTAATTATCTTCAGGGCATCGACAAAAGCCGTCTGTGAAAATATAAGCTTTGAATATCAATATTTAGAGGTCGCTCATCGATGGTTTCTATTTTCGCTGCTGATGGCAGGAAAAAAAATTCTTTTTTCAATAAAAAATGTTTTGTTCACGAACTAATAGACGGATTCCCCTGTATGATACATTTTGGTGTAGGGAACTAGATACTCTACGAGAATGTTCAATACGATATCTCGATAAAACGACTCATTCAAAAATTATTTGAACTAAGGTATTAATATAGAGATATATTTGAAGAAAAAGTTCGAATAACTTTTGAACGAGCGGTTTTGTCGAAATATCGAATAAGACATTTTCGTAGAGCATCTAATTAACTACACTAAAATGTATCACGCAGTGAAATCCGTCAATTAGTTCGTGAAGAAAAAATTTTTTATTGAAAAAAGAAAATTTTTTCCTGCTATCAACAGCGGAAATAGAAATCATCGCTGAGCGACCTCTAAATATTAATATTCAAAGATAATATCTTCACAGACGGCTTTTTTCGATACCCTGAAGATAATCAGGAATGGAATTTCGTGAAAACAAACAGAATCGATTTTTTTGAATAATTTTTTTTGATCAAAAATACCTCAATATTAGCATTGAATCGAATAACTTTGGAAGGGGCCGTTTTATCGAAATATGGTAAGAAACATTTCTGTAGAGAACGTGAAATTATTAAATAAAACCGTTAAAACTGTGCACAACTGAGATATTCTCGTACGATTTTGTTCTATAAAATGTGGAAGAATAAACGAATTTGACACAGAATTAGAAAAGTGTCAATAAATCTGGCAGATGTTTCTTCTTCTTAGTCAGCCCTTCGTTATCCACTCGTGGACGTAGGCCTCTTTCATGTTCCTCCATGCTGTTCTGTCTTGCGCGATGTGAAACCACCTATTTCCCCCCGTATTTCCCGCATGTTGTTGATGTCATCGAGCCATCTCCTCTGTGGTCTTCCCACACTATGTTTCGTTGCTCTCGGTAGCCAGTTTATATGACCATCTCGATTTGCCTTAGTTCGCGGAGCAATATCATATTGTGTCTCTATCTTGGAGGCACTCTTCCACCTAAAACCTTTTTTGAATGGGATCTCCAAAAATTGAAAGAAGGTAAATAACACAGCGTTTCTGACGAAGCATGGTGGACAGAACTGTGTGAGATAACTGAAGTTCGCATGCAGTCCCGTTTTGCCATCGGCAGTCCGCCTGCAGGCACTGGACGTATAGTGTGTACCACCATCAGGCAAGTATCTGCAGTTTTGTACGTCCGCCTGCAGGTGGTTAACTGATAGTGTATGTTGCTGTGCGATATTGTTCTTATGGTGTGTACAGACACGCTCCGAATGGTGTACCGCACCACGTCGCGTACATCGACGCGATCAACAAAAGTTCACCAATATTTACACCGTGATAGCGGCGAGGTGCGATACTTAGGTACGCGACGTGGTGCGGTACGGCATTGCAGGCAATCGCAAAGTGGGTGGACCGCATTATGGAAATCGACAAATGCCAGGTGCAGGGGTACATTGTATTCAGTTGATTTTTCTATTAATGTCCTCACGGTCTGTAGGTGGTCGATAGTACTAAACCCGCGGCGAAAACCTTCTTGTTCTACAGGTTGGTATTCGTCATATTTGTTGGTCAGCCTATTAGTAATGATCCTGGTGAGAAGTTTGTACATACGGGAAAGAAGGCTTATTGGTCGATAATTTTCGATGTTGTCACTCTTTCCCTTTTTAAACAGCAGAACTTCTTCATTTCCTTTAGTGCTGCCATTATTTCTTCTCTGGATATCTCTGGAATATCCTCAGAACCCACGTTGCGAACAGCGACACGGTCAATTGTTGGAGCAGGTTCGACGGATGTGTAGAGAGTTGTGTAGAATGCCTTGATGTGTTCGACAATACTCTTGTTATCTGATATCATATTTCCGCGCTGGTCGTTCATTTTGTTAATCAATTGTTTACCCTGGGGTAGTTTTGACCTTAAAACCCGCATATTTGAATTGTCTTCTATTTCGTTTTCTATAATTCTAGTGTTGTAAATTCTGATGTCTTTCCTCACGTCTTTATGTATTTTCTTATTCATTTCTCTATAGGGTGTTCTTTTTCTTTGCTCCACGAGCTGCAGTGTTCCTGGTCGCAACCTGGTATCCTTTAAGTTCTTTGGTTTTGCGCAGCCCCTCTTGACCGTTGTACGAATAGAAGTGGTGATCTTGTTGTTGAGTTGGTTGATGTTTATACTTTCAAGAGTGTTTGTTGGTCCTAGTTTCCTTTCGAGTTCTATCCTATACTCCGTACATCTCTGTTCTAACCCTTCAGCAGTAGGAAACCTGCCCCCGTGTATAAGTTTATTTCTCTCTATTTTGAGCTTGAAACAAAGACATGCTCTTACCAGTCTATGATCGCTATTTGTGTCAAACCTGTTCGGCACGAAAACATCTGTGCATGTTTTGTTGTTGTTGGATAGAATGTAATCGATCTTATTCTTAGTGTGGCCATCAGGGCTTTTCCACGTCCACTTTTTCTGTATAGGCTTTTTGAATAAGGTGTTCAGACAGTATAAATTTTCTTTATTCAGATGGTCAACCAGCATATCTGCTCTGTGGTTACTCACACCCAGACCAAATTTTCCCTCGTAGTCCGAGTCAGTTGTAGTTTTCTGTCCGACCTTGGTATTGAAATCTCCAATTATTATATTGAAGTGGGTTTTGTGTAAGCAGTAAGCTTTTGATAGGTCTTCAATAATCTGCCTGGCTTGTTGGTGCATAACCGTGAATGAACTTTACACTAAATCTTGTTTAGTTTCAATTCCATATAGATTACTCTATAGACCGATTTGGTTTCTGCTATCAAATGTTTCAGCCTTTTATTAATTAGGAATGATACTCCTCACTGATCGTTGTGATTGTCAGCAATGTTTTGATACAGCACGTGGCCCGATTTCAAAATTGTCGTTCTTTCACTTGGTAGCCGGATTTCGCAGAGACCGAGGACATCCCATTTTATGTGTTCTAGCTCCTTTTCTAGCTTGATCAAATGTTCTGGGGTTCTCATCGTTCTTATATCATATTGAGCAATGTAAATATTTGTGTAATTTTTTAATTTGAAGGGGTTATTCCGATAAATCGAATCTTTGCCTCCCCCAGGATCCGATTTGAGACAGACTGATTTTGAATCAGTGTGAGATTCTGTGTCATCGACACTACTCACCTGGGGTATTATCTTTAAATTCGACATCTCAGCATAATTTTAGTTGAAAAGTTTTGGCAAATAAAACTCCCTGCTTGCCGAGCGTGTTGGCGAGTGTTTGTCGGCCGCCCAGTCTGGGTCAGACGCCTTTTGCAGCCGCTCACTTTTCAGTTTGAGTCAGACGCGGTTATAGTTCAACAAATGTGGCTGAGGGTTACATTGATGTTTAGAAAAAGAAAATGGGAGATACTTGCAAATATAAAATTCAGTCCTATAGGTTCTTTTAGAATGATTGCAACATCCCGGTTAGCTTTGGATTGTTGATGATCTTTATTGGGAGAGTTTGAAAACGTAAAATGCCTGCATAATACGATGTGGCAAACTAAAAAATCATCGAAATTCACTATGATGTTGCAATCATTCATAAAGACCCTATACAGGGTGTCCGGGGAATAATAATAGAGATAGAGTTGGACTAGGTGATTACTGATTGACTTTAAAAAATCAATTTCTGGATTTCCCTAGAAAGCTACAGGGTGATTTTCCAACTTCATGGAAATACTTAGACCATCATAAAATCCAAACTTATTGACGGATTTTATTGAAACATGGGAGGTTATTGGCACATGCTAAGGTCGAGTCAGAAAGGTATCAATTAATTCATTATTCCAGGGTCGGACTCATTTTTCTTCATTTGAAGTGTTCAGGGTAAAAAAATACTTTGTATTTCGAATTACAAAAAATTGATTCGCTTTTTAGAAACAAGCTAAATTATGCTTCAATTTGTGATATTGCTTATAGTTGCCACATCAACAATTATTTTTTTAAGAATTTTTGAATTTGGATAAAGTTCGAAAAATTGAATTTATACCTGAACAAGAATTAGTCATCTTGTGGAGGTCAAAAACAAATAATAAATTAAAAAAGGTAATGAAGGTGAGGAAGACTATAATAATTTGTTGATATACTTTGTGGCCACTCCAGACACGGATCTCATTGCGATGGAGTAAATAAAGGTATATTTTGAAAAAAAAATTGGTGAAGTGTATGGGGTAAACATAAGCATATTTCAAAATTATTCGTATGTATACCGGGTGTTCGAGTATGAGTAGTGATTTTTCAACTTGTTCGTCTGTTTATTCAAAGTTTACTTATTTAATATTAAATATTATGAAGTACTCTGAGAAAGAGGAGATATGATCTTCAGTTTCGGTGGATGTGACAAAATATCTCACTAGATTCAAAGATTCAAGCTCAAAAATGCACAGAAATAAAATTTCCTTCAATATAAAATATGAATTCCTATAACATGTTATGTGATGAACTTCAAACATTTTGACAACTGAAATTGTTGTTTGTTGCTCGTGTTTTGATTATTATAAAATTGTGAAATTATTTTAATGGCCAATTTCACAAATAGAAAATATGCTGGTATGATGTTCGTGTATGGTAAATGTTAGGGAAATAGTCGAGCTACTGTGAGAGAGTATCATCGGAGATTTCCTACTCGCAGAATTCCCAATAACCTAACATTTTCTGCAGTATTTAGTTGTATAGCGCAATATGGATGAGGGCCAGATAGAAAGAAGGATCGCCAAAAGAATCTAGAAAAAGATGGTGAAGTACTCCAATTAACTCAAGCACAACCTTCAACTAGTATAAGCAGAATAAGTGGACAATTACATTTGCCGAAGCATAAGATGCACATAATAATCAAAGAGGAAATTTGTACCCGTACCACATACAACAGGTACAACGATTGGAACCTGGAGATAATGTCTTAACCCTCAACCACCGTAGTGCGGTCTGTGAGACCGCGCCAGAAATTTGATTATACACACTTAAATTTTATCGCACTATCGCTACATTACCTTCAAATGGTCGCATTCTCCGTCAATGTTTGCAATGAGAAAATTCTGGTAGTAACGGTTTGCAAGAAAAACGTATTTGAAGTTACGGAGCGGTCTGTGAGACCGGACTACGGTGTTAGTGTCTGTATTCGAATTTCGTTCTCTCTGGATTCGGAGAACAATTTTTGGACTTTGGAAATCATTCGTATCGTTTGAAACTTAAATAATGAATGAAATACCTTCCATATTACACACGAACCGAAACATAACAGTTGATAACTGGTTTTCATGATTCACTTCGGAACTATGAAAAAATATAATTGAAATACTATTGGCTTCTCGATTGGCTTTTCTTCCACAATACACACAAAATATAAGGATAGTATCATACGTCCCAAAGAAGAAAAAAGCATCGCTACAGATATCTTCAATGCATACATAGTGTTCAGATGAATTTTCGCAAAAACCTTAAATTATTGTATTTTACAATTGGACAAAAAGAAGAGTTTATGCTTTGAATGGAAAGTGTGCGAAACGTTCTACCAGCATTCGTCCTCAGATATGGCCAATGGTGATTTTTTCCGGCTTCTTGAAATAAGTGGTGTGATCCATTCCTGTGTTGGATGAAGCTAGATTCGTGAAAAAAATATGAAAAAAGAAGAACATGTTACACTTTCCCACCCAGAATTAAAAAAAGACATAATATCTTTGCATAATTTGTCATAAGTCGACTTGATTGGAATGAACGAGTAAAATTTGTAAAAATTGTAGGTGTAATATTTGAGATGTTCACTGCTTGCAATTTTCGTGTTTTTTTAGGATTATATGAATGATTTTCTGTCATTGTAATCCTTGATATTTCTATTTTTGGGGATACATAATAATTTGATATTTTATAGATGCGTTTTCATTAATTGTATAATATTTGGAGGTACTGACAACATGAACTGAAATTCAAGTTTCAACATATTTCCTTCATATTGTACAATTTTGAATTGGAAAAAAGAGAAACGAAATAGTTCATTCTTTTGTTAGAAAGCAGATCTTGATTAAAAACAATCATTTTCATAAAAATATCTGCGTTCAATATATTTTATGATTGTATTTGCACGCGCGGTCTCGCAGACCGCACCACGGCGAAAGTGCTACTGTTTTTGCACTACGGTGGTTAAGGGTTGAGACTAAATTTTGCACATTGGATAGCAAATCACAGAGTCACTTTGTACAGAAGTATATTCGGTGATGTTCGAGATCAATTCACCAGAGATGGTATGTTCAATATTCATAACTCGCACATTTGGGCCGAAAATAATCCACACAGTATAAGTCTGAGAAATTCAGAACAAAAATTTTCAGTGAATGTTTGGTGTGCTTTGATAAACAAACATCTGATAGGGCCTTATTTTTTTGACGGTCGCCTTACAAAATATTTTACCCGGCATGCTACAAGGAATAAATATTAGAGGAATTTATTTCCAGCATGATGAAGCAGCACCTCATTTTGGCTTGGAAGTGAGAAGTTACCTCAACAATACCTATCCAAATAGGTGGATAGGTCGAGGAGGACCTATTCCATGGCCTCCTCGATCTCCAGATTTCAACCGGCTAGATTTTTTTATGGGGGAAAACTGAAGGATATGGTATATTCGGAAGAAAAGCAGTAAAAAGAACAGCTGATGAACAGAATTATCAACTGTTGCGATATTTCAAGAACTAATGGCGATATGATTCGCAAGGCTGTATCCAATTCGAACATTCGGCAAGAAAAATGTATACAATCTAATGGTTTCCAGTTCGAACCACTTCTGAAATAACGTTGACTCAGCAATTCATTCGTTCCTATTTTCATTTTTATTAGGTACTCTTTACTGTATTTCAGTTTCTTTCATTTGTTATTGTTTCGTTATGGAATGTGCTTATCAAAGCTCTGAACTTTCTATTTATACTATCGCATTTTATATTCAAACATGAGATTTTCAGTTCTCTTCATGGTGAAAAATTCAAGTTTTCGAACTTAATCCAAATTCAAAAATTCATAAAAAAATTGTTGTTGATGTGAAAACTTTGAGCGATATCACAAATTGAAGCATAATTTAGTTTCTTTCTAAAAAGCGAATCAATTATTTGTAATACGAAATACAAAGTGTTTTTCAACCCGAACACTTCAAATGAAGATGAATGAGTCCGGCCCTGGAATAATGAAATAATTGATATATTTCTGATCTTAGCATGAGCCAATAAACTCCCAAGTTTCAATAATATCCGTCTATAAGTTTGGATTTAATGATATAGCTTTCTAGGGAAATCCAGACATTAATTTTTTATAGTCAATCAGTAATCACCTAGTCCAACTCTATCTCTGGTCAGGGCCGCCGCCAGGGCGGCAAATTTTAGGGGCGGCAAAATCAGTTTCGTCATACTAGATTTTTTTTTCTTTGAAATCGAAAACCCGCCTGTTATTGAAAGTGAAAAGCACGACCAGACTCAGGGGCGGCTTTTTGAGCCTGGTCAACCAAATATATCACACTTGTACACAAATAACCAGATGAAAATGCAATTAAACCAATACAAAAGTAATACGATCGAAGATGCAGCATTCTACTCATAAATAAATATCCCTGTCAGGTTGTAAATTTCGCCAATGCCTCTACTCAGCGGCCTCTCATCCTAGTTACACTCGCTTGTTTACGAGTTTATTATCAAGACGGTCGGTCCCTTTGATGAACATTTGGGACTAAAGTTTTAGGAAGGGTTTCTAGGATAATTCCGCAATGATTCTTATTTTCAGTTTGCCAATCGGAAATCTAAATTTTAATATTCGGGAGGGGTTTTTAATACTCGAAAAATAAGGGTATCAACTCGTTAGTCCTCAGTGTCGTCACAATATTTTTGCAACACTATATAGTGAGTGCTACATAATAGAAATCTTTCATCTATCTTCGGAGTTATGATTTTTGAACTGAATTACCCTACAAAATTGAAGGTGAGTTCTATAATTCCATATTTTTTTACCGTCGGATTTCACATTTAAACGATAATAAGTATAAGGCGCTCTTTGCTTATTAACAGTGATGTAGGTGATTTTTTTTAGTCTTTCAACGATCGCCTCAGATACGCATATTAATCATAAAGCGTCGTTTCAATAATTCGAAAAGGCGCCTTTAAATGAGTTGAAAATATGCCTCCCTGAAATTGGAGGCAGATTAGTGTTCTTGATTTATTGGATAATGGTCATAGTAGAAGAATATATCAATATTATTATAATAATCATTATAAGATACAGGTGAATACTTAAGATTCATATTGACCTCTTCTCATTTACTTAATCAGATGCCAGAGTTTAAGAACATCGCAACAGGTAATAAATGTAATAGGGTCCTGTAGGTACCTTATTCTGATCCGGATATCATTGTCTAGAATTTTTCTTACATACGAGAGCTGTGCTGCCTTGGAATTAAGAATAATCAAAAACCAAAACCTGTAATTTTTTTTCCTTTAACATGAGATCATTTAGCTTCGTACACTCAAAGCAGAGTAAGTTTTCATTGTTTCGATATTTTGTAAGTGAATGCATTTTAGAATTCTGAATTTTTATTTGACATATCTTATACAAATGCATTTGTACTTGAATCGATTGATTTATTTTATTATTATCATGATACCTTACCGCCTGATTGAGAATTTTTACATACGCATTTATATTTATCGGTATCGTGTATCGTAGAAACTGTCGTATAATGATTTTTTTAATATGGAAAATACTTTTGGGATACTAATAAACTAATAAAAAATTTTCTACGATCAACAATGGCCCAAGATAGATTATCTGATCTAGTCATTATATCCAATGAATATCAATATATCACAGCAAGGTTGCAAAATATAATTTTCCTGCGGCGGCGAAATTTTATTTTGCCGGGGCGGAAAAATGTCTGGCGGCGGCCCTGTCTCTGGTGAGAGTATGTACAGTTATTCCCCGGACACCCTGTATATCACATCAACCAGTTATTACCTCTAAACCTGCATCAACAACATATTTGCAATGAACACAAAAAGAAACAATAAACTCGCATAATTTTAACGGGTGATACTTTTTAGGATTTTTCGATCCCCCATAGATAAAGTATCATTGTGTTTAATAAATATACTCAATGATAGTACTCAGCTTGCGGCAATGGTCATAATTCACGCAGATGAAGTATGTGTTCTGTATTTCATCAAGTGAGTTAATATGATTACCGATCGTTAAATCCCAAATATACCATTATTTCATACCTCGATGTATCCATATGATATTACATTTCTTTACACTACACTCACCTCGATAAATTATGACGAAGTTGTGCCTTCCAGTGCATGAATTTTGGTCCTGCAAACCAAAAAACAATAGAATCAATCAAATGAAAATTGAGTAAAGAAAATATTTCTATCATTTCTTATTATTTAATTAGATATTATACAAGTGAAATATTTATTGATATCAATCTTTGTTTCCTGTGAATGGGCATTGTTAGGTATAAATACCCCACATATTTACTACTCCCAACTAGGTACCCTGCCGCAACTTCGTTCTAATAGAAGATTATTAAGTTATAGTGTATATATATATATATATATATATATATATATATATATATATATATATATATATATATATATACATGGAAAAGATTTAACGGACATAACCCTCTGAAACGAAAATGAACCGTAGACAGCTGTTTCGGGCTTTTGGCCCTCATCAGTACGGTGAGAAGTTAGAATTCGAAAACGCATAACGGAGTCAACACAAGGGAGCCAGCCGCACATTTGCGATTTCGGTTGGAAGACCCTGCATTCCAGGGCAACATCCAACGTCATCACGGAAGCAGCTTTAGCCACCTGCGTGACATCCGAGTCCAGGAATATAAATATAATATAAGGGTAAATAATGAGGGATCGGTGAAGTACATGGAAAAGATTTAACGGACATAACCCTCTGAAACGAAAATGAACCGTAGACAGCTGTTTCGGGCTTTCGGCCCTCATCAGTACGGTGAAAAGTTGGAAATTGAAATCTACGGTTCATTTTCGAAGCCGAAAAATCCTCTTAATGCTCGAAACGTCACAATTATGTCTCCGCGAAGCTTCCGATCCGCGAATGTGTCGAGACGCATGATATCCAAGCGATCCTGGTAGGTGGGCCTTCGCACTCCATATGGCAAACGTGTGACCCGCCGCTGCAGAGACTCGAGCATCTGAGCATCCCGCTAAAGCCAAGGATGCCAAACAGGTCCAGCAAACTCCAGAATTGGGCGGATGTATATCTTGTACAGTGCAGCTACGGTATCTGGATGGCTACCCTTAAAACACTGCTGGATCATGTAAAGCCGTTGTTTTGCTTTATTGCAGATATTTATGATGTGTGGACTCCAAGATACGTCACTGTTCACAAGGACACCCAGATCGACAAGACTCATACAGCCATCCAGGGCAACACCATCAATAAAATAAGATTGTCTCGGATTATTGTTGCCCAGATACAGGACACGACACTTGGAGACATTCAAAGGTAGCAACCAGTCAGAGCACCACCTCACCAACAAATTCAGATCACTCTGTAGCGACCGATGACAGTCCGACCTGTTGTACAGTTTGATAGCATCTGCGTAAGATGCTGAAGAAAAGCTCAATACTAGTTGCAGATCGGACACATACAAAATGAAGAGAAGGGGTCCGAGAACGGAACCCTGCGGTACACAACTCAGCACAGGCTTCAAAGGGGACGCCATATTTCCGACCCTACCAGAAAAAGAACGACCCGACAGGAACGAATTGATGAACCCAAGAAGAGTTCCTCGAATGCCGAAATGCTCCAACTTATGAAGTAGTCTCCTCCTAGGCACTCGGTCAAATGCTCTTGCAAAGTCCAGATACAGTACATCTATTGGTATCTTAGTATCCAACGATTTAGTCCAATCATTCAGGCATGTCAGAAGATTAGTAATAATCGATCTTCCTGGAACGAAGCCATGCTGCTGCGCTGGAATTATGGACCGCTGCAATGCGAACTGGAGCACCTGTTTTGATATCATCCTCTCGAGAACCTTTACCACAACAGAAGTGAGACTTATGGGTCTATAGTTTTCAGCGATCCGTTTATCTCCCTTCTTGAATATCGGAGTAACTGTTGACTGACGCCATGCAGAAGGAACAGAACCCGTAGACAGCACACGACTCATAATCTTACATAATGGCCCACTAAGAGAGGCTGAACAGGCTTTGAGTAGGCTGGCGAGAATCCATCAGGACCCGGGGCGGAAGAAACGTCTAATCCCAGAAGATGCTCCTCCACCATGAAGTCGGTAACTGTGATGTGTTCCAGTGTCTCGACGCTTCTGGGACAGCAGATAACCGGCATTGGACCATCAGGTTCCGCAGTGAAAGAGGAATAGAAGAAATTGGCAAGAATGCCAGCTGACTCAGCCTCATTATCCGCCATGGCACCATGTTCATCGATAACCACAGGTACGGAGACTTTGCTGTCGAGCTTAGATCGCATATACTTGAAGAACTTAGCTCTATTCTCAGGCCTGGTCAGATTCTGCTCATAATTTTTTCTGGCTAGTTTGATTGCAGCTGAAAGATACTCGGAGAATTTTCTATGGCGCCAAAAGTCTTGTGATGAACGACTCCTACGAAATCTTTACCAGAGACTCTTCTTCGTGCGGATATCATTAAACAAGCTGTTTGTTATCCACGGTTTCGTAGGTCTCTGTTTAACCATCCTAGTTCTAGTGTTAGCTTGAAGAATCCGCGTCAAAGTGTCAGAAAATCGATGCCATGCCTCCTCAACATCATAATCATCCATAACCGCGTTCCAGTCGACCGCAGAGAGACAAGTACCCATCCTTTCGTAATCAACGGATCTTATCACCCTCCTAACACTCTTTGGGCGCTTTGACGATAGCACCTGAATGCTTGTACTCAACACCGCAATGTATATATATATATATATATATTACGTATTGAAAATATTTGCCAGGTTCCCAAATTTAATTTTTTCTATATATATATATAAGAAAGATATGAATATTGAGGGATCGGTAAAATACATGGATAAGATTTATTGGAGGGTTATGTCCAATAAATCTTATCCATGTATATATATATATATTAGACTGTTTCAAAAAAATCGACATTTTTTGTTTTCACGAAACCCCCCCTAATTATCTTCAGGGTATCGAAAAGACACCTCTATGAAAATATCAGCTTCAAATAATAATATTTAGAGGTCGCTCATCAATTATTTCTATTTTCCCTACTAATAGCAGGGAAAAAATTTCCTTTTTCAATAAAAAATTCCTAGAGCAGAAACCAATAGACGGATTTCATTGTGTAATACATTTTCGTGTAGACAATCAGATACTCTACAAAAATGACCTCTACGATATTTAGGTAAAACGGCCTCTTCAAAAGTTATTCGATTCGATGCTAATATTGAGGTATTTTTGAAGAAAAAAATTATTCAAAAAAATCGATTCTGTTTGTTTTCACGAAACTCTATTTCTAATTATCTTCAGGGTATCGTAAAAAAGCGTCTGTGAAGATATTAGCTCTGAATATTAATATTTAGAGGTCGCTCAGCGATGACTTCTATTTCCGCTGTTGATAGCAGGAAAAAAATTTCTTTTTTCTATAAAAAATTTTTTCTTCACGAACCAATTGACGGATTCCATTGTGTGATACATTTTCGTGTAGGGAACTAGATGCTCTACGAAAATGTTTCATACGTTATTTCGATAAAACCGCTCGTTCAAAAGTTATTCGAACTTTTTCTTCAAAAATACCTCTATATTAATACCTTATATTGAGGTATTTTGAAAAGAAAAATTCAAATAAGTGGTTTTCTCGAGATACCGTATTGAACATTGTCCTAGAGTATCTAGTTCCCTACACTAAATTGTATCATACAGTGGAATCCGTCCATTGGTCCGTGAACAAAAATTTTTTATTGAAAAAAGAATTTTTTTCCTGCCATCTGCAGCGAAAATAGAAACTATCGATGAGCGACCTCTAAATATTAATTTTCAAAGCTAATATTTTCACAGACGGCTTTTGTCTATGCCCTGAAGATGATTAGAAGGCGGGTTGCGTGAAAACAAGTAAAGTCGATTTTTTTGAATAATTTTTTTCTTCAAAAATACCTCAATATTAGCATCGAATCGAATAACTTTTGAAGCGGCCGTTTTATCGAAATATCGTAAGGGACATATTTGTAGAATATCTGATTGCCTATACGAAAATGTATCACACAAAGAAATCCGCCTATTGGTTTGTGTTCTAGGAATTTTCTATTGAAAAAAGAAATTTTTCCCCTGCTATTAGTAGGCAAAATAGAAATAATTGATGAGCGACCTCTAAATGTTATTATTTGGAGCTGATATTTTCACAAAGGTCTTTTTTCGATACCCTGAAGATAATTAGGGGGGGGTTTCGTGAAAACAAAAAAAGTCAATTTTTTTGAATCAGTCTAATATATATATATATATATATATATATAATAAAAGGATAATTGACTGTTTCTATTAATAGTAAAAATGTATTATTTGGGACTGCAGTCGAATGAGAAATCCCTTTTTTCTTTAAGCTCAAGCTTTCAGCTATATTCAAGCCTTCATCAGGAGATCTTAAATTTTATCTCACTTTCGTAAGTTTTATATATATGTATATATAATAATTGTAACTTTCCTTGCTGATTCATACTGATTGTAGTGTCTCCTGATGAAGGCTTAAATATAGCTGAAAGCTTGAGTTTAAAGAAAAAAGAGATTTCTCATTCGACTGCAGTCTCAAATAATACATTTTTACTATATATATATATATATATATATATATATATATATATATATATATATATATATATATATATATATATTACGGGATATAAACTACAACACAATATAATAAAAAATTATACAATGTTATAGCCTAAGGTACCGCTAAGTGCCGTCTTCCCGTTTTCCTGTTCCAGGCCTCCCTATCCCATGCATCTTCCTGTCGAAAGTTCCGAGCTGCCATTATTTCCTTCATGAACCCTATCCAAGATCTTCTTGGTCTGCCCCTCCTTCTGCGGCCAACAGGAGTCCACTCAAATAATCTTTTTGGCCATCGATCTTTAGGCATTCTTATAACATGTCCAAACCATCTCAAACCTTGTCTCTCAACTCTATCTAACACCGTGTCATCAGCTTTCATGATTTACCTTATTTCCAAGTTGGTTCTTTTCTCCAGTCTTGATATACCAGCACTTCTTCGCAAATAATCTATCTTTAATGCTAACATACTGCGCTTCATATCAGCACCCATAACCCAGTGTTCAGCGCCATAACGAAGCGTTGACTCCACAAAAGCTTACCCAATTCGTTTTTTAGTCTTATGGGAAATATGTTTGTCCCACCATAAACTGTTGAGGCATCCTAAAATCCTTTTGACATTTCTCATTCTCTTTCTTATTTCTTCTCTCTCTATGCCGTCTTTGGTCACTGTAACTCCAAGATACTTAAAACTATTCACCTGTTGGATAGCAACGTCATCACTGATTAGAACTTGAAATCTGGCTTCGTTGTTCACAGCTAGATATTCTGTTTTTTCTAAACTTACATGTAAACCCCAGTTTTCATATTCATTGTGGAGCCTCTTCAGCATGAATTCTGAATCGAAAGAGTCTTATGCCAGCACCACCTGATCATCTGCGAAGTTCAACGAGAAAAGATGTTTTAGTAATTTAGTTAATTTTTTAATTTCATGCTGAAAAATGTATATACCACTTATCTGACAATTTGAGAGTGACAAAAAGACAGGGGAGGGGTACATAGTCATCTGGAAATTCTCGACATAGGCTAAATTTTTTTTTTCAGTTTGAAGGAAATACAGTGAAAGCTCTCCTTGCGGACAGCTCCAATAAGCGGACATCTCCCATAAGCGGCCAATTTTCTGGGAACCAATTTTTTATGTGTATTTTTCCTATTAAGTACATTCCAACAAGCGGACGCTCTCCTAACCGGACGCGGACACTATATTTCCATATATTTCTTACTCAAATCTCCTATAACCGGACACATAACTCCAGACTCAATGAATTTTTTTATTTTTATACGTCCATTGTATCTGAAATCTCCTAAAAGCGGACACGAAGCTCCAATAAACGGACTTAATAAAATTAAATTCTGCTTCTAAAAAGTACTACGACATTATATTTTGAACAAGTCATTCCAGAAATCATACGTCGAAATATGGCTTAAGAATGGAATGTCAAAGAATGACAATTGTAGATCATCATATTATGGTAACTCAAACCTGCATAATATGTTGTTTTTCGAAATAGGGGAAAACTAGTTGTGCAAAGGAGAATGGACAACATCGTCTTGCTTGCCTTTGCCAGTCTTTATTAAGAAATTGTTGGTACATAGGGGCTGGAACAGTTCAAATTACAAAAAGGTCAGTGTAGTCCCCCAACAATAATCACCCACTTATGGGACTGCTGAGTAACAGCACTAGCTACGATTGAATTAATGATCAGCATCCTCAGCAGGATGAGCTACTGCGAGATTAAACATTGTGGTTTGGAGGGATGGAGTTACGTTTGTACCACAATATGATGGTCTACAACTCTCATTCTATGACATTCTGTACTGAAGCTTCTAGTTCCATAGATATTTTACGTTTTATAGTGAAAAATTTTGTTTTTTCAAAAAGTGCAAAAATTTTCCATATTTCGACGTACGATTTCAACGAAACTACTTGTTTGAAATATAATGTCGTAGTACGTTTTAGAAGCAGAATTTAATGCTGAACACTTTTGACTATTACAGTGTTTTTGATAAAGTGCTTCGTTCAGGAACTATTCGAGAAAAACCTAAAATAGTTCTAAAATTTCGAGGTTTTTCGAAAGTCACGACATACGCTCCACTGGGAAATTGGGACAAAACTCAATATTCTTATTAGACGCCTGAAGAAATTATTGAAACAGTTTCCCGAACTCCACCAATTATTTCCAGGCACACCATTTTTTGAAGCTAATTTGCTTGGCCTATATATGAATAGGGGTAGATATATTCATTCGACAAGCCAACTCTGATATTTTTAATTTGTTATTGGGTTAATAAAAATTCAAGTAGGTATCTATTTATTGTTGGAGAAAATGAGTAATTTCCAAATATAGTTTTCCTTAGAGCCTGGTAAACCAAACCACAAACAAAATCGCTGTAGAGTTTATTAGTCGGCAGTTGTCAATTTTCAAAGAAATACTTGAATAAATAGTTTTGCCGAATGACGATTGTATTTCTCTCATATACGCTTATTTTCCACTGAAATATCTCTAAATCTAGAAGAGGTATCAAATTTTCATTCAGTCTTTCCCAAAAATTCATATATATTTATACGTACTATTGATTAATACTTAATAATAGCTGTTATATCTGTATTTCGTTTTTTACTAATCAAAGGCATTTTACATAACCAAATCAGAAGTTCCCAAACTTTTCGAAGAAACAGCAATGTTTCATGAGACTATCCGTTAACCGGACATCTCCCATGACCGGACAAAAACTCTGGTCCCGTGAATGTCCGCTTGTGGGAGCTTTCACTGTAATTCAAAGTTACGAAAAACATATCTAGAGTGCTTGGGAAAGGGAGATTAAGTCATTAAATGGCCAAAATGAGATATGCCCATGAATTTCACCGTAATAATGAACTCCACCTTCTAGTAGAAAGAAAATAAGTAATTTTCAATATTACAAGGTAGAATATAACTAAATATGAAATAGTATATATCTTCTAGAAGAATCCATATAAGATAAGTGCACATATATTTTTTGAACCTCAGTGAAAATAATATACTTCTACTTATACTATTATGATCGCGTTTGCATTGGGACTTGTCAGGACTTGTACTCAGATTACCTAACCTCTCAATTCAACAATTTGTGGCGATTAGTATAAGTCCTGTATTTTCTCTGGTTCAAAGATGATAAGTCATTTTTTTTCTTAATTTTTCAGTTAGATAGTTTCTCAAAATGAATGAATGATTTATGTTGATATGATTTTTCGAAAATTGTATAACTTTTCAAATCATAATAGACCCACAAAAAATTTAGAAATAAACTTGATTGACCAAAAAATACCAATTCTGACTTATACTCCTTTTCCCAAGCACCCTAGATATAATCTGACGATTTCTAAAAGCCAAAGTCGAGAAAGTTCAGTGCCTGCATCTGCATAATGCCTATATTACCTGCTCTGCGTTAACATTATTGGGTTACTAGCTTATAATAATTAATAAAATGTTCTATGCTAGAGCTCGAATGCGACGCTATTTTGGTGATCCTGACGTTGTATGTTTTCGACAGAAAATAAACTTTATACTTTCGTGTATATGTGTACATATTATTATAAATGAACATGGCGCAGTCGAGACTGTTTTAGTTAAAACTGAAGAAAGGAAAGTGATTTCAACCATGGAATTCAACAAACCCTCAGAAGTCGACGTCAATGTGAATGTGGATAACATCTCCGGGAGCTTCAAAAGATTCCGGACTGAAGTAGAAATTTACTTTGTAGCCACAGAGACTGAAAAGAAATGTCGGATGGTCCAGCGAGTCAGTAGCGAAGGGTTATTCAGCGCGTTGTTTGTGATTTCGCGTTAAGATTGTGCGGCAAAATTAGTAAGCTGAGAGATTAATATGTAGTTGACCATCTAAGTGATAGTAAAGATGGCCCGAGGTGAATACAACGTTGTTGAGTGAAAGCTTATTTAAACTGAATAAACCACAACTAGTATATTTCATTGTTAACAGAAAGATTCCAAAAGACGTAGTAATGGGCAAGGAAGCATTAAATATAGTAAATAACTTCCTTACAGGGGATGATGAAAATTTTCAGGATTCCACATCGAACCCAGAAGATTGTGGGAACTGCATTAATGCAAGGTTACATATTCAATACTCAAAAATGGAAATAAACATGAAAAACACTCTGATAGCGCAAATGAAGGAGCGAATTGTTGAGCAGAAAGAATACATAAATTTGCTGAAAAAATCAAATTAATTGACCTATTTGGATGAGGTTGCAGACGGCGGAACGAAATAAAATAAACAAAAGAATAAAAACAAGTCGAATGACGAGGTAGACATATGAAAAGAGATTTCTGTACTCGAAAAGAAAAAAACATGGAAGGAGCGAAATCCAATGGCGACAAATATAAAACAAATAGAAGAAGAAATCTACATTCAAATTCAGATGAAAGCAGAGAATCAAATGAACTTAGACAGAAATCTATATCAGTCATACAAGGAACTGGTGAACGAGATGAAATATTGAAACTTGGCTTTATGTGGGAAAAGTTGACAAATCATGCGACGAAAACGAAGTACTTAAATTCTTACAGAAAAAAAGTAATAATAGAAGATTGACAGTGGACAAAATATCTAAAGTAGAAAATAATATAAATGCCTTTAAAGTTTTGATTTTGAACTGCTTGATGAACACATTTTGGTCACACGGTATAATCGTCAGACGATTTTGGTTTTTTCAAACCTATAAAAATAAATCAGAATAGGACAGGAATTTTCAAATTACGAAACTCAAATATAAAATCAATTAAGGACAAATTAGATGCACTAGAAGCTCTTCTGTTAGATCAAGAAATAGACGTAGGTACAATATCATAACACTGGGTACCAAAGATGTGTACGGAATGTATCCATCTGAGAGATTATAATGTCAGTGGACATTTTTCCAGGAAGGAAGGATATGGAGGAAGCTTGATTTTAGCCCACAATAAATTCAACGTGGAAGAGCTGCCTCTACTAACTGATTGCTCACAGGAGGGCATCGCGGAGTTGGCAGGAATATGATTGAAAAGACTCAAGTAGGTGATAATAGCTGATCCCCTCGGGGATCCATTGACGTTTTAATTCAATTAATAAAAGAATGCTTGGACAAAACTTTCAAATTGAACTTGAATCAAAAGTTTATCTATGTTTCAGGCGATTTTAATATAGATATAATGAATACCAACAAGAATTCCATGGAACTGATTGAAGCTCTGGCTGATTATGGATTGAAACCTGCATTTACTTCTCCATCTCGGTGCATGGGATCCGCAGCAACATTGATCGATAATGTCTTCACCCTTCGACCCTCACCTATCAGATTATATGGGCCCAATGCTAAAAGTGAAGAATCACAATAAACAACCCGAAACGTATACAAATATAGTGATGCGAAAGATATCGGAAAAGAGCATAATCAAAATCAGATCAGATCGGGCCAATTTGGCAAGTCATGCTTTCGATGAGTTTTTGGATGATTTTAACTAGATCCTTCGACCGAAATTGTCCTGAAATAGAAAAACGTATAATTAAAAAGAAGACAACCACAAAAAATAAAATAATGGCAAACAAGGAAATACAGGAGACTAAAAGACGAATAGAGGCGCTTAAGACCATAAATGGGGTTATGAGAGATGAGAAAAGTAAACTGGCATATAATGAAATAAAAAGATCATATTCACGGAAGTTCACAGAAAGGAAAAAACAGCTGAATTCTAAGTATATTGAGAAATCACTCAACAAAAATAAAGAAGTATGGAATGTGATAAGAAATCAAACAAACAACAAAAGAAAAACAAAGGGACGAAATTGTGAGTCTACACTAACCTCCGATGAGTTAAATCAATATTTTCTTGAGGCTGGTATCAAAAGCGCAAATGAATGTAATAAAACCCAGTCAAATCCGGTAGATCAATCCTTGAAAAGTAGGAGTACGACGATAAGCTCTATCGTCCTGTGGAAGGTGACGGAAATGGAGGTGATGGGAATTATCAAAAAACTAAAAAATAAAAACGTTAAAGACATCTATGGAATGACAACAATACACATTTTCAAGAAAGTGTTGCAATTTTTCAATTTTTATAACAATTTAAAACATAACAATACCTTATCGACTAGCAAACATACATAAACATCTGAAAATTAATAGCGTGTATTTCCACCTCGCTTTCTCATCGGAGAACCCAAAAAAAGATACAGGGTGTTGAATTTGACAAAAATTTTGCCTGTCCGGAATTTATTGATTCCGATTTATAAGAATCCAGGCAATAGAAACGACATAAAGAATTATCGCGGAATCAGTCATCTGTTTATAGTAAGTGAAATATTTAATATAGGTCATATAGTTTACGATTCTTTGTTTCATAGTGTGCAATCATCAATAATAGAATGTCAACATGGTTTTTTCTCAGGGCGTTCCGTGATGTCAAATTAAGTTATTTATCCGGAATTCATTTGTAGGTCTTAAGATGATGGGGTTCAGGTAGATTCAGTATACTCAGACTTCAGTGAAGCATTTGACCAAGTTGACCATAATATCTTGATGATGAAGTTGGTGACGGTTGGTGGTCATGAGAATCTTCTATGATGGTTGGCTTCGTATATCCACTGTCGTTGTCAGCTTGTCAGTTCAAGTGGCTTTACGTCTTCGGCGTTTGTGATTACTTCGGGTGTCCCCCAGGGTCAACATCTTGGCCTGTTATTGTTTTTAATTTTCATCAACGACAACATTGAAATATTCTATTATACTAGGAAACTCGAGCAACATCAGTGTCATCTAGAAGAAGCTTTTGGACGATTCAACGACTAAGCTCCAAGAGTGAAACTTTCCAAATCTTGTATGTGATATAATGGAGAATAGAGCTTCTTGGGTAATGTGATATTATAGAATTAGAATTATAAATATTATAGAACCTATCTGAAAAATGCAGCGGATACTCAAGCTATTTCAAAGGAATATTTGAGCCATAGCAGCATTCGAAAAATGGAAACAGGATTGTCTCATGTTTCGCTGATGACCTGTCCAGACATGAAATATCCATTATTCTTGGCTGACGATGCAAGTCAAACCACGATTCGTGGTGTTGTTCAGCAGTAGGAAGATAATGGCAAGACGTCAATATCTTTTTTTAAATTCAACAGAGCGCAAGCTAGTTTTTGTACATATGATCGAGAGCTTTGGGTATGCTATGAAGGAATTAAAAAATTTAAGCATTCCTCAGAAGGCGGGAATTTCTTCGTTTCTACAGACCATTCTCAGCTTACTGCTCAAGCATTTGTGCAGAAAAATGAAAAACCATCGCCACTCCAGCTGAGACAACTACATTATATTTCCCAGTTCACAACAGACATTCGACACATAACAGGTTTAGATAACGAAGTTGCAGACCATTTATCCAGAATTGAGGCCATATCAATCATAGATCATAATGAAGTGGCTGATCTTCAATTGTAAAATAAAGAATTGAAATATCCACAACGAGATTCCCAATCATTGTTTTTCAAGAATTACCAGCTTATATCTGTGGTATATACATACTACAAGATTTCCGAATATAGTTTTTCAAGAGAATCCATGGCTTAGGGCATGCTTGAGTCAGGCCAAGAATAAAACTGATGACAACAAAATTGGTCTGGCCTGGTATTCGAAATGATATTCGGAAAAGGTCTCAATTTTAAGTTAGTGCATACCGTAACAACAAACCGAAACTGTATTCTGAATTTGGGTGTTTTCTTAGTTTAGTGGATTTAAAAATGACTAGATTTGATCACCAGATAGGAATTGGATGATGGATCAGTTTCTTTTACGTTTAATGTATTTGTTTGGAATAGATCACACGAAGAAACATTCATGGATTGGACGATGAAACTGGGAAATATATCGAAAAAACGGACCACACTGAGAAAAGAAAACAATTCATGGTGTCCAAAGTACGAGTGCCCATTAGACTTCTCTGGAGAACTTCACATACTTGAAATCTAAAAGTTGGGATTCTGATATTGTTCGATATTCTCCACGGATCTAAAATATTTTTGGAGCCAGGGCCCGTTTTCGAAAAGTGAGCTTTTAAACGTATACGTCTCAAAACGAACGGTTCAGGTGCGAGTGCTTTTCCGGATCGCTATTCTTGACGACCATTCGTTCCATGAAAGGTACACGTTTGAAAACGTGTGATCGAAACAGCCGGCAACGCTGACACATTTCACAAATGAAATAAATTGTTCGTTGAGGATTATGAATTCTAATTGAGAAACTACCACGGATCTTCAATTTGGTAAAGTTTCCAACCAATTCCCAACAGAAGACGCCCAATAGAAATGGTCAAGAATAGGTAACATACCTAATAGCATGCTAGGTGCAATCAGAGATTGAAAGAATTTGAGAAAGGTAAGATTATGATCCACAAACCCATTTTGTTTAATCATAATATATATTTGTAGCCTTTGCAAGACCTTAAGTCAAGAACGAAAACGAAGGTTCGCAATGCGAAAAGGCCTGCCAGAGGAACAGGCGATGGGCCTCATGAGGAGTTTTGTTTTGTTTACTGTAATTGTGGGATGTACTTATTATTTGTTGAAAAAGATATTATTTTTTTAGAATGAATCCATAATGAGAGTGTGTATATGTTAATTGAAAGAAATGAAATATCAATAAATTTATGAACCATATATTCTTAAGTGTTTTACATAGGTGAGCGGACTTATCACTTAGGTATCTTGGAGATTGGTTATGAAAATTGTTGCTTGTAATTTTCTATACAGGGTTGGGATAAAGTATGGAACCAAGTAAATATCTTTTAAACGAAAAGAACGATATTTATGAAAATTTGCAGGTAAGTGCAATGGAACAAAACGCATCTGATGTACATTTTTTTGATAATAATATACTTCCGGTTCAACCGGAAATGCCATCAACTTCTTTAATTTAAATGGGACACTAAACTCAGTATGTATGAATTCAAAATAACAAGCTCTTTCAAAATCTGTAAAAATATATAGGGTGTCCCATTTAAATTAAAGAAGTTGATGGCATTTCCGGTTAAATCGGAAGTATATTATTATCAAAAAAATGTACATCAGATGCGTTTTGTTCCATTGCACTTACCTGCAAATTTTCATAAATATCGTTCACTTCTCATAACATCAAAGTAGAAGAATGTGAAAAAGTCATGCATCTTTTGAATTTCAGAAATATAATCACAGTGTGTTTCAAATTTTGTGTCAAAAAGTGTGATCGAAATTTGGCCATAAATTCTGTTTATCAAATTATAATAATTTTTTGTTATGAGCATTCGATTATGCCAAGATAAATTATGATGTTACTCTGAGATGCTTTTGCTCCTAAATTCAATAGTTTCTGAGTTATTCGAGATTTCTGGATTTATTTGGCAATCAGGTTTCAGAAACGTACTATCATTACTATATTACACCTTTTCCAATTGTAACTCAGAAATCGTCACTTGACATTCAGAAATACATCATTTGTATTTCAGATCAATCAATTGTATTTCAGAAAACATCAAATGATATTCAGATTTGTAAATTGAATTTCAGAAAATATCAAATTAAATTCAATTGAGTGATCCGAAATACATTTGATGTTTTCTGAAATTCAATTGACGCTTTCTGAAATTACAGTGACAAATCTGAAATACACTTGACGGTTTCTGAATTACATTTGTAAATGGTGTAGTAATTGAACGTTGAATATCTACTGCGAAAATACGTTGAATATTCAGGGTGTATCTGAATAACACCGAAAAAATGTAAGCTGTGAATCGGTGATGAATATTAAGGGAGGTAAATGGAATAGAATTTTTTGGAAACACCTCCCCCAGAAAAGTTTTCCCCCCGCCTCTCACCGGGAAAAAATTTTTTTTTTCATTTTTCTTCTATATTAACCTGAAGACTCGAAACTCTGTGGATATTATTTGTCAATAAAACTACACATTTCACTGAAATATGTAGTCAATCCCTTGGATATATTTTCTTAGAACTTTTTTTTATAAAATTCTTAAGTTTTCGAAAACACTTGTAGAGTTAAAAGGATTAGTGAATGAATTAGGCTTTTCAGCCATGTTTTTTCAAAAGAAAATTTTCATCCGAAAAATAGTTGTGAGAAAAAGTATCTTAGGAATTGACTACCTATTTCAAATCCTTCTCTGTATACTTCAGGGGTATAAAAATTCCAAAATGCGTAGTTTTATCGACAAAAGTTTCGTGTCTCATGCTGAATATACAAGGAAAATTTTTTGCCCTTTGAAGGAGTGTGACTTTGGCAGGATGAAGTTTTTCAGATAATTTAATCTCAAACACCCACCAATTTTCAACCAAGATTCATGCCTTAAATTTTTTTGGTGTGTTATTTCGTGAACCACTCCTGTTAAAAATTGAGCCCCTCAGACGTCATCTTCAACTACGCCTATGGTTCGAACGCACCGAAACGTCAAGACGATCTCTCATCTCTATGGGTAGTCAAGTTAACCTAATTCTATGTGCTAATCAGTTGACAGATCAACTAATGCTCATTAATTGTATCAATTAATCAATCCTTTTCTGTATCGAATCTCTCTGAAGATCAGACCTCTCTTGTGCTTCTCTTGTGAAGTTAGAATTTTCAAAAAGTCACCTCGCATATTAATTGTACATCTCGTTCATTTTTGGAAGCAATCAATTAGGTAAGTGAGTATTTCTCAAAGTCATCTCTCATTAATGCATATTTAATGTTATTTTCCTGCTTTTTATAAAGTTTGAAAATGTGTCCACGTTTTAGATAATAAAAATCTATAAAAATACTGGTAATCCTCTCTCACTTTATTCTCAGGAAATCTCAATTGCATTTAACTAATGGAATTGACTCCTCTAAGATATATATTTTGATATATTTTGCTATTCTCATGATTTTTCAGATTTCTCTAGACTTTTCACATTGGAAATAATTGATTGCTCCCGAAATGAACATTATTTGTGGTAATGAATTTTGATTCATTATATTCTCATGTGCACCTCATTATCTCAATGTAATCATCTCATTTCTCAATTATACACTTCTCATTACACTTGCTAATCATTGTTCTCGAGTTTCAGATGAATGAACGATCTCAAGCGTAAGGGTGAATCATAGATTCAGTCTTCTCTCTCAATAAAATCAAGTGAACTTCTCTGAAGTATTTGAACGATCAAGTAATTCACACATTGAACCTGATTAACAGTCTCAATCCCTGCTTCACCTTGAGCGGTCTCCTCAAATATTGCACACATGATTAAATTGGTATGACTTCCTCATTATAACTAAGAAATTCTCAAGTTCATTCATCGGAAACACTTAGCAAGTGGAACCTCAAGCCTTCAGCTTCAAACAAATCAAAGGGTTGGTGATTTTTTGCACTCATACAATGTACTCTCATATTGTCATTCTCATAATTGTCAATTGTAACTCTTATTTTTCTGATGAACACTAACCCTGCTTACTAAAAGTAGTTTGTCACTGTAAATTTTGTCTCAATTGATTAATTAGCCTCCTCTTTACAGAACTACGTTATAGATCATAATTATTGATTTCTCAACCATGATATTCTCATATTGTAATGATCTCAACCAGACTTAGACTATTAAGTTTTCAATACAAGTACCCCTCTAAGGCCTAATCTCACTTTTTTACAACTCAGTCTACTCTATTGGAATTATTATGTATTTCGTGTTAGTATTCGATGTTCGGAATATATATTGACGGATGTCAAGAACAATTGATGTATAGTTCGTTTCAAAATGATTGGCATCTCGGGCGGCTGTGGAATCTCGAAAATATGTTGGTAATATCCCATCAGTAACTTTTGAGTTCTAGGATTTGTGTTGGTGTTGATTGAAAACACCAAGTTTTGACGTTTCAGAGTTTGAATTAACCTCCTGAATATATTTCGAATTTATTTCTGTATGCTCATGTTCTTGATTAAATCGACAAATTAGTTTTGGATTTGAATTATTATTACTGAATTGAAAATGGCTGAAATTCTTCAAGATACCTCTGGCCTCGCCCAACTATAAGGGAACGTGAAGTAGTTTATCGTCGGTACTGCGAGTTTTTCAACAATTCAGCAGGTATTTCTGCCAGTATTAATCGCGTTTTGCTAGTTATTCAGGTAACAATCATTTACTTTTTCGAGGTGTTCTCTGATAAATAAACGAGTCTCAAATTTTCAGTTTTCACCTAGACCTGTCAGATGAATTTGGGAGAAAAGAGAAGGCAGTCATGAGTGAGCAGTGGATGGAAATCTATTCCACATGATTCAAAAAGACATTATTCGACGTATTATTTCTAAAATAAAAAACAATGAATTAATCACTTTGTTGTTTTTGTACTGCCTGAAAAGTAACTGAAATTTAATCAAAATCAATTTGGTATATTATTAAATGAATCATGAAATGGACAGAACTTATTAATAAATACAAATAAGTGATCTATTTTATAGCATTTCACACTTCAAATGATTCACAATTTGTCAACAAATATTTTCTATTTGTTTCAACAACTTTGTTATGAAATTGTAAAGTCAGGTCAGCTTTATACTTTTTGTTCCACCATACTCAGAAAAAATAACACAGGGCTGAATTTTCGATAGTCATATCAAGAATGAAAAGATTGCTGAAGGGTTTTCATAGAGAACGAACTTTTATCGTTGATGAAGTCTTAATTATTTAATGAATGATATCTCTACATTGGAGTTCCTCGAAATCCTGCAAGATTTCATATTGAAGCATTCCACGCTATTTTCATCATCAATTCTGAATTTCCAATTCCCATGCTTGATCTACAGCGAAATTGTGTGGGTGTGTACATTTTAGTCATCATCTATCTCAGCCTGTTTCTCTTTTGCAATTGAAGCTAAGTTTGAAGATTTTTCAATACAACAATGATGAAAAATATTATAATTTCACGAAAATTCTTCAAATTTATTTGCCTTGAAAATATATTCAATCATTTTATAGGTTATATTGATATATTTCTATCTATGATGAACACAGAGAAATTTTTAGTAACTTTTTGTAACTAGAAATAAAGCCCCGGCTGGAATTCCATGGCTTGCTCTGATGACAATCATTTTGAAACGGACTATAGTTGTCAATAATAAAGAAACGTTAAACGTGCTAAGTTTTTCCCAAGTGATAAATACCAACCTTTATCACTATTGTTCAACGAATTTGTACAATTTACTCTAACAATTCATTATTCAACCTTTTGTTTTTCTGATGAAATAAAGAGGCTCTCGCAATAAATTTCATTTGCATCATCACTGTAAACTCTGTGTTTAATTTTGAATTAATGGAACTCTCTCAAAGTCTAAGTCTGATTTCATCTGACCTCTCATTTTGAACTTCTCTAGATTACCTCTGTTTTTAGTTGAATAATCACTCTGAGTTTAAAGATGACTTTAATATTGTATTTTTTACTGTATTAACTTCATACAGGTGACTTATTCATTTTATGATTGTGAATGATGTCAATAAATGTTTTTACAATACCATCTCTAACTCAATTATCTGGATACAGTCCTAAACTTCATTTTCCAAAATGAGAACAACCCCGATTTTGTACAACTCCACAAAACAGCACATAATATATGTCCCCATCACAAATTTTTTCATTCATTTCTGAGAGGAAAAAAATAAAGTGCTAGGCTATCTTTTTCTTTCAATTTCGATTTCTCAGAAAACTAGGCAGACTTTCGAAAAAATTCAAAAGGCACAATTTATTGTAGGTGTAGCAATTTTTTTTTCAGTCATTGGAATCCAATTTTTCGAAAAAAGCTGGGCTGGCAATTTTTTATGGTTTTTGAAATAATTCGAGATCAACATAGAATAAAAAAAATTTCAACGGCCCAAAGCACCACAAACCTAGCACAATTCTGCGTAACAAAAACATTTTAGAAAATCCAAAAGTGCTGAGGCCAACTTCACACATATCAAAAAGAAATAAATAAATATTACCATGAAAAGTGTAAAAGCATATATATATAGTCCGTTTCAAAATGATTGTAATCAGAGCAAGCCATGGAACTCCAGCCGGGGCTTTATTTCTAGTTACAAAAAGTTACTAAACATTCCTGTGGGTTGGTGGGTTCATCATAGATTGAAATATATCAATATAACCTATAAAATGATTGAATATATTTTTCAAGGCAAATAAATTTGAAGATCTTTTGTAAAATAATATTATTTTCGTCATTGTTGTATTGACAGATTTTCAATCTTAGCTTCAATTACAAAAGAAAAACAAGCTGAGATGATGACTAAAATATACAGACCCACACTATATCGCTGTAGATCAAGCTTGGGAATTGGAAATTCAGCATTGATAATAAAAATAGCGTGGAATACTTCAACATGAAATCTTGCAGGCTTTCGAGGAACTCCGATGTAGAGATATCATTCATTAAATAATCAAGGATAACTAAAAGTTCGTTCTCTATGAAGACTCTTCAGAAAATTTTGGAATCTTTATTACTATCGAACATTCAGCAAAGTTCTCACACTGTGTCATTTTTTCTGAGTATTGAGGAAAAGAAAGTATAATAAAGCTGACATAACCTCACGATTTCAAAGCTAAGTTGTTGAAACAAATAGAAAATATTTGTTGACAAATTGTGAATCATTGGAAGTGTGATATGCTATAAAATAGATCACTATTATTCGTGTTTTTATTAATACTGTCTATATCATGATTCATTAAATAATATACCAAATGTTGATTTTGATTAAAACTCAGTTACTTCTCAGGCAGTTCAAAAAATATGTACAAACTGATTTATTCATTGTTTCTGATTTTAGAAAGAATAACGTCGTATAATGTCTCTTCGAAGGTATAATCATGTGGAATAGGTTTCCCTCCACTGCTCACTTCTGACCGTAATGACTTGTCTTGCCTTCTTTTCTTCTCCAAAATTAATCTGACAATTCTAGGTGAAAACTGAAATTTGAGATTTATTTATTTATTCGAAAAAATCGAAAACACCTCGAAATGATTGTTACCTGAATAACAAGCAAATCGCGATTAATACTGACAGAAAACTGCTGAATTGTTGAAAAACTCGTTACCGACGATAAACTGCTTCACGTTTCCTTATAGTTAGGCGGGGCGAGAGGTATCTTGATGAATTCCATCCATTTTCAATCCGGTAATACTTGAGAAATATTCAAATCCAAAACTTATTTGTCGATTTAATCAAGAACATAAGCATACAGAAATATATTCAGGAGGTTAATTCAAACTCTGAAATGTCAAAACTTGTGTTTTCAATCAACACCAACCTAAATCCTAGAACTCAAAAGTTACTGATGGGATATTACCAACATATTTTTGAGATTCCACAGCCGCCCGAGATGACAATCATTTTGAAACGGACACGATTTTGTTTTACAAGATGTGGCAGAATGAACCTATTTGACACAAAATAATTTCTCGATTCATGTTAATAAACTCTTATAAGTCCTTAATTCATGTTGATAGACGAATCTGAGAAAGATTTTACGCAATACTAACCCTCAATTCATTTGTATTGAGTCTTCAACAATCGAAGTAACAATCTGTTTCATTCAGAATAAAAAAAAATTATTTACCAAATTATAAACTTGATCGTCATTATGATTTTGAACGACGTTGAGTCAGCTTAGTCTATTTCGGTCCTTCATATTCTGCCTGTTTGGAATATTTCGCTAAAGTCACGTGAGAGCCCATCTATTGAAAAATATTATGCAAGAAGTCACCACTACAAACTTACTTTATAGAGAACTACATTGACTCTTACTTGAACTAAGCGGTCTCTAGTGGGCACCCACCCAACTACTATGAAGAATATAATCGTTTTCACAGTCTCATAGCATTTCCTTTCTTTCAGGTTTAGTTCTGCTTAACACCACAAGATGGCGAAAGCAACAATCCAGAACAGTAGACTATTTAACTGTCGCCTTGTCCAATTAGATTTCTTCCCGCCATAACATGATTAGTGTCTAAGTTCCACTAGTGGTTGAGTAGGTTGAGCTCTATGAATATGTAACAGAGACTCATGGAAGTTGGCAGTTGGTTTTATAATGTAAGGTTAGGTTTCTCGAAATGTCTGAGGATGAAAATGAAGAAGAAATAAAGTATCCTGAAAGTGAGCCGGATTATTCAGAATCCAAAGAAGATTATGATCCTCGTTTGGACTTCTACAGTGAAAAGTTTGATCCGCTGTATGCATTGTCTAAGGAGAAAAATGAAGTGCGAGTTTTTAGTGGAAAATGTTATGATAACCTGAGTGCATATATAAATGCACAGAAGAAACATCAACTCAAGCCGGCTCAGAAAAAAGAAGAGGTGAAGGCGGGAAATTCAGAGACATTTGAAAATATGCAAGTGACTCAAAGGCGATTCCTTCCTCATCAAAGTAAGTAGTCCGTCAGGAGCCAAAAATTTGCCGACAGAAATATTGATTAATAAATACAAAGTTTTGGATTGGTCAAATGTTTCAGGGACTGCTAAAATTGTTATTATGTTCTGTTTATGAGTTCCAAACATTTGGGTCGGCTGTGGGATAATCGAAGTTGCTGAAACTTTTTTCGTGACCAAATGAGGCGCATAGATCCATTTTCTCCGTTCAGTTATTACTAAGATGTATTTAGAATCAACAGACAGACAGTAGATAGGATATAGATGGTAGTCATGGAAATGTGTGCGACTTAGATATCAGGAATATATTTCTGTGGTACTAAGGCACAACTTGTTATGTCTTTGAACTTTGGAAGCTAGGCGTAATTCGCGTTGGATTCGAAATAACACAACAAGTTCTATAGTATTCAATTCTGGTTATGGTATTCTTGTTTCAATCTGAATTACGCCTGGCTTTTAAAGTTTTGAAACGCCTCTTCTCTGAAGTCAGCTATTTGAACATGATGGGTTCAACTTTAATACCACAATTAGTTATTTTGCTTAAATTAATCCAACGTCAATGGCAAATTCCATAGAAAAGTGCTATTAATCATAAAACATTTCAATTTATAACATTGGAAGTATGTTGGGTTGCCTAACCCTAAGAGATAAATGGATCGAAAAAGTTTTAGCTGATTCTCGAGCTTCTTTTATGATCACATGGGGGAGGTACAATTATAAATTTATTCTGATAAATTTGAATGATTTGATTGACCAATTTTGTCATTTTGTGAAATTGGCATTTGCTTTTAGTCAATGAACAATTTTGGGAAACGCTAACATTGAGCATTTAAATCTTCAAGCAAAAATTCGAATGTTGAATAATTTATAAAAGAATGCGGTTTTCAGGAATGAAATTTGTACCCATCTATATAGCATTGCAAATTACAAACTTAATCTACAGGGTGACTACCAGAACTATAACTATTTTGAAACAGACTACGCAGAGGGCACATTCTTCTCTGGTTCTACTGGTTTGCCATTTTAGTCTTGCTTGAAATTTTCAGTAAAATACTACTAGTTTTTTTATCGATTTATTTAATTAGTCTAGTACTCCCAATAGTTCCAATAAAAATCTAGTATTCTTGTCACTTAGTCAGTGCCGAAATCAGTGCTTTTTCTTTGAATAACAGATTTTCATTATGAGAACTAGCAGGGTTCAACCGATATATCTCTTCGATATTTATCATGATATATCTCGATATTTATAAGCATTGATATATATCAAGGATATTTATAAATTTACTGAAATTTTTGATTCTGCATAAAAATATCATAATCAATCGCGATTTAAGAGACAATGCCCATTACCGACATACAAACATAAAAACTGTTTGTATTATCGAAGAAGCATTTTCGAGGAATCCCATACATCGTTTCATATTATCTTCATATTATTGTCAGAATGACAATTCTCGTAATATGTCTTTAGTTTTTGCTCCTGAAAAATATTCTGTTTTCTTGTGTTATAACATGTTTGGTTTATCTATGGGAGATGATTGCCTTTCATTGGGGTCCCGTAGCGGTCTTCAAACATCTGAAGTGCCGAAAAATCATCACCTGGAAGGTCGTATCTGGTTTGAAAAAACCCTCACGACCAGAGAGCAACAATTTGTGGATTTTGAATTTGAATATCGAAGGAATTTCGAAAGGAAAGTGTGATTACGTCTCCAAATTAGCTGATGAACATGGTATCAAAGAGATTCTTCTGCAAGAAACCCACACGGCAACAGAAAAAAATCCTCGTGAAAGAGGAGAGTTGAAAGGTTATGTATTAATTGATTTTTTACAAGTTTAGCTTGTTATGTTGAAAAATTATCAGTTTCGTAACATTCAACAGATTCGGAAAGGGGAAATTGATGGAGTTTTTTTTTCATTTCTTTCAAATTTTGTGACATTTCTGTCATAAATATTTATAAACCTCCGAACATTATTTGGCCAAGAAATCTTAATGTTGATGTTTTTTAAAGTAGCAAATGCATTTCCAAAATGCATTCGATTTATTCTGAATAATCGGTTTCTTTTCTGCTTTTGTCCTTTTTCATTTCAGGTTAAGAATTACGAGTCGTTTTGGGAAGAATCTGTGCATCCGAGCCCATCGACGGATAACATGAAGATGATCACACTGATGTCTTTCAAGATTTTCCTGATATTTTATGTTATTTTGTTTACGGGGAGGCAGGTTTTTTCGGCTGAGGTTTTTTCCCCTGGCTGTATAGTATCGTATGATAGTAGTGTTGATAGTATCGTATGATTCTATAGTATCATACAAAGAATGTTATGATACCCCGTTCTTTTTTTACCTCAGCTTAGGTACTTTTTGTTTCAACATTTAATGTATTATTTTAGCTCTCCTTTTCATAAGAATATATATATATCTTCAGATGGTGATTTCATAACTTCGCCGTAAACTCGTCATTGCTCTTTTCGTTGTGCTCTTTTTTACTGCATATGCACAGGAAATTCTTGAAATGATTCGAATGACCAACCTATTAACAAACTCTTTTATTTTTGTTTTTTTTTTGTTTTTGAGAATCTTGTCTAGTTTATTCAACAAATTTGGTGAATGAAATTCTAAATGCGTTTAATTTTTCAAGAAAAAACTAGAGAAATTGTTTATAAACATGGATATCAGAAAATTGATATATATCGATATATGTATATCCGATATTTTGATAGTTATATAAATATCATGATATTTTCGAACCCTGGGAACTAGGCTACTAGAAGAAATCGAGAAAATTACTGAATTAAGTAGGATTATACTAAAATTTCCTGCACGGACTAAAACGACCAAACAGTAGGAGAAGAAAGTGCCTCCATTCTACGGCATTCCACAACTGTACTGTCTCTTTCAAAATGGTTATTATCCCGGGAGTCACACTGTATAAGGAAAAATTCTGAAAAATATTTGTTACTGGCCCCATTGTGAAGTATCACACTATCAGATCAGGGAAAAGTTTGAACTTTCAGAATTTAATTCTTGGGAACAGCAAAGAGTTCCGGAATGAAATTTGTACTAAAAGATAAAATATTCCGATGTTAATCTATAAAAAAATTACAGATATTGGTTACTGGTTACATTATAAAGTATCACACCTCGTATCACACTATCATAATTTTTTACAAATTGAGATACTAAGTCCATTGGCGTCAATTTCATTCCTGAAAACTTGTTCGGAAGATAATTTTTTTTGAAAGTTCGAAATCTCTCTCAAAAATCTGAAGGCTGAATGATAGGGCTTTTTCCATTATTTGTCATTGACGAGAGCAAATTGTATTTTGAGAAAATAAGATGTAGTTATTAAGGAAACTTTTTTCATCTATCCATTCATTACTATTGAGTCAGGCAACCCAACATACTTCCATTTTATTGCAAAAGTTGTAAATTGTAAGTAAGCGATGTATTTGTGGTATTGAAAGTTTATATGGGTTCAAATGATATTTCTAGGGCCGTTCGCATCGCCTTGGCTTAGATTTAAAGTATCTCTTAAGTATGCTCATCTACCTGTCAAACCGGACCTAAAGTAATAATTTGAATCTGAGCCAAACTGTTGCGAATGGCCCTAAGCGTGGTTCTCCTGGTTTTCAAATAAACTACTTCAATTTACATCCTCTACAAGTCTAGAAATTTCAGACGGAGAGTCTGGGAGTGGAAATCTGGATAATGAGGTATCAAGTGTAGAATGTGAATTGACACTGCCCTAACAATATTTCCGTTGCAAAGCAACGGTAATTCACAGAATTTGACATGTTATTTGAATTTTACTGAAGATAATTGCATAAGTATCTTGGAATGAGTTTGTTTGCAAACGAAAATGAAATATTCAATTTTGAGTTGAACTTTCTAGCCAGGCGTCTTAGTAAGAGAGTTAGTGAACACTCCGAGTAACGGTTTGTCTGTAAGGCTAGAAATTCTTATAGTGGTGAATCATAGCATGCTGAGGACGGAAACCATCGCTTGGCACCCCTCACTCCTGCACGTCATCAACCCCAATATCTATGAAAATGTAAAAAAATTAAACTGGTTTCTGTAAACTTGAAACTTTCATACGATTTTGTTCATTCATTGTAAAGTTAAAAAAAAAAAATTGTCAGGCGAGCACAAGGCGACTCGAAAAGGGTGTAAAATATGAACAAAAATAAACTTTTTTCGGTAAGGCTGAAATTTATATATGTGTTCGTCTGAGGGAATGGAAAAATAAGTTTCATTATTAATCTTCATCATCATCTGATTTGTTATCATTAATTTCTTCATCATATGGCTTAGTTGTTTCAAGCTCAGTACACTGTGTCCCAAATTGGGCGAATATTAGGCATTACCTCCGAATTCTATCAAGATGCTTCGATTTTAATAAAATTTTGGATATAAGCTACACTTGTCTCCTACTCCTACCGTATGCCGATTTATGCTTATTATTTTCAAGGGGTGAAAACAACCCCTTTATCCAAAATTAAAAGAAGCTTGTTCTAACGTAAATCAAAGTAATTTTTGGGCCTCAGTAGCGTTTTATGAAGTTTAATGAAGGTCTTCATATACTTAAAGACTGTATAAAACACCCTCTTTCAGCATAAAATGTGTAAAAATGGGTCTTTATCAATATACATAATTAATTAATTTAAATCAATTTTATAACAGTATTTTGGATCAATGTTAGTTTTAGTTATTTTTATTTTTTCAACCACTAAAAGCAACCCCTATCTGTTCAAAATAACAAAATGAAAATATCATTCAATCATTTCATTTATTCATCACTTTATTCACGTGAAATTAATACTTTTTGTGTCAAAAAATTAATCTGATTCTGAGAGTCTGTCGCCACTGTCAATTATTTCTTCATCTTTGCCAAAGATTGCACAACTGTTTCGGCAGTTAACACCTGCACATTTCTCACATGTAGCATTACAAAAAAGACTTAGTTTTCTGCAGGTGCATGACGCATTGCATCCTTATTTGCAGTTACAAAAAATCATTCTCAACAATTTTCGTGGTGCAGGTGGTTTTTGCATTTTTGTGGGCTGCAAATATCTATTGATACTATTCCAACCGCAACCAACTGAATTGAGATCTTTATTACCTAGCCAAATTTGAAGGTGATGATTTTAGGCAAGCATTAATTTCATCGGCAGGCCTCGATTTTGGAATTACCGGTAATGGTTGTCGGAAGTCACCAGACCAAAGAATCAATGCGCCCCCAAAACATCCGTTTAGGCAACTCAAAATTGTTTACATATTTAAATCTAGAATGGAGATTTGTTCAAAACATTTCGTTATGAAATTTTCCGTAGTGTTCGGAAGAAAGATAGGTGTGATAACACATGGACTCAAATGAGTTAATATTATTAAAAAATGTAGTTCACCGAATTATTATCAAATATAATACTTTCACGAAGACGCTATTAACGCCTACTGGCGTTATTCGCAAGAAAAAAATTATTTCCTGTTTTTTTCCATTTCATCAAATTTTTCAGAGTTTTAATGTTAACCCCGTCGTAGAAGAATCCAAAAAAAAATCTTTCATAACAAACAGTTCATCCAATCTTGAGTTATAAATGGTGTAACCAACAAAATAGCCGACTTAGTTTTATGTATTAAGATAATAGCTGAGATACAATACCAATCTGGGACACAGTGTACTGCGCTTGAAACAACTGAACCATTTGATGAAGAAATGATAATATATCAGATGATGATGAAGATTGCCTGACGATTTTTTTTAACTTTACAATGTATGATCAAAATCGTATGAAAGTTTCGAGATTACAGAAACAAGTTTATTTTTTAAATTTTTTTTACACATTCAAAGACATAGGGGTTGATGACGTGCAGGGGTGAGGGGTGCCAGGCGATGGTTTTCATCCTCAGCATGCTAAGAACTACCACTTTAAGAATTTCTAGCCTTACAGACAAACCGTTATTCGGAGGGTTCACTAGCTCTTGGACCATCTTTAGCGACAGTAGAAGTATAATGAAATTGCATAGAGTACCATTGAAATATAGCGTTACTGACGCCACGACAGTGACAAACGTCGAACGGCAGTTACACTGCCGCGCTTGAACATTAGTGTCGTCGTGTTTTCCTAGTTGAGTGGTTCAAAATGAACAATTTTGCGTTATGGTGTCTATACACAATCCGGCGGTTTGCAGTCCCAGGACTGTCGATTTGAACTGACATCCAAAAAATGTAGCGCACTACATATGATACAGTTAAATCGTAAGACCTGATCTGAAAATCGAAAACTAACAGTCCGCGGACAGCAGTCCATCCTAAATGTGACAATACACGTTTAGTTTAGATCCGCAGTTTTCCAAGTGAAGACCTATTTAGTATATCTCTTGAACGTAAACGAAAATCGACTGCTGCCATTGTCTTATTAATTGAAAATGAAAAAGAAATTATGGACTAAGGAATGGTGGAATGGTTGTTGAAACGTGATAAACTATCGCATATGAATTTATTAACGGCCATTTTCAATATCCTATCTATCCACCGAAACGGTTGATAGATAGCTAGTGCGCATGATATTAACGAAATGTTTCAATGCTCAGTATCTAGCTACCGACCGTTTCGATGGATATATCGGATATTGAAAACGGCCATAAGAGAACTGAGAATCAGTGCAAAAGAGTCTACTATTGCATTTTCATCAATAGTTTTGTAAAAGTTTACAAGTTTTTTATAAGCGCTATTCTTCGTTTGCCTATTCGAATATTCGCAGCTCTTCACTTGACATTGGAAAGGCATATTTCTATCGATAGACACAAAAAGACATTGTGTGTTTAATACACTTGAGTGCACAAGTTTATGAAAATAGAAGAAAAAAAAAAGAAATTGTGTTTTTTATATTGAGACAAAAAACCTTGCTAAACATAATTGATTGTATGCTGTGGATAAATAAAGATTATTATTATTATTATTATATCATCGTCGATATTCAAATGGTTTTGTTCGGAAACTTTCAAATATCCCAGCTCATTTCTACTCTGAAATATTGAACCGGCAGAGTTTCTTTCTAAACTCAGGAAATTCACCACTGAATAATATTTGCGTTTAGGGGATGTTTAGTCAGTACAATTTGTCAAACTAATGAAATATAATTTGATAGTTACCTCAATAACATATTTAAAAATCAGAAATATGTAAAAAAGTTTATTCATTTTTCTTGGAGCTTTAAAACGTCTGACAAAAGTTTTGGTCCATAGAAAGTGTCTGACAGTTATGATATTATTTTAGAAGTAATATTCTACAAAACATATATAAAAATCAGCCATATGAAAATAAGTTACGTCAAAGAGTTCTCGGATCTTGGACTATCTGGTTTCTTTATAGATCGGTGTTAGAAATGTTTTATTTCGTTAATTTAAAACTTTCTTTGTACCAAAATGTTGTCTAAAACGAATACTACCGCATTTTCTTTGTAAACTACCCACTGCAGTGATCATTCTCGTTATGATGAGATCTATTCAAAATTTTCAAATAAACCATGATAGAATGATCTCGAGGCACATCCACGAATAAATAAATATATGTACAGGATGTTCGTTCAACCGAAAATTTGCTATTTTTGAAAAAACCCAAAAAAACTCAATAATCGTGGGTTTAATCGATTTGAAAAAACCCACAAGATGAGGTATTTCTATGCCAACCCTGCACGATCTAGAATGTTTCGAGAGCCCAATTTTGAAATTTTGGCCTTCATAGCTCAACGTGTCTTGAAAAAAAATATTTTGGAAGTCTGAACGGGGATGGCTGTAATAGAAAAACTGTTTGATATTTTCCAATTCCGTTTTCATTTCGTATCGGGTATGGGGAGAATAAAAATCGTGCATAATATCAACAATTTCGGGAGGAATTTTTGTTCGGCGTAGAAATGTGAAAAAAAGTGGTGTTCGACTTTTGAAATTTTTTTCACAGAAATTCTTAGAAAATCGTGTTTATTCTGAAACTGAAATTTAATTTGGCAACTGAGGAAAAAAACACGAACATTGCAGATTTTCAACCATTTCGAATTTTTTTTCAGAAATCTTAACCTTTTCTGAAATAATCATCCAAAAATACTCAGAGGTGACTCGAAACCTCCGTCTCGAAAGTTACACATAACTCACCACACCGAACAGAATATTGCTCAAACCTGACGTTGACCACGGTGTATCTCGATTATGCTTCGAAAAACGGGGTCTATACTGTTGAGTTGTCTATACTGCTATATGTGTTTGTCCAGTTAATGATGAAACACCCTTGATATTGGGCGATTTATATTTTGGAAATAGGGGTTTGACCATCATGTTATTCTTGAAAGAATAAGAGGTGATCGATGATACTGAATCGTGAATTGATAACTTCATTATTTTGAGTTAAATCAGTAAATATATCAATGTAAAGGGTCAGATCGTTGGTGTCCCTCATTTGTATATGGGACACTGATTAGGCCAATAAGGCAGAAACCGATTGTGACAAAATTTGATTTCATCTCTCGAGTCCTCATGATGAAAGATCTGTGAGCCTATAAATTGAAAATGGTATTCATTTTGATGTTTACTATTTTAAATTTATCTGTTTAGAAAAATCATTATTTCCATTGGATCGCCCAGACTCGCAGTTTTTATTAACGATTACGGTGTGATAGCCAAAAAATTTTTCCCACCACAAGCAAAACACACCCAAACGATAAAGTTTGATTGATACCAACTTTTGTGAACTTCTTTCGTACGTAATAACTTTGAGAAAAGCTGAAACAATATGAAGTTTGAAGAATCGGGGTTCAATAATCATGTTCCTTAACTTCTTTCAAAAGCAGAGATATGTTAAAACAGGTATTTTTTTTGTGCTCATAAATTAAAATGTTACAAAGTTTCTTGTTCCCTGAAATTTGTTTATTTAACTGAACACATTATGTGCGATTCATTCATTAATGAAATAGTGCCAAATCTGAGGCCACGAGTACACCGTTTATCATTCGTGATGATTGAGAAAACAGTTTATTTACTCACACAAATCATTTGCAGATTGTATCACTTAAGAAGATTTGTTTCTTGAAACTTATATTTAAGTGCAATTGAAAAGATTGACATGGGCGATTTGGATTTAGTTTTCGTGAACTCACTAGTTTAACCCGATTTTTCATTTGAAAAGCATCTTTCTCAAAAAAACTTGGATCATCCTCGAGATATCCTTCAACATTAACCTGGGAAAAGAATCAAGTCTTTATGTAGCAAATTACAAAAACAGAAAGCAATTTGAATGAAGCATAAAAAGGTACCTCTTTATCTTATATTTAACATTAACGTATTTGATATAATGATGAAAGATCGAGTGAAAGAGTGCATTTCTTCTGAAATTTTTTAGGGTTTTCTCTTCAAGTCTGTGGAACAACAATCAATTAATTTTTTTAAAATAAATTAGAAGAGCTGAGATGAGAATACTGATAACAATGCCGCGAAAGACTCTTAGAGATAGAGTGAGAAACTACACAATATTAAGGATATGTGGAGTAGAGGACCGAGGAGAAGGTATTGTAACGAACATGTGGAAAGAATGGAAGACGACAGAATTCTATATATTTTATAGTGAAACATGCTAAACCATCAGCTAGGCGTCCCCTAGGAAGACCACCAAAAAAGTTGGAGAGACAGTTGGCAGTCAACTTACCAGGAAAACCAAACCTAAACAGACCATAAGGTCTTCCGAAAGAAGAAGAAGAAATGAGAAAGGCCCCCGCGTGAAACTTGTGCACTAATTTGTTAGGGAAAAATTCCTTGAATAAAATGTTGCCTAATAATAAATCAAGAAATAACACTTCGAACTCGTTTGGAACTATCAGACTGTGTAACTTTTCGGAGTCAATGTCAGACTAATTCATCAGACAAATTCATGAAAATCTTCAGAATGGTGAAAACTGTTCGATATATGAATCGACGAATTAGTGCACAACATTTACGCAGGAGCCTTTCGCCTATTATTTAAAAAATTTGCTGATTATTTTTTGTTCCTGAGTCTGGGAAAGAAAACTCTTAAAAATTTCAGAAAAAATGCAGAGACGTCCCATAATATATTTCAATTAATATCTTAAAGATATTGTTCATAAAGATACAATTGACAACAAGTTGTGAATTTTGGTGTATGACTAGGTCGAGTAAAAATTGATGAACATAGTTGTTCTTCCGACTTTTCATAAATCCTAACAATAGCGTGCCTTCGATCTCACTGTTTACGCTAGTTCATTAACCCGATGTGAATTGTAGCAGTTTCTATTGCGCGGAGTGGACACGATTAGAAGCTGCTCCATCGGCACTCTATCAGTGTAATTTCACTTTCTAGCGGAATTGAATTAGCTTTGTGTTAATGACTCGATTGAAATGAAAATTTGTGAGAAAATGATTTCGCTCATTCCATTCTCCATAGAGAATGGCATTCTGTATTCCAATTGAATGTCTAACGCAAACTGAGCTGCAAATTCCAAAAAAAGCTTATTCGTGTTTTGTTCTCGGCGAGTACCTAGTCAGTACTTGAGAATGTTCCTACCAAAACGTTTTTAGAATTTTTCATCGATCTGTCAAGATAATGAAAAAATAGTAATTGCTGATTGCGAATCAAATCCTAAACTTGCGATTTATCAATGAGAGCATAATGCACACCAAGTATCAGCTTTCATACTTCCTGTTTCATTCTTCCCTTAGTGGTTTATTTTCTTGTGCCTTTCCACTTTGAGAAGTAGAGGGTTGACAGTCTTGTCGACTTATTTGATCAATCAAGTTCAACGTTGAAAAAGAATATGCCTGTTCATTTTTGAAGACGTGCCATTAAAATTTTATTGCATTTCTGAAGGAAGAACTTCGATATTTTTCTCTCACGGGTTGTTTGGAGGGGATCAATGTTCAACTGAAATAGTTTTGACCCCACCTTTATCAGTAAAATTATTACTACATATAATTTGGTCTGAAAATAATGTACGACAAATAATGAATCAGAATTTGCTGATCAGAATTAAATATATTCTTGCAGATTGCCGCGAGAAGTGATTATAGTTCGAATTCTATTTCGAAAAATGCACCATCGCCATACATAGGAAACCGACAATTAATGCTACAGAACGTTTTCTCAGGCCGCTAGCATAGAAGTGGGATTGTTCCTAGCAAACCCAGGCCATCGTCGAGCGGGTGCATTGGCCCCAAGTGGCGGACTTGGCACTAGCCGGGGCCGTTCATCCTCTCTGGCTTTATTCCGATTATGCTTCGTTACATAACTTCTATATTTATACTGTTAGGCCAAAATCTGAATGAACCTCTCCCATGTGCAGCATGCGGTGCGCGCATTTGTGGACTTAGATACAGATACAAATCATGTTCTTGAGTGCCCATGTGGGGACTCGATAATAATTAACTAAAACTTTTCAAGAATGTGCATTGGTGATTTCTTCTGAGATGAGATAATTCCATGTTGAATAGAATATATATTTTAAGGGGGTCTGAGTTGGATTGATTTTTATAAAATCATGTTATGTAAAGAATGCATCATTCGAAGATCAAGATGTTTGTGCGTTCAAGTTATTTTTGGTATTTTTCATGAATCAGCATCGACCAATACTATTGAGTTTTCAGTCTACCAGACATTAAATTTTTTATCAGGTACATTTCATGGACAGTAACGAAGTAAGAGTACTTAGATCTATCTCGAGTCAAAACTTACCGACAACAAGAATTTAATAAATAAAGCCAACAAGAATTTGTATTTGAAAAACAACAAATATCAAACAGATAATTATGCATTTGGCAGAAAAAATTTCATTGATTAGTGACAATTTAAAGAACAGGCATGTTTCATCAGAAATTTGTATCAGGGTTTTGTTACACAATATTAATTTTACTACGCAGGTAATAGATATAAGGTGTAGATTGAAATTGTTTTGTTTCAATGGATTAGACAGAACGAACAGATCCGAATATCAAACTTATCGTTTGAAATGTTTTCTGACATGAGCCTGTATTTTCTGAAACCTTGTTGAATAATGTGATGAATTTACAAATAACAAGAATTTATTCAGTGAAGTGTCACCGCATTGGTGTAATTGAAAAAAAAACACGTCCTGTGATAGTCAAGTTCGACCTTTTTTCAGAACAAACTTGATGTATTCAGGACCGTTTGAAGGCTGAAGGGAACTGGTATTGGAATTACAGAGGGCCTTAACAAATCTAGATTCGATATCATACGCAAAATTATTACAGAAATATTCCAGAAATCAGATATTCACTCGTCATGGAGACATTTTTGTAAGGAGGAGAATATAGTAAGAAAATATCTCGTTGAAGATACTAATCATCTTTTATTATATATTTTGAGGAGGAAAACAGAATTGTAATAGTTTATTCCCATAATCTTTTGGCGTGTTTTATGCTGTGTTTTCGTATTGTTTGGACGCAGGAGAGTATAATGGATCTGGATTACGTGGGGTTGGTGGACACACTCGAGGAACTTGATAACAGAATATTTGATGATTCTGTTGAAATGGGCTCTATATTCGCAGGGCATCATGGTTCCTTTGAATATTCGTAGTGTGCGGAAGAATTTCAATGAACTTGTTATCTATTTAAATTTGATCAATCTGGAGAACACTGATATTATGATATTTTCGGAATCTTTTAATTAAGAAAATATGAAAAATGCACGAATACAGGTCTTTAAAAGTTTTTATAATAAGTTAGTTATCAATAAGAACGATGTTTTGATTATTTACTATCGGGAAGAATTTATTGTGAAACATTGTATTATAAAATTAACTGAAAATGGAATATTTCGATGCGAGGTAAAGGTAAAAGTTAAAACGTGCCTAGGCAAAACTGCTTCTTACAGACAGCTTGATAGATATCTGAATAGTTTATCACAATACGAATGTTTTTCCGGAATTAATGAAACTACGAGAAAGACGAAAAGATCTTTATCCCTATTAGACCATTTATTTGTTAAACTTCAGAATCTAGACTGTAAATCCATCGAAAATTTTCCAACTGTACATTGAATTAACAGCCAACCGTTATACATAATATGGTATGATATTTGTTTCGGTAAAAAAAATTCAGTGATGAATTTCAACAGAGTGAGGAGTAATTAACTTTTTTTCCATCTACTGAACATTCATTAAGTTGATTTTATGGAGTCCATTTTTTTAGTGAAAATTATCTTGATTGTACTTGAAACTTTGAGAAACAGTTCTTGTTTGTTTTTTCAGTTTTGCAACTTTTCTTGATTTCATGGAATCTGGGAGCGAAGGCAAGGCTCATTTTCATCAGAGGAAATATTTTTTTTGAAAAATATATTCTCCTCCTGTGAAAGGAGTGAATATTAGGAATGAGCAGTTTCAGAGTTTCAATACGATGAATCTCATCAAAGTGGTGAGAAATTAACCTTGAATTTTCCAATTACCCAATATTCCATTATGTGAGTTTTTTTCATTTTATGGAATCATTTTTCTTTAATTTAATTCAGTTTCATTCTCTGGTGTATCTCAAATTTTCAAGCATCATAAAACAAGATATTTTTCAAAAAAAAGCAGATTCGATAAGATAAAGAAATATACATTTATAGCGTGAATTCATTTATATAGAGGTTAAAATTATTATTATTTATCGAAATGATAGAAAATGAGTGTTGAAAAGTTTTCGACGGATGAAGAAATGAAATTAATTGAATTAGTTTCCACAAATAGATGTTTGTATGATGCATATCATGCTGGATATAAAAATATTTCGATGAAAGACAGTGTCTGGAGAAAGATCGCGACAGAAATAGAAGGAAAAACAAGTGAAAGGAAATTTTTCCTTTATCATTTTAAATTTGAACTCTTTATGTGAATATAAAACAGTTTCATATAATTGAATATTAATTATTCCGAATCCTATGTTCCTGTAACTATTTTTTCTTGCCAGGCAATTTGACCCTCGGACTGCGAATCCATCTACTCTGGCAAATCCTCCTTTTCTGCCTATTCTTATACATCAAATGCACATCACGCCTTTTCTTATTTTTTCTTTTCATATACAGGGTGACACACCCCCATTTTCTCCCCTGTTTCTGTAGCTTTATTCCTGAAATTCGGAACATTGAATATACTCACTGTAGGGCACTTTTTGACATATTTAGAAAAAATACAATTTCCGGTTTTTCCGTGTTCGTATTGGTTATACAGAAAAATAGTTGATATGGATGGATACCCCACCGATGGTACTTTCGAATGACGTCAGAGTACCATTTTGCTACCATTTGACAAAACGGAGTTTCGAGTGAAAAAAGGTTTTGATTTACTTTTTTGGCACGTATTTCGAACCACGATACTTTTAAAATCGAAATTACTAAAGTGTAGCATTATTTTGATTATTTGGAATAATTTTAGGGAGTTCATGGCTCTCTAGATCGAAAAATAAAATGGGCGTTCTGACGAATAAAATATCAAGTATGAGGTATTATTAGATTGAGAAAATTATAGAGATTTCAAAAATGTAATAATATACCGGGTGTCCCATTTGAAAATTGAAAGTTGATGTCATTTCCGGAAAAACCAGAAGTTGGATTTTTTTCTGAATATGTCAAAAAGTGCCCTAGAGTGAGTATATTCAATGTTCCAAATTTCAAAAATATAACTACAGAAACAAAGGAGAAAATGGGGGTGTACCATGAATCTGTGTCACACTGTATTTTAAAATAATTTCATTCTCCTCTTCTTCCAAAATATGAAGCGCAAGTACACTCCATCTTCGAATTCTCACTTTCGACTGTCGGCCTAGTAGTTTGGCTGCAGATAAGGAAACCACTCCGACGTCGCAGCGGACGCGAGCAGTAGCTGCTCGCATTCACTGCATGCGTCCGACGTACAAGCGAAACCATACCTTTAGTGAGTGTCTTAAAAAATTCCTATTGAATTCAGAAGTAGTGTTAACGACCTAATCGATGATTGATGAATTAGTTTAGATAGGTTTGAAGGTCTCAAACAAGAAAAACCACTTGTGTACAAAGCCGACGTTTCGTTTATTATATAAACATCCTCAGGGCAGGTACTATGTGGTTCTCTTTGTCAAACGGGATTCATACAAACAATAACAATCACGTAAAGTCAGACGGAACATATCTCCTAGGCAAGGAACAGACATCAACAGACTAGTTATATTAATTTCTATGAAATCCAAGAAAGACGTTGTCGCACATGCTGACTTGACTTTTTGTGTTTATTATGATATGAACAATCATTCCTAATCGATGAAAGTCATTGTCGGGCCGTAGGAGGAGTAAATGAGGAGTCCGAAAAATACTAATATTACTAACTAATACTAATATTATTCAACGTTCTATGAAAACCAAAAAAGACGTTGTCGCATATGTTGACTTGAGATTTTGTGTTGATTATGATATGAAAAATCATTCCTGATCGATGAAAGTCATTGTCGGGCCGTAGAAGGAGTACAGGGGGAGTCTGAAAAATACTGTACTCTTATTATCAAAAGTTCTATGAAAACCAAAAAAGACGTTGTCGCATATGCTGACTTGACTTTTTGTGTTGATTTTGATATGAACAATCATTCCTAAGTCATTGTCGGGCCGTAGGAGGAGTACAGGGGGAGTCTGAAAAATACTGTACTCCTATTATTCAAAGTTCTATGAAAACCAAAAAAGACGTTATCGCATATGTTGACTTGAGTTTTTGTGTTGATTTTGATATGAACAATCATTTCTAATCGATGAAAGTCAATGTCGGGCCGTAGGAGGAGTACAGGGGGAGTCTAAAAAATACTCTACTCCTATTATTAAAAGTTCTATGAAAACCAAAAAAGACTTTGTCGCATATGCTGACTTGAGTTTTTGCGTTGATTTTTATATGAACAATCATTCCTAATCGATGAAAGTCATTGTCGAGCCGTAGGAGGAGTACAGGGGGAGTCTGAAAAATACTGTACTCTTATTATTAAAAGTTCTATGAAAACCAAAAAAGACGTTGTCGCATATGCTGACTTGAGTTTTTGTGTTGATTTTGATATGAACAATCATTCCTAATCGAGGAAAGTCATTGTCGGGCCGTAGGAGGGGTACAAGGGGAGTCTGAAAAATACTGTACTCCTATTCAAAGTTCTATGAAAACCAAAAAAGAAGTTGTCGTATATGTTGATTTGAGTTTTTGTGTTGATTTTGATATGAACAATCATTCCTAATCGATGAAAGTCATTGTCGGGACGTAGGAGGAGTACAGGGGGAGTCTGAAAAATACTGTACTCCTATTATTCAAAGTTCTATGAAAACCAAAAAAGAAGTTGTCATATATTATGACTTTAGATTTTGTGTTGACTATGATATGAGCAATCATTCCTAATCGATGAAAGTCATTGTCGGCCCGTAGGAGGAGTACAGGGGGAGTCTGAAAAATACTGTATTCTTATTATTAAAAGTTCTATGAAAACCAAAAAAGACGTTGTCGCATATGTTGACTTGGGTTTTTGTGGTGATTTTTATATGAGCAATCATTTCTAGTCGATGAAGCTCATTGTCGGGCGGTAGGAGGAGTACAGGAGAACTGTACTGTGTATCTGAGTCAGATAATTCATGTTGGGGGCCCTTAGACAGTGCAATTTCGGGGCCCCCTTTTAACCATCATCATAATGTGACCGGTTACCCTAACTGATGCGGGGCCCCTGGGCAATCGCCTAATCTGCGTAATGGTTAATCCGGCTCTGCCCGGTAACCTGCAGTAGAACCCCGATTATCCGGTCCCGGTTTATCCTGGCGACGGATTTTCCGTGCGACATCTTACGTTGATCTACCGTGCACGCCATCAGGCGTTTTCGCACAAAAACGCCCAAGTAGCTGCACAGACATTCGTTTCGGGGCATCACCATCAACATTTTAGTACGTGTTTATTCCTGCATTTCTCGTCAATTGCTGTACTGGCTGACCAACCCGTTAATGTGAACAAACACAATGCATCGTACTACCGGTGCTATTGAAAAACGTAATCGCAATGTTCTCATCTTACTATTGAACAGAAAATGAAAATAATAAATTTTTTACATTTGTAAAAGCATCTTTTCTTATTGGAGTTTAGTGATTCACTAAATAAATTGTTATAAACAATGAAATCTAATGATTTCGATTATCCGTGTTTTCGATTATCCGGCGAAGGCTCGGTCCCGGCGCCCGGATAATTGGGGTTCTAGTGTATTACATATTGATAATTATTTCTAATTGTTACTAAGTGATTTTAATACTTAAAAAGGCATGTGCCATTATTAACACTAAGAGATTTGCACTAGTTTTCATTAAATTTCATTATAATTCTTACAAAATTGTGTATTTTATCAGTACCATGTTACCCTCGTCAGTCCCCTGGTAATCAAATTAGGAAAATTTTAAACATCCCACAATCTACTTCAAAAAGTGACTGGCCCAATTTGGAACGAAATATTCATTAGATTAGCCATCAAATACACACGAATTGGTAATAATGTGATTTAATAACTATAGTAAACAAAATATCCTCAAAAGTTACCCAACTTTTGTATAATCACCCATACAAGAATTGCGTTTAAAAATATTAGATCAGATTAGATTTTAATATTTCCATATCGGTTTCTGGCGAATCTCAAAAATTATACTCATATGAATAAGAACTTCCCTTTCGGTTATGTAGAATTGACTCTAATCACGCATCGAACTATCTGGTCTATGAATTCTACTGAAATTTCCCGTTTCGTTTTCAGTGCCTGTTCAGGCTGTTCGTAAATTGCGAACGAATATCTTTACAAGAATGGAGAAGGTGACGGGACCTTTACAATTGTTGACAAGATGCTTAGATGAACATCTGAAGATAAAGGTAATATTAAACATAGTTTCCTCAATTAACATTTACTGAAGCAGCTTTTTTAATTTTATATTTCTACAGGATGTTCCATGAGCCTAATGGTGAATGCATGACATCCAGTCTTTACAAAAAAATTGTTTTTTTTTTTATCCTAAGACCATTAGTTTCGGAGATACGGGGTGATTCATGAACATTGGCCTAAATTTGCGATAGCTATAACACTGGAATGCAATGTCCGATTTCCATCAAATTTTATGGGTTTGTTCACTTCAGAAAGCTCTTTTAAACAGTTCATGAAATATCGATATTTTTAGGGCATTACCCGGAATATCATGATTTTCCTTTCAAACACCAAAATCTATATTCCTCACAGAAATTTCGTTATTGTCATGAAAATCTACATAATTTATTCTAAGGGATTTCATTTTCACTTTGCATGGCACACTATTCCTAAAAGAATAGGAACCGGACGAATTCATGCTTTATGTAAGTTTTTCGAAATGCGGCCCTGTTTTGATTCCTTTGGTAATAGCCAAATTTTGAATTCTGTTCAAGTCTTGTTTATTATGAAACCTCACTGGGTCTGCGTGAAAAAGAAGAATGCAGTATCAAGCTAAGAATTTTTTTAGAATTACATTTTGAATTAAGATTCAAATGAAGTAAACCCTCTAAGAAAATGAAATACGTTAGTGAATTCGCTCTGAAATCCAAACGATATGCCTTTTTTTCAATTATTGAATATTTGTGTTAATTGATTTCAAGAGAAGATATTCTATGCTTCCCACTATAGGTATCAAAATGAGAGATAGGTAATCCAATTTCCATTGAAAATTACAACTATGGATCAGAGTTACACCAATCTTGAATATTCCAATATGATATTTGTGTATAGTCTTTGAAATGGCAGTTCTTAAGCAGAAGTGCGAGAATATCGTCAGAGATTTCCCAATAGAAGAATACGTTCGCAAATGTGAGTAATTACCGGCTACATAATGAAAGATTCCTTAACGTTACCACACGATTACTCGTATTCTGTTCACGAATGAGTCCATATTCAATGAAAGAACTCGTCATGTATTGGCTGAGAATAATCCGCAGTTGACAGATTCTAAAAATTTACAATATAAACTTTCTATGAACATTTGGTGTGCAGTAATTGATGATACACTCATTGGGCCTCACAAGAAAGATTAACCGGATAAATCTATTTAAAATTTATTCAAAAAACTTTAGGTTTCAGAATTGAATATCAGAGGAATTCACTTCCAGCATGATGATGCAGGTCCACATAGATTCAGAGAAGGCACTCATTATCTGAATTATCAACTTTCCGAACAGATGAATATGAAATGGTCTCCGGATCTAAAGCCCCATGGTTATTTTCTGTGGGGTTACCTGAAAGAAAAAGTATATGCCACTGAAATAATTTCACGGAAGCATTTGAGGAAGAAGATAGAAGAAGCATGCGCAGAAGATAAACGAAATTCAGATTTGATAAGAAGGGAAATAAATCATCTAATTTTGAAAGCTAGGAAATTTGTCGAAATCTATTATGACACAACATTCACTGTTTTTTTTTTGTATAATGAATAGGTTTCAATTTTCTCAAAACAATAAAATTTAATATTTATTTTACATCATTTTTATCTAAGTTCAATATGTAATTTTTAGAGATTCACAGCTCGGTTTTGCATACTTATAATCAAATTTTCACACACACCCAGTAACTGAGGTTTCAAAATATGAAAGACTTGAACAGAATTCAAAATAATTCGAAATCTCGGCAAAAGACCAAAGGATTAAAAACAAGACCGCATTTCGAGAAATTTTCATAGAGGTCCGGTTCCTAGTCTCTTCTGACAATTGTATCATGTAAAGTAAAAATTTCATGACAATAACGAAATTTTTGTATGTAAAAAATATAGATTTTGGGGTTTGCAAAAAAAAACATGATATTCTGAGTACTGCGCTGAAAATATCGATATTTTATGAACTGTTTGAAAGAGCTTTCTGAAGTGAAGAAACCCATGAAATTTTATCGAAATCGGACCTTGCATTTCAGAGTTATAGCTATCGCAAATTTCGGCCAATGTTCATGAATCACCCCGTATCTCCGACACTAATAGTCTTAGGATACAAAACAACCAATTTTTCTGAAAGGCCTGGATGTCTTGCAGTCACCCCTAGGGTATGGCCAACGCCTCATGGAACACCCTGTATAATTTTTCTGTTCATTATGATTGAGAAATAAAAATTTATGAATTTCTATCCCAATCTTAAGAAGACAAACGGTGAACTTTCGACTTTATATCAATCTAGGTGTTTATAAATTAAATATTTGTTGATAATAAGATAAGATCATGAACTAAAGAGTAACGAAGATCTCCGTCTCCTGATAATTACCCATCGCAATGGGAAATGCAAGTAAATAATTGGTTAGATGAGTGGAAAAAGAGTATAACTCCAAAATTGCCGGCCCTCAACTAAGGTATTCAAATTTACTTCTGAACGTTGCTCCTCTACTCAATACAATAATAAGCAGTCTCAAAAGTGCATATGAGGTGTGTGACTCATATTGTTATTCAACTAATCGGACTCATCGAGAAAAGCAACGTTCAGAAGTAAATTTGAATACCTCTTTTAAAAACCGTCAATTTTAGAGTTATACTCTTTTTCTACTCACCGATTCAATTAGATCCCTCTTTACTTCAAGTAGAAACTTCTAATGGTTAGCATCTAGTAGGTACACAGTGGGGACGCTAATTAACCTCCCAGAAACTATTTTGGACCAAATAAAATGTAATTGAATATCTAATTCTTCCTAGATTTCGATAAATAATTTATCTTCCTAATATCACAATATACTGGGTGGCAGATTGCATTTTTTTCAATAATCAAAAGAAGTCGAAAAAAAAAACAATATTTTATAGCATTTAAATGATAATCTAATGGCCTCAAGTCTGAGGATCTTGGTGGCCAGTTCAGCGACCTGGAAAAACGCCCTATTGAAACCAGAATATGGGGAGGCGCTGTCTAACAGGACAGCCAGATTGCTTCATTATTGGTACATTCATTTGGAAAAAGATAATCTAGCGGTATGGTTTTCTTCAAGAATGAATAGCCCTATAATCCGATCGTCTATGATGCGTGGCTATACATTTAATTTCCGAGGTCCCTGCGCATGAGCTTCAAATGCCCAATGTGCATTTTCCACATTCCAGAATCTATAATTATTATGCTTGATGATCACTTCTTTCTGATGAAAACTAGCTTCATAATAAATGAGTAGGTATGTTCAATGGAAACTCATTTCCTCACAAAGTTGCAAAGGCTTGAACGCCTAGATACACCATAATTTACGGCCAATGAAACCGTGGACCTACAGACTTCCCTGCAGAAATAAGGCAAGGTAAAAATTCTGATTCTAGCAAAATCGTCTAATGTACCATGCACCTCAACTATTTGTGGTATATCGTACTTGTAGTAGACTGAGGAATTTCTGAAAATTTGAGTTGAGTCGCACACTTCACGTCGGCTGCCCATTCTTTCTCCACAATACAGCAATATTGATACTTCGAATCGCTGCCTTGCCCACAATATTTATTTTCCTAATAAGTGCGAAAAGACAAATTTTCCCTGCTATTTCTTTCCGCAAAAAAAGTGTGCGGGAATGGAATAGCAGGGTATATTCCCGTACTGCTTGGCAATTTGACTCTGTACGAATTGAAATTCGTGCGGGAAAAAGGGTTGAAAGCGCACGCTTGTAGAAAAAACCATTTTCGTTTGATAAAATTACAAGAGAACACTGGTAGTACAGTGGTTAATAGAATGAACTTTCATCGCTCAACATAATATCATGACATGAGTTTTCTCAAAAAAGTTTTTGTCTGGTATGAACATTTTTATAGCCAATCTTTTGAAGAAAAATTTCGATCTACAATCGAAAATCAATTCACATGTTTCATCATTTTCATTTGAAGTTATTGGTTGAAGAGGCCTTTCTTATATTATTCAAAAATTTCTTCTGATTGTTTCCTGTTTCAGAGACTAGGAGAGAAAACCCAAATTAAGTTTTCAGGAAAATGAAATATGAAAGTTGGATGAGGTTGCGGCTTAACATTGGAGAAATCAGAACTCTATCAATTTCAAGTAATTGCTTGAGAAACAATTCGTTCTTATTTTTTCGAAAGAAAAACAATTTTGGTGAGGTTCCATTTTGTGAGAGCTCCTTAACGAGCCCACATGCGATAAATGTTTCCATTTGATAAACGTTACATAAGTTAGACCGGAATGAAGCTAAGGGCTTGAAGAAATCAAATCAAATTTCATAGCCAGAAAATGAGGGTAGTAAAATTAATGGACGGATTTCTGTTTTCATTTTGAGTTAAGGGTTGGAAAAATATTATTTTCATGCCGAAATTATATATCAGTTGATTTTATGAAATACTTATATTTCGTTGGCTACAATAGATCAATTCAAAAACGTAGTATGCAGACAACACTTTTCTATGTCCAATTAAAGAACCGTCAATGGTATATGCTATCAATAGTAATCACGGATGGCCTCTATATATCATTACCAATGTTGCTCAACAAGGAAAACGATGGCAAAAGGTTAGTGGAATTTCTTGCTGAAGTTGCGTACGATAGCACGTCGATATGTATTGGAATGACTTGTTCAGGTCGCGGTCAATATTCCTTTGGTCTACTGGGTATCATGGTCAACGCCATGGCCAAATTCAATCCGTTTACTTTGCTGTAACATTCAACATTTAGTTTTGTATTCGTTGGAACACGTATTGGATTAACCTTTCTATAATACAACCCATGAGATCTTAACGATTTTACATTGAACTACCTAAGGTCAATAAAACTTTTATTTTCATTTATCATTTTTTTTTGTTAGCGTTGCATTGGTTGAAAGAAATTGGTCCAAAAATAAAAAATTCTTTCCTTCAATGAACGAAATACCAAGTCGAGAAACTGAAGGTGTTTCACAAAACATCAATTGTCTGATAAAAAAAAAACGTAAATACGAACCAATTGAATCACTGAATTTGAAATTTCAACAAATCTCTGTCGCTTCAACTTGACGGTGCTGGATTGAGCAATCGAAATTTTATAAAACCCACCTTGAGCGGCAGACTGCAAATCAAATTGTTAAATTTATCGACTAAAAGGACGACTTGATCCAAAGGGCATCAATCTCGTAGATTAATTTTACGCTTGGTATTTGGAGGACTTGGCATTTTCGGTCATCATTTGTCATATGAGAGCTGGAAGAGACCTATTGTTGTCATTATTTAGTTGTATTTAGTTTGTTGGATTCTCATTTTTTCCTAGGCAATTTATGTTTTTTAATGCTCAAATTTCTTCATTCATTTATGAAATACCCAGAGTAGTCTTTTTTCCCTGCTTTTTTAACTGCTTCAACTTAAATTCTCTTTGTGTTCATATTCTTTCTTGTTGGGCTTTCCCCCCAATTCTACCCTGAATTAATCATGTACTAGTTATTACTAATAATAATATTATTTTCATAATTTAATAGATGAACACTGGTAACACATCCGTGGTTTATATAGGTATCCTTTTAATTTTCTCCAAATAGTGGTTCATTAATTTTTACTATGTTATGTGTGTCGTTTCAAATGCACTCTGCAAAAACCTGAAAGGAATGGCGTTATGGGTAAAATTTTCATTCCATAAGCTGCTTAATTGAAAACTAAAATGAACCTCTCGCTGTCTAAGCGTTTGAAAACATTCAATAAGGCAGTTGTTACCTAATCTCTACTCTTACCCTATCCACACACTGTGATCATTATATCTCAAACTATCATCTGTCGGTCTGAGGGCGTCATTATTTGTGATACATTGACCGGGATATTTAAAATTGTGATCTAACACCGAAACTGTTCAACATGATCAGTCTTGAGGATGAAAGAAAAACTAATGCCATCTCATTCTTCATTGCCAATTTTATTTCATATACATAGAAACATATTGTGAGACTATATTATATTATTGTTTTTCCTGACTAGAGTTCACATTTTGCTGATAAAAGGCGAATCATTTTTGTTGATGAGCAATCAAGCATTCGAAAAATTTTTATTTTCCTTGTATCGAAATTTTTGATGCATATTGATTTATCGCAATTCATTTCACCCAAAACCAACATTACATATTTTATAATCATAAAATTATTATTATCAGGAATATTATAAATGTAATTTCTTGGGTGCTCGGGAAAAGGAGTATGAATCATTGAATGGCCACCGTAAAAATGAACTCCACCTTCTTGTAATATTACGAGGTAGAATATAACTAAGTACAAAATAGTAGGATATCTACTTCAGACGAATCCATATAAGATCAGTTCACTTATGTTTTCTGAACCTTCAGTGAAGATAATATAAGTCTACTTATATGCTACGATTCTGTTTGCCATCGTGACTTATCAGGTCTTGTACTCAGATTACCTAACCTCTCAATTTCATAATTTGTGGCGATTCGAATAAGTCCTGTATTTTCTTTGGTTCAAATATGATAAGTCATTGTTTTCCTTAATTTTTCAGTTAGATTTTTTTACAAAATGAATGAATGTTTTATGTTGATATGTTTATTCGAAAATGGTATTACTTTTCAAATTATAAAAGTCCTACAATAAATGAACAAATAAACTTGAATTAACAAAAACCACCAATTTTGATTTATACTCCCTTTACCAATTACCCTAGATTTGTTCTTGGAATAATATCCCGAAAAACATCAATCAGGAATTCGAAACGTTGAATCATCTGATGCTAGTTGATAGTATTGACGACCTTGTCCTAATGGCTTACAATAAGACACTTTATGTAGACTTGAAGTTCACAATAACAAGGGAATATTATCCTGAATAAACGAGATCAAATGGTATGTTGGAACATGAAATATATTCTGAGATTTTCGGAATGATCATAATATCTACGTATAGCTGAATACTCGTATTTCTTTAGTGGAAGAAAAATGGAAATGATTTATTCGACAGTTGTGTGATACAGAGCCGTTAAATGCTCATGAATTTGAAATAATCAAGAGAATAAGGGCATGAAGTCGAAACGTTTGATGGATTATTCAAATTCATTGTCTACGAGCCTTTTGGCTTTTAAGGGCAATTGCGTTTCAAGAAAATAGTTTGTAGCAGAAAATACCAATACAAATAAATTCATCGTCTACTAGCCTTTTGACCTTTCCGGGTAATTGCGTTTCAGGAAAAAAGGTTTTGAGTGAAAATAATAGGTGCCTGCAAATTATTGTTTGATACAATTGAGGATAAAATACATGGATTTCATTTTTTATAATTTCCATTCAAAAACGTTTTTAATACAACGTTAGTCTTTTCAAACTCGAAATTAAGTCTCTGCTACTGGTAAAATGGGGTGAATAGGAACTGTATGGTGAATAGACTAAAAAAGTAACAAAGTTATGTTATAATTTCGTGGGATACTGAGTAGTGATATAGAAATGTTCATATGGTCGCCTGTCATCGTGCGTATATTCGCGATCACGCGCGATCGACTTTGCTATGTGGCCAGTATCTTGTTTCGCGCGACATCGCGCGTATTGAAGTACAACTGTCAGTCATAGACATGTTCAGATGATTCGCGGGATTAGACGTACAAAGCTGAAATATTGACAGAGATTTCAATGACTTTTTCTGTGCTCGCAATCAAAAAATGACAGTAGTCGCGGGCTGCCGCGCTATCAACGCACGACTATTTGAATACATCAACGCGCGTTAACGACCTGCAAACGTTCGTTGTCGCGCGATCATGTAAACTTATATTGTATATACTCGATTTTATATTTTTTTCTATTAACCCCACCGCAGACCAGAAGCAATGTAGACTAGTATTGAACAAGCGACATAATTTTTTTTGCAGGCATTACCAATTGAACAGAAATTGTATGTCTATTGTATGAAATGTAACCAGACTGGTCAAAATATGGATATTAAATTATTTTTATTTACAAAGATTTGAGCATTCAAACATCAGAATATGATAATATTCACCCCATTTTACACTACTGAACCACCCAACGATGTCCGAACTGAAAAATGACATGTTAGTAAACTCGTACATCTACAGATTAAATCACAAAATTATTTTGGGTATTTCAATGATACCATCGATAAAAGTACCATATGAGACACTGTTGGACGGGCAGAATATAACCACGAGTTCGTAATATAATACTGTAACTGCATCGTCAAAGACCTTTTTGGCTCAAAATTAACATCTAGAGTCATATTCAAGGCTAAATAAAGAATTTCAGATTAAATATCCGTCAAATGACATTTTATAGTATTGCCCCAGAAAATGTTATATTTTACAAAGTCTCAATGATTTCTCTGAAGCAACTTGAGGAGAGAAAACATCCTGAACTGTACTACTGTTTTTTGTAAAACCTTCGAAATAGTCGTTATTGGTACTCGTGTTATAGTCGACACGTCTTTCCTGCATATTAGTATTTCCGATTCTGTTCGAGAGAAAAAGTGTGTTAGTGTGGTTTAGGAGCTTATCAGATCAAATTTACCCGGATTAACTTTCATATGAAACAGTCATGAAGCTGAATATTCATTTGACTTTTTGAGAAGTTTTTATCTCTTATGTGCAATGATGCTTACTAAAAATTGCATATTTTCAAAACTCAGAATTCGACAAAATGATGATATTCATGTTCATAGAATCGATGGCAGAAAATAAACTGAGGGATATTAGCTTGCGATTAAATTTTTAAGTTCCAAGTCAAGTTTCATGGTTTAGAAACAAAACTTTGTACGGAAGACTTGAGTCAATGTTTTGAGTAGAAATTTCTGCATTGTTCGTCTTGAGTGCGACAAATAAAAGTGTAGGTACAATAAAAGAGAAAGTGAAACTTATGATACTAGACAATCGAGTAGACAATAAAATTTCACAGCAATGTAAACGATGAACTGTGCAAAATCTGGGAACTAAAATGTATACTTTAAATGTATCTTATCATTTTTTATCCTAGTAGAATGGAGTAACACTACTATAAGCATTTTTAATATGATATAGACTGAATCGATCAATTATCTAGTTCTGCTACTATCAAATCAGAATGAAATAGAAGATGTTTTCGTTTAATTTTGATACTATTTGTTCTCTGCTGTACACCCTACCTTTCAATCTAATTGTACTTAGCATTGCATATAAATCACGGGCATGGATTCATCCTTGATGGACTCATAGAATATGTCTGTCGTATGAGATAATTTGTGGTTGTTTTGACAATGGTCTGGGTTGAATTCATGTCTGCTTCACGAGAATTGGGCCAAGACTTTCTTCAAAACTTATCGAATTCCATAATTCGTCAGTGAAACTACGAAACGCTTGACCTTGCCACTATTTATTTCTGATACATGCAGGCACAATTTGCATAACGTATTAATTAATCGTTCGTAATAGAGTCGCCCCATTTACGCGGTGACATTAAGATTTAAATATTTATAGAACATATTTGTATTTTCTCGCTAGGCATAAGGCCGAAAATCAGTCTCTTATTGGACGGACGGAAAAAACTTATGATATCTTTATTAATGTTTTCATGGATGGGGATTTATTGACGCTGATTATTTCTTGTCGGGCAAAGCTATGTGCTCAGGTAAAGGTTGTACTCCTGATATTAATATTTCTCCAGGTACCTTCATCTGATTTGAAAAAAAGTCAACTTGAAATGTTATGGACACTTATGAAATCGATTTGTTACACATTTCCTAACATATATATATATATTGTAGAATATTTTTCTCGACCATATAAAAATTTACAAAAATGTAGTTATCGGGTATGTGAGATTTTCAAAGAACATTGCGTGTGTACAGAGAAAAAAAAATGTTTTACCTTGTTGATGAATGATGTTCACCTATCCGATGTCCCTAGTAGTTTTATTAACTTTTATTACCACTAGCGATTACATTTTAAATAGTTAGTGTTTTGTACATCTTGTGAGTAAGGCCATTTTCTCTTGTATTGTCCACGAACTTACATTTCATGTATTACAGTTTCTCCTGAGGAAGTTGACAACGGTCGACGAAATATTGAGAATAAAGATAATCACAGATCATTTTGACTGTTTGAAAAAAATTGACCACATACCCGATAACTAAATTTTTGTTATATTTATATATATATATATATATATATATATATATATATATATATATATATATATATATAGCCATTTGAAAACGAAACAGACGAGATTACAGACGAAATAAATTTTTTCGATAGAAATGCTCGGACAGGTCGATTTCTGTTTCGAGGGGGACAACATAAGATGTGGGTTACTAGCGTTTCAACCCTTGCAACTACAACCCTCACCCCCAATTTTTGAATAGGAAAGATGGGGTGAGTGATACCTCATTTGAAAGGTATTTTCATACTGATTTCAGCACAGTAATTGTTTTTTCATTTTATGCATTAGTTCTCGAAATACAGGGTGGCCATTTGAAAACGAAACAGACAAGATTACAGACGAAATAAATTTTTTCGATAGAAATGCTCGGACAGGTCGATTTCTGTTTCGAGGGGGACAACTTAAGATGTAGGTTACGGACGCATAGCGCTTCAACCCTTGCTACTACCCCCAATTTTTGAATAGGGAAGATGGGGTGAGTGATACCTCATTTGAAAGGTATTTTTATACTGATTTCAGCACAGTAATTGTTTTTTCATTTTATGCATTAGTTCTAACGATTTTGAAGCATTGACTCGGGCCTTTCGCAAGCGTACTTCGAACAAAAAAGTGTTTATAAGTGACACAAACTTTTCAGAGAAGGCCTGGAAGATGATTATTACATTGCCTGCTGCCTTATTTTTATTTTGAAAGTTTTCCTTCCATTTCACTTTTATTATAATGGCGTTGTTCATAATGAGTTCATGCTATAAGATCGTACGCTCAAAAAGATATATTACTTTGTTGAAAAATGCGAAAACAGCCTAGAATTATGCAACACGCAGTCTTGGAAGTTACATAGTGTAACATTCGTCAGAAGATACGTTATTCAACCTTTTTCTGAACAAACTTAGGGTTCTGGAATGGTTGGACATTAAAAATTTTTATTCGTTAGGTGCATGTCCTTTTTGAGAATAGAGCAAAACATGTTGTATGTTTCACACAAACGTTCATATCTTTCACCATTCTATATACCGGTTATGCGATTCGATTGCTGGGGTATTGTGTTTTTGATTTCCCCCATTTTGATGAAACGAAATATTTCCCTACGTGGATCAGAAGTCATGACATATATGCAGTACTTCACCAAAAGATGTTATTGGAGTTGAAATATTTATCGATCTTCACAAGCGAACGATTCCCTAATTATAAAATTCGATCATGAAATATGAGATTGAAATCATGCATGCTGAATTAAATTTTTTTGTAATTCACTTAAATTATATGATGTTGATCGATGAAGTGCAAATCAATGATCTGTTCGCCCCCTACGTCAGCGATATTTATCGATTTCGATAAACAAATTCTGTAAATTGGCGGTTATCTATAAGGAAAATTAAAGCTAGGAAGTGAAAATTTTTCGATGAATTGATAAATATTATCTGATAAATTTTAAAGTATACATATTTATATGCTATCTCATATATGTGTTCTTCCTTCTCGATTCATGAGATTGGAAAATCAACCGGTTTTATTGCATCGCAAGTTCTAATGTCTGAATAAATCAGATTAATGTCGCCGCTATACAGGGTAATTCACGAAGACAGTTCCTTATAATATTTCAGAGAAGACTCGAGATGAACACTTAAAATATTTTAATCAAGTTTTGTTGGGAAAGATAAATATTAGATTTGTTCGACTTTCGGTTCCACCGGAAATGATATCAACTTTCATTTTTTTAATGACGATCAGATTCATTTGATTTGATATCTCGAAAAACTTTTAAAAATTTCTCAAATATGGCCCCATTCGAATATTAATAACTAGATTTTTGCATGAAAATTCCTAATTTTCGAACTAACAGGATGCTAACATAATCTTTGAGTATAACCATGAAAACCGTGTGAAACTGAGATTTTCTGGCACGATTTAGTTGTACAAGATGTGGCGGAATGAACAGAATTAGAGAAAATAACTTTTCTTAAACCATTCGAGTGGTACCTATTTGTAGAAAATTGAAACTCGGTTACTTATTTTCGACAAAATGTAATTCGCTTCCGGTATTTTGTTTGCAAATATATGCCAAAGAAACAAAACATCGTATGCATGGTATTAATATGAAAAAAATAATTATTATGAATTCGTTTTCCAAAGTTTTTCGTATTCGGTGTTGTCCCGTACCTGTTTCGACGTTAACATATCTTCATTTTTTCAGAGTTCACCTTCAAATTTTTAACGTTCTTCGTGTGTGACATTCTAGTTCGCTTGATGTCCCGAGGTGAACCACTGCAAGAATAATCGGATACGATTATCATGATATACCCACATCATAGCCTTATTGCTCACATGGTTATTCTTTCGGTCATATAGCACACAGCAGCGTATCAACCGATTCCTATAGCTATAGTATTTCTGTGTGATAATATCTGAAAAATAATCGATTAGTTAGCAACCAGAGGTTTGAAATTTTCTGGAAAATAATCGGGTGAAAATTTTTGTTTTTTATTTTTTCACAATTGTTTAATTAATGAATATACAGAAAAACGTTGGAATCTAAATTTGTATCTGACTAGCATTATTTATTTTCATTACGAGATATAATTCATTTAATTGGTAGTCACTTCGTGGTTGCACGCAAGAACTTTATTATAAAAACAAACCGATCAATATTTGGGACTTTGAACTATTGCTTCTTGAAAATCTGTTTTTTCATATGCTTAATTCTACTTTTTTTGAGTTTTTCAGATTTTATTCAATTGAATATTTCGTAGTAGAATGTAGTATAAAGGTGAGAAATTAGGTTAGAGAACGGTTGGTACCTGCACGCTAATACCGAATAATAATAATAATTATAGTAAAAGAAAAAAATATTGATAAACGAACTAAATTACAAAAAAGTGGCTGTTATTAATAAAAAACAAGATAATAAACTAGAGTTAGAAAATTTTGTATGAGCAAAAACGATACACTTTGACTTTTTTGCTCATACAAAATAATTTGTAAACTAATATATTTTCACATTTATTTTCTAAATTATATCTAGGCCGTTGGTACTTATTATATGAAAAGTATTCATTGTCATAAATACTTAATGAACTTACAAATTTAACTCTTAGAATTAGCTAATTTTCGAGCATTCAGAAAATCGTGGGTATGGAAAACGTAGATTTCTACATAATAAAGTTTCAAATAGTTTCTTGAAACCATAATAGTTGAATCGCATCATTTTAAATAATTTATTTTTTTTATTTTCCAAATTTTGGTAGAGAAAATTACTAAAAAACGATTTTTTAGTAGATATTTATGTGGTAATGATTTTTCTTTCCACGATTTCATCTCTGAGTTTTTTGCATATTATTTTGCTCAGCTACTTCTTTTATTGTTTATAGCGTGCTGACAGTTTTTTGTTTCTTTTTGATTTTCATTGCTCATGTATAATTTTTGTGAGTGAATTTTTCTATATATATATATATATATATATATATATATATATATATATTTTTTTTTTTTGCTTGTCTTATTTTCACATTCGTAGGTGTGTGAAATGTGTGCTAAATGTTCGGCCCCACGCTGCTTCACTATGCTTCCCTCTTGAAGGTATGAAAAAATTAGATTTAAATTGATCAGTCCCAAAGCAGATCCGTCTCTGAAGGAATATTGATAACACATATAAAAATAGCACAAATATCGCGGTGGTACTTTCATGGGCCTTGGTTCTACGAGGTTCCGTCGAGGTCGGAAGCAAGGTTACCACGCCTTGCTCACACGACGGTCATCAGGCGCGCCAAGGTGAAAATAGGATATTCTTTACCTTCATCGAAACTACTACGAATGTATTCTGCTAGTAAAACTCATGGATGTGAAATCGAATTGACTAAAAACTAATCTGATATGATATGTCATCGTTTTTTTTATATTCGTTCCACCAGAAAAATATTTTTTACCGTGCTGAATTTGAATTTATATGTTGACGATGATGTTTGACGATCGAATATTCTACTCGGTTGAAAAGCCGCATCGTAAGTTATATTTCATCTTTTTCATCTAGAATTTATTCTACCAAATTTTTTCATTCCTTTCGTTGCAGTTGTTCACTTACTTGGCTCATGAAGATGGTGATTTAACTCACCGGAACTAGTTGAGTCTTATAAAACAAATTCATTTCACCAAACATAAGACATTGTATCTTTTTCTTAATCATTTTTCTGAAAACTTAAGTCATGGGAATAGGTAGTAGTGAAATTTATGAATTTTTTTTACGAAATTATTTTTACGCTTTATTAACGAAGAAATGACAAAATAATAGATATATTATACGAGTTTGCAATGAAGAAATAGTTTTTCAACCGAGTTTTGAGAACTTACACCAAAGGTTCATACTACATTAATATGAAAACAGTTGAAATGAGTACGTCGACGTCAAGTCTGAATCGGGTAAAAACCTGAGTTAGAGTTGCCATCAGAGAAATATTTAAAAAATTCTAAGTCGTTTATTTTTCAAATTAAAACACATTTTTTCATTTTTTGAGAAAATACATACCCTGTGGTAATTATTGAATCTCCTGTTGCTAGAATTTTTCACTTATTCCAAATTTTATTTTTGGTACGGTATCCAGAATGGTGCTTATGTGGTTACATAAGCATAAGTAATTTTCAATTCTAATCCAGTTTCTCCAGCTTCTAATATAATGTCACTTTCTGTCGATCCAAATATACAAAATCAATATTTCGCACAACTTCAACTAACTCTACTGAAAAAAAAAAACTCTACTATATCAGTTCGACAAATTACTTTAAAAGTTAGCACAATGGCACAATACTATACTACATTATTTTTCAGATCAGTCGAAAACGGTTTTTATTCAAGAAACACTGTTTCCAACAATTTCTTCGAACTTTGTAAAAATTATTCTGGTGCCTCTAATACTTTAAGAATTCGGATGAAGCATCATTTAAAGAAAATTGTGACCTACCTACATAATTTATACTAGTGGCACATAAAAAATCCGAATTTAATGAGACAAGATAGATCTCAGTATCGTTTTAAAGTCAATATTTGAAGTGGGGAGCAGTGAAGGAAAAAAGTTTAGGGTAAAACAGGGAGACATGACGCGGCGGGAGAGACGACTCAATCCGATAAATCGCGACTTCGGTGCACGCAGCGCTATTTGCCTAAGATAGGTATATGCAGACGTTTTACTCTTTATATTCTTGAAAAATCGTGTTGAAAGTGCGATGAAGTTACAAGATATTGGGTGATATATAGTTGGTAAGTACCGAAAAGTTTGCAAAGTGTTTAGTTTGATCTATTGTTTATCAGAAATCCGCTAAAAGTCGACGTTCTGTCGAAGACGGTTGAAAGTTGGGTTGTTATAAAAGTTATAATCACTTATCTAACGACCCCTCTAGAATTTTGTTGTAACCTAAACGTCTATCCCATAGGTTTGGGATAGGCGACGCATGACGTTTCAGTATAGATGACGCACAATATTTTTTTTTTCAGACCCAAAATGCCTACTTTTACACTAGTCGTAAGAGTAGAAGAGGGAAATGGCACAGGAGGACTTGACAAGTGAGTTGTATACAAACGATTCCACAGACAACGTAACTTTTAATGAAAATGAATGCGTAGAATGCTTGGGGCGCTACGAAAATAACAAATCGACAGCGGAATGTTGCAGCTGGCTTCATGACACGTGCTTATCCTTCAAAAACTATTGTTTGCTGTTTGCCCTGTGGGAAAAAAAAGTTGCCGAAAAGTGAACATGTTATGTTGAACTCCTATTAGCAATCTTTCCCATACCCAATGCGTCGTCTCACCCATGGGGTGCGGGAGACATTGTCGAAATCAGAATTTTGTATTTTATTTTATTTTTGAAAAATGTTTGAGTTTCTTTTTATGTTGATGCTATACAATAAAAGTTTAATACCTGAAAAATTATTTATGATTTTATGACCAGGTTGAGTTCGAAATAGTTGATTTCCGGCGCATTTTAAAAATGGTGCGTCATCTCTCCCTGCTTTACCCTATTAAAGATGTAGCTCAGCTTCGGCAGAGAATTAGGGAAGCAGTGCAATTCGTCAAGAACAGAAGATTTGCCCGTCTGATATCCCGTTTTAAGAAGTTGTCGTCCATGTGTTCCGGCTGAAGGAGGTCAGTTTGAACATCTATTGTGAATTCATTGAATTTTGTCATAATAGGAAACTGTATTTCTAAGAAAAACCTTGTTTTCGTCCAATCTGAAAAAGAATTCAGTAAATATTATAGCATTTTAGAAACCTGATTAAATGTGCTAACTTTCGAAGTAACTGGCTCAACTCATGTATAACAATTTTTTTCCAGTACAGTCAGTTGAAGTTAGGTGAAATTTAAATTTTGAATATGTATTTGTTTCGGCAAGAAGTGACATTATTTTCCAAGCTGGAACAATTTGCTTATAATTGAAGATTACAGGTCACAGAAGCACTATTCGGGATAACAAATCAAGAACAGAAGAAGAAACAAAAAAAATACATATATATATATATATATATATATATATATATATATATATATATATATATATATACATATATATATAACATATAAATAATGAGAATAGCAGCAGAGTTTCAAATTATACTCCTTTTTTCTAAACTAGAGCTTTCGAGAATTTATTTTCTCGAGTTTAGAAAAAAGAGTATAATTTGAAACTCTGCTGCTATTCCCATTATTTATATTTTATATTGATAACAATTCAGAAATGAATATGTATATATATATATATATATTCAAAAATGAATATATATATATAGACTGATTAAAAAAAATCGACTTTTTTTGTTTTCACGAAACCCCCCCCCCTAATTATCTTCAGGGTATCGAAAAAAGACCTTTGTGAAAATATCAGCTCCAAATAATAACATTTAGAGGTCGCTCATCAATTATTTCTATTTTGCCTACTAATAGCAGGGGAAACATTTCTTTTTTCAATGAAAAATTCCTAGAACACAAACCAATAGGCGAATTGATACATTTTCGTGTAGGCAATCAGATACTCTACAAATATGTCCTTTACGATATTTCGATAAAACGGTCACTTCAAAAGTTATTCGATTCGATACGAATATACAGGTATTCTTGAAGAAAAAAATTATTCAAAAAAATCGACTTTATTTGTTTTCACACAACCCGCCTTTTAATCATCTTCAGGGCATCGACAAAAGCCGTCTGTGAAAATATTAGCTTCGAATATTAATATTCAGAGGTCGCTCATCGATAGTTTCTATTTTCGCTGCTGATGGCAGGAAAAAAATTTTTTTTTCAATAAAAAATTTTTTGTTCACGGACCAATAGACGGATTCCACTGTATGATACGTTTTGGTGTAGGGAACTAGATACTCTACGAAAATGTTCAATACGATATCTCGATAAAACCACTTATTCGAATTTTTTTCCAAAATACCTCAATATAAGGTATTAAAATAGAGGTATTTTTGAAGAAAAAGTTCGAATAACTTTTGAACCAGCGGTTTTATCGAAATATCGTATGAGACATTTTCGTAGAGCATCTAGTTCCTTACACGAAAATGTATCACACAATGGAATCCATCAATTGGTTGGTGAAGAAAAATTTTTTTATTGAAAAAAGGAAATTTTTTCCTGCTATCAACAGCGGAAATAGAAGTTATCGCTGAGCGACCTCTAAATATTAATATTCAAAGCTAATATCTTCACAGACGCCTTTTTTCGATACCCTGAAGATAATTAGAAATAGAGTTTCGTGAAAACAAACAGAATCGATTTTTTTGAATAATTTTGTTCTTCAAAAATACCTCAATATTAGCATCGAATCAAATAACTTTTGAAGGAGCCGTTTCACTGAAATATCGTGAGAGTCATTTTTGTAGAGTATCTGATTGTCTACACGAAAATGTATTACACAATAAAATCCGTCTATTGGTTTCTGCTCTAGGAATTTTTTATTGAAAAAAGAAATTTTTCCCTGCTATTAGTAGGGAAAATAGAAATAATTGATGAGCGACCTCTAAATATAATTATTTGATGCTGATATTTTCATGGAGGTCTCTTTTCGATACCTGAAGATAATTAGGGGGGGTTTCGTGAAAACAAAAAATGTCGATTTTTTTGAAACAGTCTAATATATATAGAATGAAAATAGAAATAATTTCGCCGTCCTTTCAATTTATGATTGAAAGAAAAAAGCGACATAAGAATACATCCACAGATGTGCTCTAGCTGGGCATGCATTAAACCTTGGACAACAATTTAATTTCGATGAAACCAAAATTCTCTGTCAAAGTAATAACCCAACAACATATAAGAGAAAATATTAATAATATCAATAAGAGAACTGATTATAATGGATTAAGTAATATTTATAGTTATATACTTCCCATGGAAATGCTTCATGTCCGACCAAATACTTTTAATGATTCTATTACTTGATCCATGTTGGTATTGGTTTTCTTCTTCTTTTTTTTAATATTAATTTTATGATTCAACATCAAAATTGACGTTAGTAAGTTCATTGTGAACGCATTTGGTCCGAAATATAGATGTATATATATATATATATATATATATATATATATATATATATGCTCATGCAAATGGCTAACGACTTTCGTCTTTCTGCCAGTATAAAATACATTTTATGGTATCCATACATTTTTTTTAAGTAGGGAGTAATGCACATAATGTATATGTATAAAAAAAAGCAGATGGTAAATAAACCAAAAATAAAATTTGAAAAAAGTGGGGTTTGGGAATCATCACAGGGTGTGTATTTTCTCGAATAATGAAAAATGCACACTTGGATTTTTTTAAATATTTTTCTGATGACTACTATGATAGCCTGTTCCCGATTCCGGCTTGACGCCTGTAAATAATGAAAATGTTCTGTGTGATTGATTCCACACATTTTCAATACATTTCATTTAATTTCTTGATACCAGAATAAATACCGAAATTGATTGATGAGTGAAAATACCGAGAAAAATACAAAATCGGATTTTATGATTTTCTTACGAATAAAGAATCCAACAAAGATTATTCTAGTTCTCACTTTCAGAATTTGAACAACTGACAATGCTGATAATAATTTCTGATCCATGAATTGGTTGAGGCTTTCGTGGCCATCGCTCAATGTCACCTGTTTGTTTCGAGCATTTCGGCGTAGATTAATTCTCGACGTTTCTCCTGATTGAGGAAGCTCAATTCAGTGAGAACATCTCCTGAAAGCATAACTCCTGAAGATGCAAAACACTAAACACTTGAACTGGCGAAACGTCGGGAATGAATCAACGACTACGACCGAAATGCTCCAAAGAAGCAAGTGACTTTTTTCTGATTCATTTGAATAGAATGAAAATTGAGTTTTATTAATGAAGGTTATCATGCAAAAGAGGGTTTGTAAAAGTGGAAAATTACCCATCACGAAAAGATATGGGAATTTCAGATACAGAATAAGATTCGACAAATCAATCTATCCGAGGATTACTCATCCAACTCTACATATAATGAAAGTAATGTTTCGATGAAGCCATTTAGCACTTTTCTTTTATCTCTGCTCCCAAAATATTAATATCTTGGACAACTGAAAAAACAAATAATATGATATAAACTCTCGAATCATGTCGATGGCCATTTGTATTTTTAACAAAAGCCGTTTATTATTAATCTGAAGGACTTTTATTCCAATAAATAACTATTATTATTATTATTTATTATTATTTATCTTACATACAATTTTTTTCGAAACGAATATATTCATAATGCCCCAAACATGAACAGTCTGCAAACAATGCAAAATTATTTTAAAACTACATTGTTGGGCTAATATTATTTGAAATATTAAAATATCACGAAATCCTGCTATAGATTATTTACTGAATTTTAGAGCTCCCTCAATTAGATATGTTATTTTGTATTTGTATTATCAAAAAGACTATTACAGGATTCATGATTAATAACTGAATCACGGTACCATGAACCAACTCGTCGTGGTAGCATAATATGATTTGAATAGATTTCACTTTACCGTGAAAATAACGCAATTCCGCTAAATGAAAGTGAAAAGTCTGGATAGCTGGCGATCTAATGAATGCATCGTTAAAACGAAGCAACTTTTCAAATGAGCGTTAGAAGAGAGAAAATTGATTACTTACATTCGAAACATTCACTTTCAACGAGTGAAAGTTTACGTCAGTTGGTTGCTTTAGTGAAACCAACTGCATTCATATTGTCGTACCATCTGTCTTATGAACAATTCAATACCATACAGGATATACATTTCTGCATTTCCTCAAACAGTAACATGCTCGAATGATTTTCAATGGTTATCGAAACGAAGGGAACAAAATTAAAATTGATGAACGCTTATGTTAATGTGATGAACAGCATGATTTTTAAGAAAATGTCTTCAATATCTATGGGTATTTGCAGTTATTCTGGAAATCCAGGGTATAAAAACGAAAAGCAAAAAAATCCCAGTGCTATGACATTCCGAGCCAATAAGGGATGATTTTTTTTGGAGAATCGTTATTCGGTTAATCCTCGGATTGATCTTTTTGCGCATTCACCATTTTGTGTTTCATGTTTGGATATTGGCATTGAAACTTTGAAAATTCATAAAAATCATTAATAAAATATAATCATAATCACGATATTAATAGGAGAAACGCTCTTGAACAGATTTTATATTTCATTTCATGGGTTGGCACGAAAGATTCTTGTAAAACTTTCAAAAGATTTTCAAACGTTATATATTATCTGACTGTTAATTTGGCTTCTTTTCATTCATCATGTTAGTAGAGGTTTGTAGAAATATGCTACACATGATTAATTTTCAAATGTGCTCTTCAATTCAGATTTATCGACATTTTTATATTCCGTGCTATCGTAGGGACCGCATTGAATGACTCTTCATATTTATTAATGAAAAATTATGATAATTTCATATATTTCGAGCTAGGAGAGAATTGCCTACCTATCAACCCATTATAGTTCGAAATTAGCTTTTATGCTCTCTATAAAAAGTGTGGACTGCGAACAAAAAAAGGTTAATGGAGATTTTCACTAAAAGGTTCATATCTCACGACATCAAAAACGCTAAATTTCGAGATTGTTCGAATTTTTACTTTCAGAAATTCGAAGGTTAATTTCTGGGAATAATGAACCAAAAATGATTCAATTATCGTGAACTCAGGAATTGATGAAGTACCTAAATATTCCGGAATTAGTAGTTGAATTAATGGAACAGGTTTCATAGTTTTTTAGTTTATACTCAGATATACATTTTGTGTGAATCTACGTTTCTAAATGTCTCCCATTGTGTTCGATGAAGGACAGTACCTATTGATAGCCCATCTTCTGGCATCTTGACATCGATCTTCAAACTACAAATAAAATTGAACTGGTGTTGATTCTATGAATTCGTCAATAATTGAGAAATATATATTAGAAACATGATAGACTCTTCGGCAGCTTTGCACCCAGAATATGATGAGTCTTCTAGTCTTCCCCACAGCATGAGCGACTTGTAAATTCCATGTCCAGTTCTTATTCTATTCAGGCTCACTGGCCAATGTTGAAACCTGCTACTTTCAATGTTGGATCTTCGTTTATATTGGATTTTTTGGTCTCTTGCTGCCTCCATTGCGTGCGCCATACTTCTCTAATTGAAAAATTTTGTGAACTATCAAGCTGTTCTGACCGGAGGTAATCGGGACTTCAGTCTCAATTGAGAAACTATATGAATACTGCAGAGTTGTCATGGATAGGTAGCATTGGATCATTCGCAAGTTTGTCTGATAGAACTTGGACAGCAAGAGAGCAGAGTCAGTGGTGGGGGAGCTACGTTATAAAGAACTGGAAGCCATGCAGTCGGGGTAGTCCTTATGATTCCAGTAATGACTCTCATTGCCTGATTGAGTTGAGTATGCCTTTGCCCAATTATACCTATTCAGAAGCAGAACCCGTTCGGAGAAAAAAGAGGAAATACATGCAGTCTCGAATCCAGTATTTCAAAAAGTCAGAGTATTTCAGGAAGGTGAATCTGGTTGAACTGTACAGGGTATCCCAAATTGCTTGATTTTGGCTGTTTTTGGTACTTCTAGACCAGATAGATAAAAACGTTGAAAGGAGTCCTGGGCTCGATTTCCGTGAAAACACCAGTAGTGAAAACCGTTTCACGATATCTTCATTTTTTTTAAGATATAACAAAATTTTGAAATTTTTTCACTTTCGGAGATGTGCCATAATTTTTCATTTTCTAAAATATCTGAAAAATATAATAACTTTCAACAATCACTTTTTCACTGGATATAAGACCATATTTCAAAAATTTTTCATTTTAAAATGTTTTTATGATATGAGATGAAGAAAAGTGCGTTCGTATTTAAAATTAAAAAAGTGTATTTTTTTTCACGAGGAAAAAAATTTAATACAGTTTCTTATTTCCGGTGAAAAAGCGCTTCTACAAAGTTTTAATCGTTTTAAGATATTTTCGTAAATAAAAAAATTATGACACATTTTCGAAATCGATAATATATACAAATTGAAAAAAAATAATAGGATATCGTGAAACTAATGGTGATTTCACGAAAAACGAACCAAGGATACCTTTCAAAGTTTTAACTTATGTAGTCCAGAAGTACCTAAAACAGTCAAAATCAAGCAATTTGGGATACCCTGTACAAGATTCATACTCTGAAAAAAATATTTAGCGTGTGTGGTATTCTTCGAATACCACACATGCAGATTCTCGAACAATTCGTTGCAATTACTAGATATTTTATTATATGACATACTGTTTTAAGTCATATTTTCAAAATTCTATATTACCCAGAATTATCATAGGCACCGTTCAAAATATACTACACACCTCACCTTATAAATTCAGATTATTATTATAAAATAGCATTGTACAGAGTGGTAAGATTTCGATGATTTAGTACTATATCTCCCGAATTAAGAGATAGAAAAAAGTAATATGCATGTCATGCTTTCTTTATTAAATTGCTGAATACCGCAAGCCGCTACGGTGTATACGAGGGTGTACCGTTTCCGTGATACAGGGTGATTTTGAAATTTGACTAATTATTATAATTTGCTATAACTTTCTCAGTATTGTGACTACGCTCTCGAATTACAATATCTTTCACCCTTAACTGGCATGCTGCTTTAATTTACTTTCAGGGTATGCTAAGGTCAATTTTGACCCTGTGTATTTTTTCTATTAAGTTGAGAAAAATATAGTCTTTTCTACATCAAGAATTTCTCTTTGATAATCAAACTACACAGTGAAAATGGATTTATTGTATTCCAAACATGTAGAATGAAATTTTTCAGAAACTTTAAAAAAATAATATAATATATCTTTGAGAAAAAATAACTACGAAAAAAATAAATTTTTACTAGAATCTCGCTTTGCGATGAGTTTCTTCGAAAGTATATGGCAGTAAAATGTGAAAAAACGAAACCAGGAAAATTGTAACAAACATGTACTATTTCATTATATATTTATATTGATCACAATTTTGGCACAGTGTTCTGACCGAACATTGATTGTTGCAAACAATTTTTTTTTCATTCAGCACATGAATTGAAATGTTTATTATCGTTGTATGGACATAAAAACACCTAACTTCGTTTTGAAGTCTAATAGAATCTTCGGTTGTTTTCACTGACTTTATGAGGTAAATGGTATGGCAGGGTCAAATTTGACCCGAAGCCCCTGTCACCGTTTTACGCCGGACACTATCAAAATAAATATTATCGTATATGAGTCATATCAGGAGAATAGCTGGAGGGGGGACGAATTAGAATCACTGCGTATTTGGCTATGGTACAATTTGATTGAGTAGGGTCAATTTTGAACCTGCCATACTTGTTAAGGAAGTTTCTTCAGTACTTTTCACCGGTGCTCTCGAAATTTCAGTGCCGCTTCAAATTTCGGAAAAATTAAAAAATTAAAGATTTTTTTAAATGCAAACTATAGTGACCTTTGATATTTTTCAATAGACTTTTTTTGGAGAAAATCACAAATATATACCCATATATCCTGACATACTTCCGAGTTTATATATCCAAAATTCCGAAAAAAACATTTCCCATTAACAAAATCAAAGAAGTCTTTGATTTTGATTAATATCTTTTCAACTGAGGAAGTCATATAACTTTATATTCCATAATTGTAAACTGTCAAATTGATTTAGAAAACATTAATTCATAGGTATATTATTTCACAGACTCGAGGAGTGTTTCTTGAAATTTTTTGTTTCTAATATGAACATTATTCAAAAACAGAGATTTTTAATCTCTAATCGTAGTTTCCACGAAAGTCAATAAGAGCCTGATGCTGGAATTGTGTTGACCGAAAAGTGGTTTTCAGATGTATAATATAATCGGAAGTAGGTATATCATGCTCGATAGCATGATATATATCTTTGAAATTGTGATTCGCGTTGGTCAGGAAATCCAGAAAAGAACTCTTGAAAAAGATCAATTTGAAGATGGCGTTATACGATAAATGAATAAATTTTTGAAATTGTCGTAGAAAAGTATTGAGAAATATCAAAGCACAATTTGGTTTCCCCTTGAAAAAAAATCATTTTTTAATTTCTCTAAAATTTAAAGCGACACTAAAATTTCGATAGCACCGGTAAAAAGTACTGAGAAACCGACCTAAAGATGTTTTCATTTCGAGAGAGTAGTTGCGGAAGTTATTACCAATTATAATAATTGCCCAAACTCCAAAATCACCCTGTTGCATGAAAACTGTACACTTGCGGTATCCAGCAATTTATGTTTCCCGAAAAAAGAGAACATGACATGCATATTACTTTTTTCATTTCTTTTAATTTAGGAGATGCAGTACTAAACATGGATGTCTGAGCACCCTTGAATATAAATACTCGCAGTACAAATTTCTTTGCCGCACAAGTTCATAGAAACAACACAGAAATGTTACATTCAGTTTCGATCCTATTCAATAAAAAGTATTTCAATATGTGGATGGATTCAAATCCATTGAGATTAATTTTCCGAGACCCTAATCCGAGCCATAACCAGTATAGATTTATCGTGACAAAAGATTGCCTCCCCTCAGAATCCCACTCTTCCGTATTCCCCAGACCTCTTCGGATTTCCTCAGAAGTTCTACATATGGTTGGAGTATCTTTTTCTCGATATTTGAATTCATATTATTTGATTGAAATTTTTTTCAAAATATGGAAAAAATGAAATATCTTGAAGTAACTAGTTCTTTATTCATATGGTAGTTAGAAGTCAGTCAAGATCTGTAGTTGAAGCAGATTATTTTCAAATATTCGAATGACACATATTGAGTTTAAAAAGCTTTATGTTTAACCTGAGATCTAAACCTAATCAAGGCTTTTCGCAGAGTTTTTTGTCCCAATAATGCATGTAAATTTAAATAATTGAATCAGAAAATTTTCTTCTCAGAATGCTTTTATCACTTTGCCAGAAGCAATTCGGGAAAAAATGTGGCATCAGAATAATAAACAATAAAATGTCGAGTTGAAACATTTGTGGATCTGATCCCCTACTAAACAAATCGCTTTTAACGATTCGAACAAGATTTCTAAGTGACAACATAATCCTTAGAAATTCAGAATTGAATGATGATGCTATTTTAGATATTTGCCGAATTCAAACTATCGAACAGTTTCATTGAGCTTTTTGACTTTATGATCTCTTTCAACTAAGAGCAGAAAATATCGCCAGTGGTTAACCCTTCGGAGGAATGAAAAAAATGACCAAATTAATAGGTACATAACATACATGCTTGACAGTCACCGACATACTTTCCTGTCCGTTCACCAATATTCAGGAAAATACGGATATGGAAAGAAACAAATATTTTAAAATCCACCCTTTGCTAGCCTAAACTGAATTTGATCAATTCTCATTCACAATAGTTTTCTTTTGGTGAGTTTTATACGAAGAGTTTTAATTTGATTTCAATTATGTTATAAATATGATTCAATAGTCAATTCTCTAAAACCCATGAGTGCCACTGAGTATAACACTCGGTATAACAGGTGAATGAAAGTCTAAAACACTCCTGTTTTTTAGAACCAGATTTTATTAACTTAGGACGACATGTTTCGATATAAAAATCTTCAGGTCCGAAAAGTGCTCGAAAATATACATAAGTAAGTATAAAAACTAAGTAGGTTGCCTGAATGTATTATTTCTGATTCAATTTCAGGTAAAATGTTTTTGGGTTGGGAAATACTTACTAATAAGGTTCTATCAAATTAAATGCTTGATCATTTTTCAGAAGTTTCCAAGCAAAAGATATACACATATATAGAAGACTACGAATTAAAATCTTCCTTTCGGAAAGTCATTAATTTATTTAAAATCGTGGAAAATATAGTAACGGGAACACGATATGAGTATCTATCAAATTACAACCGTTCTGAAAATATCGAGAGTGGGAAAATAAGAAGGGGAAAATATTCGGAAAATTTTCTATTCTTCTTCTTTTATTGTGGGCTGCTTGAACGAACAAAAAACAGACAAAACCAAAAAAATCTGTCTTAATGTTTTTAAATTAAAATGTAGGTTGTTAACCATTTTCGCGTTAAGCGTATTCAGTGAACTGTCCTTTAAATGCCTATAAATTTCCAACTCTTCAATGACCTCCTGTCTGAAACCGAAGTTACATTGGTGCAGCAGTTTAGCGTTGGCAGACATATCAAACACATGGTTTTCAGTTTTTAGATGTGTTCCGAAGATTGATATATTGTTATCAGATATTCTTTGAGTAACAAGGTGTTCTTTGATCCTAGTTTCTAAAGGACTACCGCTTCTTTCCACGTATACCGAGTTACAACCTGGCGTTCCGCATTCTAGTCTGTATACTCCGCACCTCTTCAGAGTTGGAATTTTATCCTTTTTATTTATTATATGTTGGGAGATCAAGTTTTTTGGTCTAAACGATACTTTAAAATTAGCAAAACTCTTTAGAATTTTCGAAAATTGAAAAGAAATACTACGACTAGTACCTGTTGGTCATTTTCACAAGTCTCGTCATAGGTATGTAAGTTTTTGTCGGTACTTAAGGACCAAACCGTCCACTATCTCAGGGTCGGAACCGTTTCCTCTAGCTATAAACTTCAAAGTATGTATTTCTTTGTCATTGAGATCACCGTCTAAAGGGGCCCTGAACATTCTATGAATGTAGTTATTGAATGCTGACAATTTATGTCCTATAGGATGACAGGATAAGTTATGTATGGTGTGACTAGTTTGAGTAGGTTTCCTATTATATACTTATGTCGAATCTGATGGAACCGTTAGTCCTGGTAAAAGTAATGTCAAGGAAACTGAGGGATCCCTCGTTTTCTAGCTCTAGCTTGAAATTTGTTGTGTGGGTGGTTCAACCAACTACGAAAACGTTTTAGGTCTTAGGTAGGAGTGGGTCTCTGGAGGAGCTAAAACTTTTTCATAGTTGGTTGAACAACCTACGACAACCGTAGAGACAATACGCTCAACGCGAAAATGGTTAACACCACACAGGAAACATACAAATTAATTTGAAAACATTGAGACAGATTTTTGTTTTTTTTTTGTTCGTTCAAACGGTCCACAATAAAAGAAGAAGAATAAAAATTTTCCCGAATATTTTCATATTTTCCCCCTCTAATTTTCCCACTCTCGATATCAGCAGGGATTTAATTTGATAGATACTCATATTGTGTTCCCGTTACTACATTTTTCCACGTTTTTAAATAAATTATATATGTGTATATCTTTTGCTTGGAAACTTCAAAAGTAAATTCATCATCTGTTTCAGAAAACTCTCATTCATTCGTGATCAACCATTGTGGATGAGAAAATGTCGTACGTATTCCGAGACGTAGTCTAATCTCTAGCTCGAACGGAGCAATGGACATTCACGCTAGACTTGAGACAGCTTCGCGATCGCTGGTGCGTTGACCCTTTTGGTTTGGATTATGTGCGGAGTGCATAGCCCCGCATGCTAGAAATAATTACTATCGCTAGGCGATTTTCCACATTCTTGCCTACAAACTTACGCTTCTGGATAACATTTGATTCTGAGTTTTCTTAGCTTTTCTATTTGAAAAGTAGTCAGTATTACTAATGATTTCATGGCCTAATTACAGGATTTATTCATAAAATGGCATTTAAATATCGTTTGTGATTGAAATGACAAAAAGTGCAATTTGCTGTGAAGATACGTGTATTACGCTTTTATTCGCTATCAGAATATTTTTTTCGTCCTGGTGAATATGAAATAGTGTCCATTTAATGAAAATTCACGATATATTCATAGATTAGATCAATGCATTTCTTTAACTTTCGATATCCTTTAGCCACCGCTGTTAAGTTTCATGCAAACGGTAATTTTATTTTATAATAATTACCTCCTCGAAAGACTTCCGGCCAGATATGTTAATAGACAGGCAAAGCAACCCAACATTTTTTGCGATGCATGGAATGGCTCTCCAAATGGTCGTTTCATCAATGATGGCATATATGATCCTTATGCAGAGCTACCCTAAACGGTTTAAAAAATCTTCATATGATACGTGTAATAAATTACATAAACGAGAGGGGTTTTTTCTGTATTCTGTGAAAATTTCAATTTCCAATAACACTGGTTATGATTAATCGATTTATTTTAAAACCAATCGGAATTCCTGGGCCGAATCAAACACATATTTGTCTAGCTGGAAATTCTAATTATTATCTACCAGTTTCATCAGCGTGCATTAAAATTTAATAATCCATTAAAATTTTAATCCCCCTTAAAACAACTTATCCATGATAATTGTCGATGGAATATAAGCGTTTTCGGAAACCTACCCAGGGTTACTAACTCGATCCATCGAGGTCACGTGATGGATCGCGGACCCGATTCTGAGTTTACGAACATGTCGGGTTTGGAAATGTCAATAACATAACCAAGTAATATCAGATTGTCTCTGATAATATGATTTTATTCATAAGAATCCTAGTTAAACAGGGTTGCTAGGACTTATGATGATTGAAACTGTTAAACTAGGATACTTATTTACAAGAACGGCATGAAAAGTCTAACTTAATTTTATTTACAATTAATTTTTGGATTGTCTCTAGCTTTGCTTGAATTTATTGCTACTTTATGTGTTGTCGAACATTTTATTCTTAGCAAATAAAACCACATATTTCACATTGTGCCCAATTCTCTCTGTTTTCCAAAATTATTAAGAATAGAGTAAATTAAATTATTAAGAATAGAGTAGAAAGCTTATTCGGTTACGGTGAATCAATCCGAATCAGTGATCGAGTTAACAGCCCCCTACTTTCCGAACACCGTTTGGATATTCGGGTTAGGGATCGGGTGAACCTGGGTAGGTTTCCGAAAACGCTTTATGATATTTAATTTTAAATTTTAATGAACAATTGTATAATGTATAATGTATAATGAACGTTCCTGAAACTGGAGTTAAATGACTTTTTCGCTTGTTTCTTTATATTTCTGTCGCAAACTAAATTCGATTCAAGTCGAGAAACACTCGACCCTCCACTTCACCATAGTTTGCAATTTGACAGTTAAAACAGTAATTGTTACAATCGTTTCTGCGTTCATGTAGTATTCACTGAATTTTAAAATTCATTATGAGAAATACGAATTATAATACGGCGTTCTTATATACATTAGATGTTGATATTGTTTCGAATGTAATGGTCGAAAATCAGTCCGAGAATACCAAATGCGATTTCAGGAAAGCACTCTCGCAAACCATCCACATCTGAGATTTTTATCCGATGAATTCAAAAGAAAGTAATGTAACATCTAAAAATAAAGAAGATATAGACTAACAATCGAAGAACAAGCGCAAAATATTCAATTTGTTGATGAGAAATTCTGAATAAGTACCAGTAGAATGTGGTTTTTAGGGGAATATATTTTCCCCGATATGACGTTGGAATCTTACTAGATTCATTACTACGAAGCCTACATAGACTCATTTCGATGAATATGGACCCTAAATGTTGCTGCGTCCGGCACCATTGCAGAGTAGCACATTCGATGGGTACTCTCATGTTGAATCAGATAAATCATGCACGGTAACTGGGCAATACATACAGGGTGTTTGTTTCATATGCTTTCTCGAGCATGTTTCATACAATTGTCCTATTTTATACGTTTATTTTATTCACTTATAATAAACGGATGGTGGTAAAATTTTCTGTCACTTCATTTATTCTTGAATGAATGATAAATCGATCTAAAACTTAATTCGTCCACATGAAGTTAACATTATTTTCGCCAGAAAATATCGGTCATTTTCTTTTTACACAATATTCTGCCATAAATTCACATTATAATGTACGTCAACCCAAATTTAATTTGAATCGTTTGATCCCATGATTATTATTATATTAGAACTAATCTACGATGATCAGGGCCTATTATTAAGTGTACATACTTCTTATACCTATTCCTTTTCATTCGTGTTCTCCAGATTCAGATCTTGATCCAGAATAACATTATTCACAGTCATCGATACATGCTGGATAGCAATTGAATTCAGCGCTTACTGTACCCAAGAAAATCATCATGAAGTCGGAAGTGTAGGAGGGCGAAAGCAGCCATTTTTATCTATGTAACAATTCAGGAGAACATGTACTGTAAACATGAATGTATATCCTATACTGTTAATTTTGTATCCTTTTTAAGATACTTCTCCAAGAGAATACTCCCTTTTTTTCATTTCCCTGTATCCTTTTTGCTTTAGGTGTACACAAGGAATGCAGGGTCCATAAGAGGATTCTGCACGGGATATGTTAAAGCTTTCGATAAACATTGGAATTTGGCACTACAAGATATAACAGAAGTTTGGACGAGACGCAAGAGGAGGAAGACTTCAGCACTTGGTCAGTATGAAACTCTAACTCTTTCACGAAGATTTGGGGAAATGGTACTCACTCAAGAGAAATTGCTCATATTTCGTTCACTCCTGGTCAAGAGATATTTATAAATTTTTCCATTATATTTTAGTTAGTAAAACAATACATACAATTTCGATATTTCTGCTGCAAAATTATATAAAATATTTTTGAGAATACTTAATTTATAGTAACTAAATGGTTTGAAAGCAATGAGAAAAAATAAATGAACTACCTACGGATAACAAACTCAAATTAACCATTTAGTTTCAGATGCATCCAGTTCCTATCAGATTAAACTGAATATGCAACCACCTCCAATAAAAATATTAAAAGTGACCAACAAAGACGAAGTTTGTTCGAGGAAGGTGGACCAATTTATTTTGAGGGGAGAACATATTGTTTCGATATGCGTTATGAAAGAACACATGAATGAATAAATTATTGTTCAATATTTTTATTAATTTCTCATGTTATTTTCTCCAAATAGTTCAATTTATAACTATAAGAAATTTGTTGAAGCATTAAAATTGGACATATATTTTTTGATATTATTTTATTCCTTCCTCGTGCGTATTACAATTATTTTTTTTTCCTCACTGAATAAAATACAGTTTAGAAATTTCCTGTGATCTGGATTGACATTTCTTAACTTGCTGCAAAACAACAAAATCATAAATGAGTATCAGGTCCATATTGATAACCAGTTCGAGATTTCAGAAAGGAATATAAAAAAAGCTTGGAAACAGGGTATTATTATTCTGTTTTTAATTGAAATATATTGTGGCTAGATCATGCATCATCCTGAAACTTCCTGAGGGTTCTGTCTCGCAGTCTCGGAAACAAAACTAATTGGAAACATTTTATAAATAATAAAAAAAGGCCCCTCCGTTATCTTATGTACTAATTGAATATTAAATATTTAAGTATATATTATTCTCTCTAGCTATGAAAGTCGAATCTCGAGAAGTCGATTTTTGTAATATGTATTTGAACCGAAATTTAAACCCGAACACGTTTCGAACTGTTTTCATGAACGGAAAATAGAAGCACCTGGCAGTTCAACCATTGGCAAAGAAAGGAGATGAAGAATATCACTCACATATTTCTCATGTTCTAAAGTGAAAAATTATTTCTTTGATCTGTCCTACAAACAGAAATTTGTTTTACGTACAATATTTCTTACTATAGGGTGCATAGGATGTTGGTGAATAAGTGCTACAAACTTCAAGAGGTGATTATGCATGAAAACATAATAAATAAGGCGACGTTTTTAGGCAAATAAAGCAAATATCTCAACTCGAACATAATATTCTAAAGAAAAAAGAAAAACATGCGTTAAGATGTTCTATATTTTTGCATAAAAACGGCGCTCTATACGAAAAAAGGGACGGGAGATTTTTTGTCACGAACTGCACGAATAATCAAAAATTATTGTCAGTTTGAAATATCCCAGTGACGTTCCATTTTTTTTTAATAAAATTGGGATTATTACCCGTATGAGCGCCAATGACGAACATAAAATTCTTAATTGCATGTCACCTCTTGTAACCCATCAAATGTCTCGACCGGTTTCAGAGCAATGAATAAATAGTCGATAAGTAAAACTTTAACACTCCGAATCTTGAAAAACGAAGCATTCGCTGATAAAAGTTATATAGCATAATGTCATTATTTTTCCATGAAGAATCACATCAAAAAATGTGTCGCACTTAATCACTTACACCTTGTTATTTTCTAATCGAAGAATCAACCGGAAGGAATTGAAAAAATTTATAATAGGTGCATTTTATTCCCAGATCAATCAAATGTATTCAATATCTTAGTGATCTGAACAATATTTTCAAAATTATGCATCATACTGAAAGAATGCAACCTTTCTATTCAAAGATCAGTTACTAGTGACATTGAGTGAATCGTTCAGATATCAAACTATCATCATTTGTTTTACATTTTTTCCGCTTCTGGGACCTTCAAAAAAGTAAGTATGGAACCAATTATAATATAATTAATTTTAATACTAGTTGAATGTGAAGGGAAGTCTATTCGAATTAAAAATCAATATTTCACCTTCCAATTTCTCCTTTGAAATAGTACTTTGCATTATCGTTGTAATGGTGTAGTATTTCCGACAATGAGACGAGTTCATATAGCGGCAAAATATTTCTTTGGGCAAGGTCTTTTTTAGTTATTTTAATCCCAGTCAAAGGTGATAAGATAAGTAAAGCTTGAGGTCATATCAAATTATTCATTTCAGTTCCATTGTGATCGAAATAACGGAAAATAAAGTTGATTTCAGATATGATTGTATTTCTCATTTTCGAAAAGTGGTGAACCGGTGACGTTTTTTTTACAGTAATTTTCAGCCTCATCACAGTTCTTAGACTTCATTCAACTACTATTAAATTTCATATTGCTACTGTGTATTCTATAGGTATTATGAGTGCTTTTGATATCAAACGTTTTGAGGAGTGTATGCGCCCCCAATTTCGGAGGCCACATGAAGAAAATTATTGCATTTTCATTACGATAAAAGTAAAAATAGTTCAAGACTCTTTAGTGACCCCCCTTGAGTTTTTTCTGTATCTGCTAATGCATGAAACATGTATATTTTGCCCCTATCAAAAAATATTTTGAAAATTACTCTATGGAGCACAAATTATTATGTTGATTATTATGTGCTATATGATGAAAATGTTACATACTCTACCAACAGATTCTCATCAAAACGTTTCAAGCATTCACTGATGTGAGGTTGTGAACTCGTGATGGATTCCATTTAAAATTACATTTTTCACTTCAAAGCAATGATGGTTATAGTTAAATTATCAAACCTGAAAGGAAAGAACAAAACAAAATTACCAGATCTCTGGGCTAGGTCACATGTTTGTCCGAGGCTGGATCAGCTAGCCCTCATTTCCTGTGGTAATATGTCCGATGCAGTGATTATCGCAGCCAACGTCATGTCCGTATGACATGTGTGTAGTAAACTCTTCATTTAAAATACAGAGCTTATATTGCAATAAAAATTGAGGGGTATTTTTCGAATATTTTTGTTTTGTTTTACGATACCCTTCGTAGAGCGTTATTATTCGAGGAATATCTGCCTTTTTATCATGATTATATTTAAGCATTACAAAAATATTTACTGTTTGGTTAAAATTAACAGTGATATTCTTTAGGTGCTGTGAGGACACAGTTACTCTACTAACTCGCAAAACCTCTCATAGAGCTTTCAAAGGGTACTTCGGTACCTATGGAGAATCAGAATAATACAATACAATTCAATTTGATATTTAATAAACCTCAATTGTTTAAATATGGGTTCCCATAACAAAGATGTTTGATGGGTCTGTGAAATAAAAAACCTTTGTCATTGACTTTGTCACCTTGAATTTTCATATTATTTGAGAAATTTCCAAGAATAAAAAAAATCTGATGCAAAATATTGTGAGGTTGATTTTTTCATCCCTTCCCTCTTGATGAAATTTCGGAATTGAGAAATGTGTCCGCGAGTGACATCTAATAGATCTGTTAGTTCGTTGCGATAATTAATTGTTTCAAATAGGAGATTTTCAACAAAAAATAATTGTGAATTGCAAGGGTCCAAGAATGAAGAATTTTATCTTAATTTCGTATAAATTTCACCAATAGTTTCACCTCTTGAAATCGTCTGTATTAATTAAAAACCACCTGTATTTGAGTTAGGGTAATGGATCTACTGCATTCAATATGAAAATAAGTGTAATTTTGTCTTGGTTTTTTTTCAATTTCAATGGATATTTTTTAATTGCATATATCATTTTTAACTCCACCGCTTGATGGCGAAGGAACTAGGCTCGCACCTATGGTATACCTTCTGGTATACCTATATGTTCGATAGTAATATGTACCGTCTTAGATTTTTGTCATTTGATAACTATAATCACATTAATCGATAAATGGTTTTCGAGTCTGGAATAATCCTGAACTGATTGAGTAAATTTGAATTGATCTCGGAATTCATGAGCACTTTTTTCTTTTAAAATTATTCTGTTCAGAACTCGGTTAAAAATCCCCATTCGCCGTATTCATGCCATCCACTGAAGCCGTTTCGAATTACACTCGGAATTACTTCGGCTCATCAATGAACCAAAACAACTATCCGAAGAGGTCACATGAATTTCGTGTGAAGCTACCTGTGTATTCAGCTCTATTATAAATTATAATATTCACGACTGTGAGATGACTAAAAATAGATCGATACTGTTTCGTGGTAGTTCCTATGAGTAAATAACATTGGATTTGACTTGTTTACTAACCATCCTCATTCAAGATTCGCCTTGAATTTATGACACATTCTCCTATTTTTTTAAAACCACAAGGTCCTTTCAATATTATCTACTCTTCAGACGCCTTCCGCCTGCCTACGAGCAATGAATAATGTGATCGAAATATTTGAAGCTCAATAAATTATCAGAAGTTGTGAAACTTGGTTTCCACTTACGAGAGCAAATCTGAGCAGTATCATGATTCCAAATTATGGTTACCACGAAATTGAACAAAATAGAACAACACACGGGTTCACTTTCGATTAGCAGTTAATTAAAACATAACTCTTACTCTTGGCTTAAGATACAGCAGTTTCTTATTAGATTTTGGAACATCGACGAACTTTCTCATCGTCAGCTTATCTGGGACTTGAATTCGTGAGATTGAAGTAAGTAGCACAAGAGAATAATAATAGTTAACAGACCATGAAAGAGAAAAATAGTGATGTCTAAAATTTGGAAGTATTCTTCAGCTTTCGCTCTTGAATTTCGGGGAAAGTGAAATTGGTGTAATTGAAAGAGATTCCGCGATCACCTCATTAGATGGCCCCATTTTGTATTCACGAACTGAGTATATTCAGTATATTCATAAACATTATTTCAGACTTAAAAAAAATATATTTCATTGGTGCTTATACTAAGAATCCTCCACTAAAATACATCGGGGCATATCACCCACAAACTTACATTTGTCTAATAGGCCAGTGAGAAGATAAAAGTTAATCCAAAAATAAGCAGGTACACAGTAAAAAACACTCATTACATGCACTCAGAACACTCAATTTATGGAGTCTCTTCGATAAGTTCAGAATGAAGTGGAAAAAGAGTTATCAACATAAAACTCCATCTGAACACTATTGGGTCAATTGAAAAAGTTTTTTTTCAAATCTTGGCAAACGTATGTAGAGATATGTCAAGGTATGTCCTTCGCGCACAAATTTATTCCACAAATAATGTGAAGATTGGCCTAGATAACTTGACACATATAGTACCAATCAGTTAAGGTGTTTTTGAAACTGTATATACATGTTTCAGTTTTCAACACATTGTCTTAATACACACAGGTCACTGTTACTTTTTTGGCGCAAACATTTCTGAAAGTCTGCGAACTTACTGGACCGGTGTTTTTAGCGCGACCATTCAAAGAGGTAACGTAGTAAACATTTCGGCAAGAGTACTCGCGATGCAATTAAGGATATGTTTACTGAAAATAACGGTGAAATTCAGAGTTGGCGCTGCTGGAGCAGAAGAGAGAGAGGACCTGCGCTATCGTTGGACGTCGCGAACTCACGGTGCCTAAGCGCACTAAGCTTAGCCCGTTGATATTCGCATTGCTTAAGCTAAGGCACTTCTAAGCAGGACGGTGCGCGTTCGTGTACCAGCGAAATGGACCGAACCCGAACACAAGGTTGCTGAAACTGCGCTTAACCATAGAAAACGATCTTTGTATACGGGATACGAAGGAAATATTATTTTCAACTTGACCATTGAACGACTGGCCGTCATGAAAGAGGTCGTGGTTGTTACGTAGTGTCCACCACTGACAATAATTGCCATTGCACTTTCCTTAACATTCGTAAATTGAATCTCTGTAGAAATTATTTTCACATCTCTGTGACACCACTTCATTGTTGATAATGTTATGAAGATTATTTTCATTATTACGTGATGAATTTTGCAATGAAGTGTGGTAAGTTTTATTTTGAACGATATTGGAGTTTTTATCGCTATTTTTGCTCGGCATAAGCAAAAATGTTACCTTATATCGCTTTGAAGTTTCTTACCAATGATAAAAATTCGACTTATTTAATTTTTTCTTCCAGTAACACTCAGGGATATAAATTCAGTGGTGGACGAGATATTTTCTTGTTACATAAATTGAAAATAAAATTATATGGATAATTATGAAATTTAGAATATATTATTTTTCCACTTGTTCATTATTTTAAACTTTGATACGGTTTCAACAAATACACTCGACGCTGTAGGGACTTAAGAAGATTGTTATGTATCTTAACTAACACTCATTGTACCAGAAGGAATTAAAGCAAAATATACAACAAATTTATCTATTTGTATCTGTAGTAGTACAAGACGTTGTTTCTATAATTTTTATTGATTTTAATGAAATATTTCAATGAAGATCGTTCAATGATTTTTCTTTGAAAAATACTGATCAGCAGAACTGTTTTCTTCTCACAAATAAATCTGCGGCATGAGGGCAATATATTCAGGGTCCTGCAATAGTGCGTTAGGCATTCATAGCTGCTAAACCAGACATTTTAGAAATTTAGTTGAATAGCATTCCCTTTGTATTTTCAATTCTGCATCTCCAGAAATTATCTTATAATATGCAGGGTGTTCCCAAATAAAATTATTCAATAAATGAGAGATTTTTGAAATGGAACACCCTTTTTATTTTCGCATCTTGACGCAAAATATTAGGGATATTTTTCTAACGGTACTAATCGCATTCAGAAAAAGCTGCAAAATTTCTACGAATCAGTATTTCGGTAAAAGCCCTCTACCAATTTCCAGAAGCGATAGAAACATGAATTTGATCAGAACTTCTTTTAACCTAAGAATTTGCCTAATCACCGTTCCTGAATGATCAACCTCTTTTATACAGGTGATCCGTTATCAATGTCCAAATATAAAGAATTTCAAATTTTTTTTTTCCCGATTTTTTCAAATGTATCACACTGTATTTTTTTCATGATGATGTATACAGTTTAAAACCTCACATTATTTCAGAAGTAACCTTAGGATTATTTTCACTCCTGTGTTCAGCAGACAGGAAAAATGACATTTCAACTAAGAATTCAAGGAATGAGGAACATAATGACGAACGGATATTTTATATAAGACACACAATGAAACCAAACTGAATGACCGATTTTTGAAAAACTTTAAAACCCTTTCAAAATCATAATCCTTGAAGTTCAACTTTGAAATGATAATGTTTGTCCGAATAAGTAACGCATACATAAGTACCTATTATTGGTAACTTGTTTATTTCTAACTTCTAACAATTACACAGTTTTATCGCCATCCAAAAAATTTATTATTCGTGAAATGGTTCATATGAATTTCGTGACGGAGCAGTGCCACAGAAACTTTTATCAAGTACATCGATATATATATATATATATATATATATATATATATATATATATATATATATATATATACAGGGTCTTTCACGAGGAACCTCACCCATATTTATACGGGAAACTACTGAACGTATTTTCATGAAATTCAGCACTTATGAGTATTTCACGATGCTGATGGAATCTAAAATATTTTCAAGGCATGAGCACCTCCGGTTTTTCTGGAAATGACGTCAACTTCCGTTTTTCAAATTAGAACACCATTTTTTTATTGCAGAAATAGATTCCTTAGAAAATTTCAAGTTATTTTGATGTAACATTTTTCAGTTTTGGTTGGAAAATTCTCACTGAGCGGGAAAATTCGAAAAAAAAATCGAAAATAGAGCTCGGCTGAAACAAGAATAACTTCGAGGTTTTTGGATGGAAAATTTTCATTTTTGGGATTTTTCAAGATGTGAGATTGATGTATCCACTTTAAAAATCGAAATCGCGATTCATGATACAGGAAGTGAAAAAATCGCTTTCAAAGTTAGGGATGACAAAATCGTGAAAAATCAATTTTTTCAAATTAGAACCCCATTTTTTATGGCAGATTTTGAATCTACGTTAAAAAATAATGTGAGTGTATGCATCACACCCTTGCCCTAAAGTGGATATTTTCTGAGTTATTCACAAAAAACTGTTTTTCGTGTTGAATTTTCAGCTATTTCTTTTCCCTTCACGCCAAAAAGATGAAATTTTCAGGAACTGTTATTTGAACCATGCTGTAGATTTTTCACCCCTTCTTGAAACCGACTTCAAGTTACTATTAGGAGAACCATGGCAAACTCTCGCAGTTATAACTAGAGAAGATGCTCAAAGTTTTGACCGTTAATTTCTAGACATTTATTTATACGTCTCAGGAATGCTTCGTGCGTTGCTCTTCTTATTTCATCGGGAGGAAGAGATCTGCAAAAGTGTTTAAAAACCAAATTGAGTTTCAAAACTATGAACTTAAAAATCTAAACAAACCTGAACGCATTTCTGACTCGTTCTATGCAGTCCTCTTTATCAGTCAGGGGAGTAGAGTAGACAATATTTTTTATCCTACCCCAAACATAATAGTCTAAAGGAGTTAAATCGGGAGAACGTGGTGGCCAAAGATGTGGACCATTGTTCGCCAACCATCGATCTTCAAATAGCCTGTAGAGGATATTTGACACATTGAGTGAATTGTGTGGAGGCGCGCCATCTTGTTGATACCATAAGTAATTATGGGTCTGTACTAGCGGCTCAATTATTTGAGTCAATATGTCAGAATATCTATCTCCTAAGGGAGAACATTCTTTAAATAATGCAAACATGTGTAGTGTTCTAACCAAAACTGAAAAATGTTACATCAAAATAACTTGAAATTTTCCAAGGAATCTATTTCTGCAATAAAAAAATGGTGTTCTAATTTGAAAAACGGAAGTTGACGTCATTTCCGGAAAAACCGGAGATGCTCATGCCTTGAAAATATTTTAGATTTCATCAGCATCGTGAAATACTCATAAGTGCTGAATTTCATGAAAATACGTTCAGTAGTTTGCCGTATAAATATGGGTGAGGTTCCTCGTGAAAGACCCTGTATATATATATATATATATATATATATATATATATATTCTTATGAAAAAGAGAGCTAAAATAATACAATAAATGTTGAAACAAAAAGTACCTATTATTATTATTGATCAAAATATTGTTATTCAGAGCTCAAAGTTATTTCCGAATACAATAAATTGAGATGAATTTTGGTAAATATGGAATGTTTGATGTGATTTTCCTGTGAGGTCAGTGTCACAAAAACTGTTTATTAGCCAGTAGATCCTATGCAGTCGAATATCCCGAATGAAGACATCCACTTATGAGTCGAGTTTTCGGAGGCTTCTAAGCAGATTTGTAGAGACAGGAGATGTCAAGTATAAAAGAGAACAGAGGACAAAATCGGCCACTAACGAAGACAAGGATCTCGAAGCTTTACTGCATGTAACTGAAAATGCACACACAAGCCAAAGGGAGCTTAGTGTAGCATGTAGTTCAAGTGAGCGTTCAGTTCAAAGAATCCTCAAAAACAATAAGTATCATGCCTACCACATTCAGATGCACCAGGCGCTTGAAAATCGTTTGAATTTCTGTAACTGGGCTAGTTTTCAAATTAAACGGAACCCTACATTTCTTTGATTTGTTTTAATTCAAGATGAAGCATTCACAATTTCAGAGCCGTCAGTAGGCACAATTTTCATTAATACTCTGTAGAAAATCCAAGAATTATAAGGGAAATAAAAAATAAACAATCAACACAGGTGGTCATTGAATGTATGGGGAGCAGTAATCGGTAATCATGTGATGGGCCCTCATTTTTTCGAAGGAAATTTAGATGGGTCAGCATATTTGAATTTCATTCAGAACATTCCTTCCGGAATGTTAGCTCTGTTACCTACAGAAATACGAAATGAAATATGGTTTCACCATGATGGAGCATGCCTCACGCTCTGTGAGGGATTTACTGGACCAACAGTTTCCAAATAGATGGATTGGTAGGTGCGGACCGACAAGATGGCCTGCTAGACCACCGGATCTCACCAAAATAAATTTTTGTTTGTGGGGATACATAAAGTATCGTGTATGATGAAGTTGCGACAACGGCTTCCAATATGCGAGGCAGGATTGTGACTGCTTTTCGAAGCATTACTCCAGCCATGCTGATGGGGTTTAGTGGGTCATTCAACGATCGGATCGCTTTGTGTTCCAGAGAAGGCAGATGACACTTTGAACATCTCTTGGATCATAAACACAACGCCCGTTTGTTTGTATATCCAATATTTGCATGAAATTTTGTGTTCTGATTTCATATTACGTGCCTGCTGAGCGCAGGACTGAAAATAGCCCTTTGGTTACTTCTGAAAAAATGTTAGGTTTTAAACTGTGTACACCATGGAAAAGAATACAAGGTGTTACATTTGAAAAAATCGAGAGAAAACAATTTGAAATTCTTCATATTTGGACATTAATAACGCATAAGAGAGGTTGATCACTTAGGAACGATGACTAGGTATTCTGAAATTATTTTACTGAAATACTGTTTCTTCGAAATTTTGCAGTTTTTTCTGAATAAGATCCATACCGTTGAAAAAATATCCCTGATATTTCGCATCATGATAGAGGTATTGAAGAGCATGAAAAATATGCAAAAAATAAGGGTGTTCCATTAAAAAAATCACTCATTTCTGGAATAATTTTATTTGGGAACACTCTGTGTATCAGAAAATAATTTCTTAAGATGCAGCATTGAAAGTACAAAGGGAATGCTTTTCAACTAAATTCTTAAAACATCTGGTTTGGCAGCTATGGAAGCCTAAACTGTGCGAAACTGGGATACCCTCGTACGATTTTGTTTCATAAGATGTGTTATCTATTACGAAATGACTTTGATACCTGAGTTGGTACCATGGGCAGGGGCACGCAAAACATTCTGTTCGGTCTCTTAACCCTTCAAATAAAAAAGATCCCTTATATTGAGGTCCGAACATTTTTCTTGCCTTTGCCTATTTATTGGCAGGGCTAATCGGTTATACGAAATTATGGATTCTTTTGAATTTGGAGATGTCAAGTGCATGACAACGATTCTGGAACGTTTCCTGAAACATGTTGTATCTTAAACATAGATTGGATGCACAGACACTTGGGAGTAACTGTTTACGTCTTTATTAGCAGGCTCATTGTTTGAGTAATGACCCAAGATGTTCACTACATGTTTCTCGAACTTTGTAGCTCCTTTTGTAAAACAGATCTCCCTTGAATTATTATTCAGTCTCCACCCTCTAAATTTCCTAGGCACTCATACTCGACTTCCTTTTTCCTTATCAACTCAATCATATATTTCTCTTTTCTCTTACCTCCTCTATGATTTTTCTATAAGTGTTCTTGCACTCAACTCTTTACAATCTTTGTTACATCTTGCTATCTGAGTGCAGATAATGAGAAAAAATACAATTTTCATTTCTCAGTGTTTTCAAGTATGTACCTCCTACATTCTCTTTTGGTTATTTATCTAAATACAGATGAATAACATAACAGGTAAATCACTATTTACCAAGCGGAGTTTAGTGCAAACTCCCAACTTCTACATACCACAGTCCCAATCCTTACATAATTGGGACAAATTATTATCGTGTCTCATCAGACATCAAAAAGCTGCTATAAACTTATCGTGGTACAAACATATTCTGTTCAGAGCATTGGACATTTCAACAAGACTCAGCTCCCTCGACAAAGCAAATGGCTCGCAAAATTGGTTAAGATCGAACGTTTCAGATCTGATCGACCGTGAAATGTGACCGCTGTCCTCACCCGATTTGAATTCGCTTGAATACTGTGTTTGGGGAATTTTACAGGCTAAGGCTCTTACTGAAAAACAGACATCGTTAGAATCGCACAAGTTGTCCTTGAGACGAGAATGGAACGGTTTAAGTGAGGACATCATTCAAGCAGCGTGCGCCTTGTTATATTATAATGTCATGATTGTTTGACTTGTGTTCAAAAATTAGTATTTTTCTAGGAGGAGGGGGGTAATTACCCCCATAACCCCCTCAGTTTGTTCAAAAAATTGCATGAATTCCATTCAGATTGCCAGATTTCCTTGTCGCTTCGATTTATATCTTTTGGAATATAGAGGAATATGGGAAATGTACTTTATTCCAAAAATTCAAAATTTTTGTCTCTCTGCGAATATGGGGAGGGACAATATTTGAGAGGAAAGTTAACCAAGGATTAGGTGTTGATCTGATAGTACCAGTGATATTCCTTATGGAAAAGTTTAGTTGGACATAATTTTTTTTTTACATGAACACTGTTCAACCAATCAGGGCAACAATTCAGTAGAAGAGAAAACTGATTCTAGAGCTGCGCGCCGTACGAAGTGTTGTTGCATCAGCTCCCCACGAAGTACCAGCTTATTTCTGAAGGATGTTGTTTCGAGTTTAAAGCTTCAAACGCAGATCATCCATATGGGCATTGAGATTAGAGGGGAATCAAATTTGATTCCCAAGTATCTTGGATAAAAATTTCGTTTTAAGGGAGAAGAACCGAAGAGTAATAAATTTTCTAAATTTCTGATGATTATTTTAGTGAAAACATGAAACCTCGGTTCAATTTTCATTCAGGCACAAACGCCACTATACGATATAATTCTTCATTATTTCCAAATCTGCGGAATGGGTGCTTTTTATTGTCCTGATATAAATTTTTCGGAGGAAGTAGTAGGAATATCACACAAAAATAAATTGAATAGAAGAGGTGCTAAAACTGAACCTTGTGAAAGACCATTATTATTATTCAAAGTCTCTAAATTACTACTATTATTATCCACGACACAGAACCCTGTCGGATTGCATATTTTCTAATAGTATTATCATTTTAAATGATAGAGTTCATAAAACAATTCATCTTTCCACACTGTATCATATGCTGCTGATAAATCCACGAATGCTGTCCCTGTTTTTTAGTGTTTATTGATACCTGATTCAATAAACGTGCTGAGGCTAAGAACCTGATCACAAAAAATCCTATTTTTGAAACCCCCTTGACAATTTTGTACTCGATAAACTAATGGGACTGTAATTACTTGGATCAGAAGAATTTTTTCCTCGTTTCGAAATTACTACTACTTTAGCTTTGCGAAATTCGATCGGAAAATTGCCGGAATTCAATATATCATTATGAAAAGATAATAACAAAGAAAGGCTTTCTTCACAAATGATGATTTCTGCATAAATTTCATCGAAACCGGCAGCTGTTCTAGATTTTGTACATTTGATCGCTGAAATTATCTTCATATTGAATGGGCTAGAGTATGTTTCAATGTCCTGAATTTATGTAATTTGATATTCATTATATATCAGAAGGTACAATATTGTAAGGTTATTGTGAACGAGATATTCTTGATAATGAAATATTTGTTGGTACATTATTTGGGCTATTTCCATTATCTATACTGTTGGAATTTACCGACGTCTCGGCAAGCATTCGCCTGCCGTCATCAGGACCAACACTACCCTGATGACGGCAGGCGAAAGCTTGCCGAAACGTCGGTAAATTCCAACAGTATAGATAATGGAAATAGCCCAAATAATGTACCAACATTGTAAGGTTATGTTGGATGGTTTATTTTTATTTCAGAATACCTATAAAATATTTTTCTATACTCAACTTCTTTTGTGATTCATT